>JAWNPQ010000136.1:2940000-3517500 GCA_035047465.1 Drosophila sordidula | reverse complement strand
AAGCAGCGGCGGCAGCGTCGGCGTCGGCGTCGGCGTCGGCGTTGAGAACAAACACAAACAACGCAAATAAAAACGAAGTCGTCGACGTCTCTGTCGTCGTCAACGCTAACAACAACAAAGGCACAAATAAGTACACAGACAAAAAAACGAACCAAGAATTATTATTTGTATACCCTGTACCCTGTAAAAGGGTATAACGGAAAGAGAGCCATGTTCTTGGTCAGCATCAATAGCCGAGTCGATTAAGCCAGCTCCGTCTGTCTGTCCGTCCGTGAGTTCACATTGAAGTTCGGTTTTTTAAGTTCCCGCATACAATAGCTAAATAGTTTTAATAATAATAGATTGTTTAAGAGCAAGCAATTGTCGATAATCCGCTGGTTGCGTTTAATCGATAAATAACGGTCAAGAAATTGTCGATTACCCGCTGTTTTCCTTTAATCGATGCGTACAGGGTATCGCCCAGTCAGACACTCCCGATTAGAGCATTCTTATTTGCCTTTTTTTTTACCAAAAAGTAACAACAACAACAAACGTCACTTAATTTCAAGTTAAATAGCCGACGTGCATTATTTGAGTTTTGAAATGGAGAGCACAAGTCGAAGTTGGATACCATATACACAGGCACACATACATATGCATGTGTGCATATATGTTTCTGTACACGCGAGCACATGGATACGAGCATATATGAATAGGTACTCTACTCAGAAATATATACGACGAACATGGAAAATATGTCGTGTATGCACAACTGGACGGTGTCTTGTGCACCTCTGTTTGAATATGATTAGATGATAGATGTGCTCCTAATGCGCACAAATTGTTAATACCCTGCACCGCACCGAACGGAAGTGCCCGAAAGCCCTCATCCACATGGCAATCAGTACCACTGAATATTTGCTTTCAATCCGGCAATTTAACTTGGTAAAAGTAAACAAAAATAAGTGTACTCAAAGACTCCACTCGGGTCATCATAATTTGGATTTATTCAGGGATTAAAAAAATCTAAGTTTATCTCTATTTAAGCTTGTTTGTTCTTGTCGAGTTCTTTTTAGATTAGATAAAAGTACATACTCTTACATTATCATCAAGTATCAATAATTATTAAATATTTATGGCTTTAGTTTAGTAGTATTTAAAATTATACTCGTTCGCAAAGTGAAAGGAGTATATTCGGTTTGTGCGATGTCCTTCGCGCTCTTCGTCCATCTGTCGCTATGAACAGCATTTTTTTCTCCGCTTTTGAAGCTAGAGACTTAAAAACTGGAATTTATATTCGTATATGCCCGAGGCAGATAAAGCGTAAAGATTTTTGGCTACGCCCACTGGGGCGTGGCAAATCGGTAAAATCTGTATACATTCCTCAGTTTTAAAGCTAGATGCACCAAAAAATTAGGAGCTGTCGGTTATACCCAACTGCTACATTCTGACTTTATAATATGATTAATCCTAAGCAGGTGAGCGAATTAACCAAACAAGATAACTTGGCAGAGTGTATCTTCTCTGGTGTTTTCGGCGTAGGGAATATAGTTTGTAAATGTATATAATTATATTAATACTACAACTAAGAATGATTGCAATAAAAGCAGCTACAATAATAATTGTAAATTAATTAAAACATTTTTCTAATTTAGTGAGTTAATGAATTTGTGAATTTCTGTTGCTTCCTGAGACAATTCTTTCAGAGCTATTTAATTTTGAATTTATCACTATTTATTTTGTTTTGCAAACAATTTAAAAAAAATTCATTACAAATTCTGCTAAATATCATGTCGTTTGATATTTACATGTTACAAGTATTACGATTCTCCCAGTTCCAAGATCGATGTATTGAATTTAGAACTTAAGTTTTGTTTTCAAGTATTTAATTATTTGCTGATAGAAAACAGAGCCCAAAAATGCAACTCATGCTGGGCTTTTTCCATATATCTAACGCACGTTATTTGATCAGCTAGGATGATCCGCTTGGTTTTACACCCCGATCTTTGGTGCATAGCGTTCCCAGCAAACACCACGCAGATATAAGCACACACACACACACACACACGCACACAGCGCTTAAGTTTACGCTGCAATGTGCTGACGGGGCGGCGCTTGGCCGACAGGAGTCGCCACTGAGCCGCCGAACGAACGCGCACACACACTAGCCCAGCATTTGCTGACTGTACATGTGTGTGTGTGTGTGTGTGTGAGTCAACATGTTGGCCGTTGATCGCTGCGGTGCCGTCGCTGCCAACGCACTGCAGCGACAGCGACCGCGACGCCGATGCCGACGACGACGACGACGACGACGACCGCGGTTGGCTCCGGCTCTAGCTTCGACTCGACGTTGGTAACGGGTCTCTGGGCTGTGGCTCTCAGCGCGTCGCTATTTTCCCCCATGGCGCATTGCACGTTGCGTTCACTCGTCGATCGGTCGCGCTGCGGGCAAGACGTGAACCGGGCTCAGTACGCTGGTCGCCGGCAAACCCGATTAACGTCAAACGATTCTCAACAATTCCGACATTTTCAGTTCATTTCATGTACGTTTTTTTTGTGTTTTTTTACTGTTGCCGCTGCTTAAAACGTTTAAAGTTGTTAAACATTAAAAAAAAAATTTATATATATATATATATATATATATATATATATGTAAAAAACGCGAACACTTCGCGACGCTGTCGTTTGCAAGCGTCAAGTGACTGCCAAGTGAAAATTAACCGGGTTTTTTTCCGTTCTATGTACTTTACAAAAACTTAGTTACGTCTTTTTTCTCGCTTTGTTGTTGTTTTTCCCCCCTCTTTTTTTTTTTTAACTGAAAACTAAGACTGCAAACCTAAAACTGAGACTGAAAACTGTGAGATAGAGCCATCAATTCTCAGAGCTGCCAAATTAAAAATTGAAACTTTTGCTGACAGGCGAAAAAAAATGTAAGTTGTTTTTGTTTTTTTTTTTGTTTTTGGTTTTTTTGCTCATTATATTTACATGTGTGTAAGTACGTGTACTTAATTATGACTGAAGCTGTCTGGTCAGCAACGAGATTTCATCGTCATTTTCGCCTTGACTTTCGACTTTTGTCTCTTGACATCTTCTCATATTAGCTTATTAGCTTCGTTTTGTGCAAGTAATTCCCAGCTTTTTATTGTTGGATATTGAACTGCATGCACTAAATTATTCTTTACAATCAGGCATCTTTGTGCTTGTTGCTGTGGCAAGTTCAGCGAGAGAGGCAAATTGCTTATAGTTTTGCACGTTCCTATATCTTATATATATATATATGCATACACACATATTTATATAAGTAAATATATGTATATATATATATATTCGTATCGATGCACTTGCAAAGGTGGCGCAGACAGACTTCAACAAATTTCATGCATGCTCATAATTTATATTTTAATTGCTTCAGAGTTCTTAACAAAGAAAAAAAACCCAAATATACATACATTTCAACTTAAAGTAACTTTTATAATTTATTTGCTTAGATAAGCATTTTGAGCTAAAAATCGCCTGATACTAACATGAGTTACACACGAATATTCATAGATACATCAGAGCATATGGTGGAAATTATTTTCTGTGCCTGTCTGAAAAAGGCTTCATTCGAAAATATATTAGAACACAAGCCCAGGTTTCTGATTCATGCGTAAAATATTGAAAACTCATCCACGATCCCACCGTAACACAATGGGTTGATTGAACGACATTAATGAGCTTGTGACACTCGTTTTAATCTAATCTTAGCTTACATGTTCGATGAAGTGTTCCGATATTGTTGCAATAGTTCGAATTTAATTCTGTTTAAGTGACTTGCGCTCAAATACAGTCTACATTAACTTGATTTCTTCCCAATAGTTTGTAGACTCATTATTTTATTTTTAAGATTTGATGTTAACATTTTTTAACTAATCTAAATAAACTAAACTAAATGTGTATATCGTGCCGGCGGGTAACCACGAAAAATTCATATTTCTCACATATATATTAAAAAAATAATAATAATAAGAGAAAATGTTCGACTGTTTTAAGCTGGTTTTATATTGTGAACCCACCGGGAATACTTTATTACTTACTGTTCCGTTTTCCCTTTCTGTAATATTTCTATAAAAAAATAAACGGAAAAAAGAATAATGTCTTCATAATCTTCAGTTTTTTGGGGAGACTTTCAACTAGAGACGGCTTTCCCGATATTCGCCTTGAAATAACCACCTGTTGGATGCCGGCCAGATACGCTCCCCATGCGTTTGATGCCTTTTGGGGCACTGCGCGAAAATTCGTGGTACTCTTTGGAGTTTGCAATTAAATTTCGTTTCACACGAATGGAATCGAACACCAGCAGAATGGCAACCAGAAACCCATAGTCAAATTCGAATCTAAATAGAAATCGCTCAGACTCTCGGTTACAGCGAATGTTGCATTGTGACTCCCTGGGGTCTCGTTGCTGTTTATGCCAGCTGGTCCCCAAAGAGGGGTGGGGGGGGGCTCTTTGTTCCTGCTAGTGATTCAGTCGAGCAATAAGTGCTTCAATATTTATTTATAAACAATCAAGTTGGCTATGGCATTCATGTGCGGACCATGCGAAACCTTTGAATGCGCCACGGACCTGTTGGGGGGCCCCGTACACGTCCGGGCGGAGTATATGATGGTTATGGGTCTGTGTACGCCGACGGCGATAAGATAAGCCCCTGCAATGCCAATGGCAACGGGTAACGGGTAACGGGACAGCGGGCAATGGCCACGTAAAGACGCCCAATCGGGCCCAGTATTATTAATCCAATAAGAATTAGCTAAAGCATATTATTAGTATTATTATCGCCGACTACTCGCAATGACTTCACATTCAAATATTTTAATATTAAATGGTGTTCTTGTTGTTCCGTTTTCTTCGCGTTTGTGCAATTGTCTCACGAATTTGACTCATAGTTCTGAAAAATTCCATGGCATGTTCTAAAACTTGTTGTTTTCCCAACGATATTGATAAGCGTTTTCGGGTAGATTATGAGCATGTGTTTGCTTTTATTAAATTTGTAGCTATATAGGCGCTCGGTAATATGCTGTTGAACTCATATCTGAAATTGGAAATGCGAACACTTGATAAAATGCTCGTTAGGTGATAAACTTTTTAAGCAACGTTCCCACTTGCCTGAGGGTCTGACACATTTCTCAGTAACGTCAATACATTAAAATACTTTCGTTACAGTCGCATAGGGGAAAGAACTTTCAATTTTTTTTTGTGTAGAAAATTCATTTTGTTGAATGCTACAGTTTTAATAAAATTTCAAAACTTTAGCGCAAATTATTTCGCAGTTGATTGCATTTTCTTTTTTTGTGGGGTATTTAATGTTACCGCATTTTTTTTGTCTGTATGTGTGTGTGCGTAATCGTACTTTTATCAGAAAATAGATAACTTCGTGCTATTCATACATACATAAATATTTACATACATACATATATGTATATGTTCGTGTCAGATCAAGTTTGCAGCGTCCTCTTCCGTCACCGCAAACCAAAAATAATTTCATATTTGTCTCAATTTTTCAGCTA
Organism: Drosophila sordidula; assembly: GCA_035047465.1. Taxonomy (NCBI): domain Eukaryota; kingdom Metazoa; phylum Arthropoda; class Insecta; order Diptera; family Drosophilidae; genus Drosophila; species Drosophila sordidula. The sequence continues at coordinate 3,511,974 of JAWNPQ010000136.1, read as the reverse complement.
GCAACAGCAAATTTAATAATCTCCTCACAAAATGAGACCGCTTGGGAACTATTGGTCGAAAAAAAGGCTTTGTTGTTGTGACAAGATATCTTGATTTACCATGTTCTCAACATATAAGCATAGTCTTATCAATATTGGACTGCTATATCATATGGTTGCTATGAAAGAAAACGTTTGAACTTTTGCTTGAGAATTCCATTGCCTCAATTTGTCAGCGTATTCAATGGTGGGTTCTTCCAAAACATTATTTGCTTTAACTGCAGTAATTTAAAGATGCTTCTTGAATGTCTTTCATTACACATATTTGGCACATTTTCGTATTTCTTTTGTGGGTTTTTGTTTTTTTTGTTTTGGTTTTTCTGCCTAAGCTGCGGCAGCTTTTGTTGCCTTAACTTAACTTCCGGCTGGGCGCGATCCCCCTCAGCAGCCCCTGCCTGCCGGCCATCCCAGCCTTTATAATACCCTGTTTGTACACTCGCTTGTTTTTATACTCGTTCAGTAACTGAACCGAGTATATTCGGTTGCAGCTACACAGCTAGAGATTTGAAACTTGGAATATATGCTCGGGTAAACCGAATAGTTTATACCATTTTCGACTGTTTCAAGCTGTTTTTATGCCGTGAACGAGTATTGAGCGGTCGGTTACACCCGACTACAATATTCTTACTTGTTTCTTTTTTTTTATTTTTCCGTCGTTTGCGTTGGCATTTTCTTTATCTTATCTGTCGCAATGGCATTTGTGTGTCCTCTTCGTTCGTTTGTCATTGTTGTTCTTGTGGTTGTTGTTGCTCTCGTTTATTGTTGTTATTAGAGGCATTGCCGTGTTTGCATTCGGTTTTGTGTGCAATCACTTTATGTGTACCTATATAGATATATATATATGTATATATAGGTATAGATATAGGTTCATGGTCTGACCGGCACTACACAGATATACCATATATACATATATATTTAATATAGTTTTGGGCATGTTCAACCAACTGACGCACAAAATGATCGATTGTCTGTGTTTTTTGGCGCTCATAACCTGCTTAATGGTGGGAAGGAGAGGGGGAGAGAGAGAGAGAGAGAGGGCGCGATACTCGGCCAAATGAATAATTTAACTAATATTTGTTTATGAAACACAAGTGTTTTCACACCCAACCGCACACACACTTGGTTACATGTCGGCCATGTTGTTGTTGTGTTCCCTGCATGTAGATAACCCAGTTTGCACAAGTGTCTTCTTCTGCCCTGTCTATATCGTGTTATTATAATGCCTAATATCTATGCGTGTTACACACACACGCACACATATTCGCTGTAGCGCTTATCGCTTGCCACGCCCACATTTGTTGTCGCCCTGCCCGACAGCATTTCAACATTTAGCAGCAAGTTTCGTCGCACATTTTGTGCTAATTTTAATTAAATCTACCCCATTTACGAGCAGCCATTTTGCCAGGCGCCCAACCAGTCATCGCCGTCATGGGTTTTTATGGCCATTTTCGCTGTCGCCACCCGCCCCTCAGGCCTCTTATCGCACTCGCTGGCGCAACGTGGCGTGGCGGCCATCTTGTTGGCTCGGCTCCGGCCGGGCCCGGTTCAGCCCGACTCTCGACTCGACTCTTTCATAAACTCATTAACGCGCGCATGTCTCACGCGCTCTGCCAGCGGCACCTGACACGCTTACCACAAAGCGGCCCGGGGGGCAGGGGCAGGGGCAGGCGCATGCGCAGCGCCAAGCGCCGCAAACAACAGTTACTTTCCCTGTCGGCTGGCTTCTGCGGCTTGGGTTCGCTGCGAGGATGCTTGCTCTGCAAAAATTCTATTACTCGTTCACGAAGCGAAAAGAGCATATTGGGTCAGTGCCATGTCTGTTTGAAATGTTTTGGGGGGTGTGGCAATTCGATTGAATCTTCAAATCCCCCTCAGTTTTCAGGCTTGATCAATCAAATGTTGCACACAGATTACTGATAATCTTCTCTAAAGATCATGCAACAATTTTTTTACTTCGCTTATTCACAATCTATTTATCTCGCTCAGTTTTAAAGCTACAAATAATTATTTGGATACGCCCACTGGGGGCGTGGCAAATCGATGAAATGTTAATCGCGAAAATTCATATCCCATAATTTTAGAACTAGAGTCAACAGTTTTGGCAGACACAACAATTTACAAAAAATCTATATTTTTCCAAAATAACAATCCTACTTAAAACAGTTATTGACTCTTTTAAGCAGTTGGAACGTTCAAATTTATTTTTCTTCAGTTAGTCCCACAATCCGAAAAACCCAAATAAAATTATACCTATAAATCTTACGCATTTTAAATGTTAAATATTATTTTAAAATATATCAAAGTATATAATCTGCAAAAATGATAAAATATTAAATGTGTTTTTATAGATCTAATGAAATATATGTCTTGGATTTAATGTTCGCTAGCATTATATGTAAATGACAGTAAACATAATTAGAGACTGAATGCAAATTTTTTTCAAAGAATTTCTAACTTGTCTTGGTTTCCATCAAAGAAAATAAGTGATAAGCTCAAGTTTTTCCTTATCTAATTAACTAATTTGGTTTATTTTTTATTCGCCACTCGCAGCGCTCGAGCGAGGATCAAAATGTGGAGGACAGCTGGTGCTGGGAGCCCGCTGGCGCCGATGCCGCATCGGCATCCGGATCCGGAGAGGGCAAGAGCTCAGCGGAGGCGGGTCTGGTGGAGGTTGAGCTGGCCGCTGGACGGGACTTGGCCAAGCTGCAAACGATAATTGCCAATCTGGAGCAGTATAATGAGGAGCTGCGCAGCTCGCTGGAGCTGCTGGACGCACAGCACGAGCAGGCGATGCAGAATATGCTGGGCCAGAAGACGGAACTGCAGGCCCAGCTGCTGGAGCAGAAGCAGCTGCAGGCGGACCGCCTGGTGGCGCACGAGCTGGAGATGGCGCGATTGAAGGCGCGCCTGGCCGACGACGAGCAGCGACGGCTGGCCGCCGAGGAGCAGGCCAGGGAGCTGCAGCGCTGCAGCCTGGAGCTGGCCGAGATGCAGCAGCTGCTGGAGAAGCGGGCCGTCGACAATGGCCAGCTGATCGAGCGCGTCCGCCAGGCGGACGGGGAGCGCGAGAAGCTGCAGCGCGAGCTGGACGAGCTGGTGAAGCAGTCGAAGGAGAAGAAGACATCCGAGTCCTCGAACAGCTCGTCGACCGGCAAGCACAGCGAGGACGAGTTCATAGTCGTGCGCAATGCGGATGCGGGCGGCAGCAGCTCGGATCCGGATCCGGATCCGGACGCGGATGCCGATGCGGATGCCGATGCGGATGCGGATGCCACGACGCCGCCAACCAAGGAGAAGCTGCGCGACAAGCTAGTCGCCCTCGAGGCACGCATCGCGGACCTGACGGCGGCCAACGGCAAGCTGCAGGACGCCGAGCTGGAGCGCCAGCTGGGCGAGAACGTGCGCCAGGAGCAGCTGGCCGAGCTGGAGACGCGCCTGCGCATCAGCGAGTCCGAGAAGGAGCAGCTGCAGCTGGAGCTGCAGCGCAAGCTGGCGCAGCTGATGCTCCAGAACCAGGAGCTCAAGCTGAACGCCGAGGCCGACCAGGAGACGCACGCCAACGATCTGGAACAGCAGCTGGGCGCGCTGCGCGACGAGAATCGGCAGCTGCGCCACGAGCTGGACGCCAGCATTGCCCAGGCCAAGTTTCGCCAGGCCATCGCCGAGGAGAAGGTCACCGATCTCGATCTCGACCCGGATCAGGATCAGGACAACGATCCGCACAAGCTGCGGCCGCTGCTGGAGGCGCTGCTCGCCGACGGCTCCCAGCTGGCGCTGGAGCGCACGCATCGGCTGCTCAACGAGCGCTGGCAGCGACTGGAGACCGTCGAGCAGCGGCTGGTCGACCAGCAGGAGCAGCAGCTGCACGCCGAGCACGAGAAGCGAACGCTCGAGGCGGACATCTCGCAGTACATTCTGCAGTGCGACGAGCTGATGAAGAACAACGAGGTGCTGCTCAACGAGCTGGACAAGCTCAAGCGCAACAAGCTGGAGACGATCGAGGAGCACCACGAGGAGACCATCGCGCAGCTGGAGTCGCAGCTCGAGGATGCCCAAGCCCAGCTGCGTTCCAACCGGCAGCAGCAGCAGCAGGACAACGCCAGCGCGGATCTGCTGCGCCAGCAGCTGCACGAGCTGCGCCTGGCCAAGGAGTCGCGGGAGGCGAAGCTGCTGAGCCAACTGGAGCTGCTGGAACAGAAGCTGCGGCTGCAGTTCGAGGAGCACGCAGCCCAGCTGTCGGCGAGCAGAGAACTGGAGCAGCTGAACGGGGTCAAGGTGCAGGAGCTGGGCCAACAGCTGGAGCAGCTAAACGAGGACAAGGAGCAGGAGCTGCAGCAGCTGCGCCAACAGCTGGAACAGCTCCAGCTGCGACTGGAGCAACGGCAGGCAGAAGTCAGCGCGAGTCCACAGCTCGAGGCAGACCTTGCGGCCAGGGATCAGCAGCTGGCCCAGCTGCGGACGGAACTGGCGGAGAGCGCCGAGTGGCGCGAGCAGCTGCAGCGCCAGCTGGAGGAGCAGGAGCAGCACAGAGCACAGCAGGCGGCGGCCGTCGAGACGCTGAACGGCGAGAAGCTGGAGCTGATCAAGGCGCTGCAGCAGAAGCATGCGGAGAACACGCAATACTATGCGGAAATACAGCGGCTGCAGACGCAGGACGCGCAGCTGGCCGAGCTGGTCAAGGAGCGCGAGAAGCTCTGCGATCAGATCAGTTTCCTCAAGGAGAAGTCCGACATACTCACCAGCAATCTCCTGACCGAGCAGACCAATCAGCGCCAGCTGCAGCAGCAGCAAACCGACGCCCACGAGCAGCAGGCCAACGCCCAGCGTGACCTGGACCGCCTGCGGGCCCACCTCGTCGAGATCGAGGAACTGCACACGCAGGAAAGCGTCGAGCTGCAGCGCGAACTCGACGAGGCGCGGGCCAAGCAGAGCGCCCTGCAGCAGGAGGTGTCCAAGTCCAGCACCGCGTACACCTCGGCCAGGTGAGTGTTGCCATACTCGTTCCTCAAGCGAAAGGAGTACTCCTTGGGTTCGTGCACAGCAAGTTAGGGGCGTGGCAAATCGGCAAAGTCTATATGTCTTGGGGGCGGCTAAGCCGCTGAAATCGGTAACTCCCACAATTTGAGAAGTAATAATAGTGAAGACCGTTTTTAGGCTGTGAAAGAGTATTATTTATTATTAAATTTATCGATCCTTTGCCGATAGAGTCTACTGTACTTAGCTACAGCAGACTTACTTATGGGTCTCACTTTTCGCACTTTCAGCATTTATTAAATTGAATGAGTGTAAATTGTGCTATTTTTTTAATTTAATAAGCTGGCTTGATATAGGTGCTATAGCAAATGATACTTCTACTAAAAAAACCCCCGCTTGAATAGAATCGTAGCTCTATTAATAGCTTGGTCCAATGTTTAACTGACCTTTGGCTGAAATCAATTAATCGTTTTATATAGATAGCACATTTTCTTTAAGCGAATTTGAAATATTTTCCAAAAAGCTACATCAATAACAGTTCAAATTTAGTTGATTAAAGCGGCGTTGCTTCAGCGAGTGGGCAACACTGGAAACTGAATCGGGTTGCCATACTTGCCAACTCGGTGCTAAGCACTTACAGGGCGGATAATCTGCCCTGTAAGTTATCACTTGGATGCAACTAAGTTTAAAATGTGCAGACCAAATTTCTCTGATCGGCAACTTTATGTAGATTGTAAGGTTGTCGGCAAGATGTGAAAACGAGTCTAGATTTTCTAATATAATATATTTTAGGTTAGTTTGCGAATAATTTTTAGCCTAAACTACGTCGCTTCGTACTTAAAAAAGAGAGCCTTCTGGCTAACCAATTGGAGTGGGCAATCAATAAGACTTGGCTTCTGAGGACCTTGGCCTAAAAGACACCAATCTTTTTACGCTCAGGATTCGCATGTCAGCTGTAATTTTTAAACAGTCGCCTTCGATTTTTGTAATTCTCCATCGACTGCTGCAGGAAACTGTAGAGGATTGCGTGGCGTTGGGTGGGGAGCGGTTCTTTCGGCTTGAGTAGTTGCGCTCGTGTGCTCATTAGAGTTGCGGGCTTAATTATAGCCCGCCAGTTGATTGCTCTGTGGGGCGATAAGCGTGCGTCACCTTGGCCGCCATTTTGCAATTGGCAATTCGCCGCGAGTCACGCTCCACATGGCGACACGCGGCGAATTCACATGTCGCCAACGCTGTCTGGCCATTCTAATTGCATTCGACATGCGGCACAGCAGACTTTTGCACTGTGCTTCCACCGAACTGCGTCTGCAAGGCGAGCTAATTGCATTTCGATTGTTATCGATAACAGCAGCACCAGCTGACAGCTGTTTTGTTTTCGCACCTAGCGCGACAATTAACCCAATTGTGAGCCACATACCGAACCTGTGATTATAATATAAATTCCCTTTGTTAAAGCTACTCGTAAAAAGTTATCGAAATTTTAAACCTCAAATCATACTGTGAAACTTCCAGAGACTTTTATCTTATGTGTTATACACTAATTCAGGCTGTTTACAAAACAAGCCTAAAGCGATTAACAAATACATTTTTTTCCAAAAACTTTTTTAAATTTACAATCGCGTAATTGTATTTTTTATCGATGGCGGGTAACAAAATTAGCATGCGATTGGTTGCTAGGTTGCTAGATTTCAAAGTCGCATAGCTTTGTCTAAACAGCACCGATTGCGAATAATATATATGTATGTACAGCAAGTAGCTTTTAAACCAGCTTTCAAAGCTCATTAAAAGCTGAAGGCGGACTTTGGGCTAATGCAATTTTGCTTAAAGCTCAGCTCAAACTAACTTTGGCATTTTCAATGTGAATACCCACAGCATTCGGGCCAATCAGCAGGCGGAGACGCTGCAGGCACAGCATGCGCTGCTCTTGCAACAGCGCGACGAGCTGCTGGCCAAACTGGGTCAGCTCGAGGATCGCGAGCAGAAGCAGCAGGCGGCGCTCACAAATCTGCAGTGCGCCCTGGAACAGTTCCAGAACGGTAAGCATGCAAACTGAAACTGAAATGCCAAACGGATGCTAACGAACTCGCATTGGCATCCAAAGACAAGGAGCACGACATCGCGACGGCCACACAGCGGATGCGCCGCGAAATGCAGGCCAAGGAGGAGCAGCAGGCGTATCTGCAGTCCGAGATGAACGCACTGCAGCAGCAGCTGACCGATGCCAATCAGGGATTGCGGGCCGCGGCACGCCTCTCCGATCAGCTGGAGGCGGGACAGCAGACCATCGCCGTGCTGCGTGACGAAGGTGAGTGTGTGCTGAGCACTCGGAGCAAGGCCAATGGATTTTCACTAACCCCAACACAAGTCGGCAATTGTAAAGTGTATCTAAAAACAAGAAACCAAACCAAAAGAAAAAACAAAGATAAAACAAAAACCAAAACCAACACAAATCGCACCCTTTGCATTTATCCAATTGTCAACTTTGAATTAAAAGCAAATTACCAAATATCAATTACCGCCTAGCAAATCTCAATTACCAATTATTATACCAAGTTATCGGCATGTTCACAATCATGGTTTACACGGCCTGAATCTAATAACCTGTTACTTATCAACCTGAATCACGCATAAACCCGCACCAATATTTCAATGTTAACTGTTTCTCGAGAGCGCAAGAGTTGAGTGTTTGGGCCTGTTTGTGTGTGGGCATGAGTATGGGTGTGAGTGCGAGCGAGAGAACGAGACCCGATTCTCAAAGGTAAATATCAGCTGGTAATTCTGGGAGCAATGCCAACTATGAAACACTCGGAATTTCAGTTGGTATCGACTTTTTTGAATTGCATTTAATCACCAAGCGCAAAACAAAAAACAAAACAAACAAAAAATATATATATGAAAATAAACAAGCATAAATCCAAAAATTTAATGTACACTTAAGATCGCACCTGAACGGCATGTGGCAAATATATTGGCTGTAACCCTATAAGTTGGTCCATAGAGCAGGTAACCCAATCGGAACACATTTCCCAATCAGTTGAATACCCCTCCTTTCCTCTACCATAAATGGGTCCGTCCGCTTGGCTTGATGGCAATACCAATCGCTTGGCCATAAACGTGTGTATATATACTTTTGCACTAACTGTACACAAGCACCACCGGCATCAGAAAATGCAAAAACCACTTCACCTCTGTTGCTGGTACACACACAGGCAAACACACACACACACACACACACAGACACAGTTACTGATCCAAAATTCTCAAAAACAAAACAAATTTAGCTGCCTTTTATGTTGTAAACTAAATAATTGCTTTCAAAATGTATTTTGATTTGTAGTCTATCGATTTGTTTACTTGGAACCACTGTGCAGAAGCAAAAAAAAATTAGTTTTCTTTAAATAAATATTTGACCAGTATTGTTGCACTATTTGCTAGTAATTTTGTATTATATAGTAGTATTTTTTGAAGTTTGCATCCGCACAGTTTCCAATTGAACCCCACTTATTAGCTGCTAACCTTATGTGTTATTTATTAATTACTTTATTTACGATTTATTGTTTGCCTGCTATTTGCATTATTTTTTATTATGTTTCTTATTATTGTTATTACTGTAAACCGAATATGTATTCTGCATTTTATTTGTTAATAGTTTTAATTTTGTATTTATGATTTTGTAATGCGTTTTGAAAACCGTTTGAATGTACATTGAGCCCGTTTTATCGTAAACCGTATAACCGTAATGCGTCACCGTAAACCCGTTCAAAGAGCGAAAACAAAAACTGTATACAGCTTCCTCTATATTGTTGTTCAACTTATCTGCAGCATTGATTAATCTCAATTTGTAAATGTGAGCGATTTTTAAGTATTTGACGCACTCACTTTGCAATTGGAGATTGCTCGAGATTGCAGCATTTGCCACATTATGTACAAACTTATTATTTACGATATACGATTGCATATTGTATGCCTGTGTATAAATATATATGCCTGCGTATATCAGTATATATGTGCTCGTATATACACACACACACACATACACACACACACACACACACACACACACATACACTTACTTGTACTCTATTTGCTCTTAGTTGTTGTTGTTGTTTTGCCCGCTAGCTTAATTTATTTGATTTGATTTTATTTTGTTTGCATTCAATTTGAGTTTCGCCAGCAGCCCAGTTAGCCCGACCGACTGACCCACACACACACACACACACACACACACACACACACACACACACAGATACACACAGATACACATATCTTAGCCACAGCCAGCCCTAGCATTAGCCAGCCGCATCAGCATCTGCAGCAGCATCAGCATCAGCATCAGCGTCTGTACGGTTGAGTATTACATCAGGTACTGGTGTGCCATTTAACCAACAACCAGTACTTATGTCATACTACGCCGTGCAGTGGGCGCACTAACCGCATGCCAAGCCTACAAAAAAAAAAAAACAAAAGATAAAAAAATACAAATATGTCCGCGCGCGCGCATCTCGTGTAAAATTGTAGCCCTAAGATAGCTCTCGCCAGATTTAGGCTAAGTGCTGGGCCCCTTGGTACATAATAAATATGCCTTCCGTTTTGCTACTTTGCACAGTGGACAGCCTTAAGGATGCCAATCTCAAGCTGGAGCAGAGCCTGAACAGCAGCGAGTCCAGCCAGACGGACAAGATCGACAAGAGTCTCATCAAGAGCCTGCTCATCGGCTACGTGGTCAGCGGCCATGCCGGCGACAAGCAGCAGGTGCTCCGCATGATATCATCCGTGCTCGACTTCAGCGTCCAGGAGGCGGACAAGGTGGGCCTCAACAAGCCCCAGAGCAGCTGGCTGGGCAATATACTCGGCGGCAGTGGCAGCGGCGGTTCCAGCTCCAGTGCAGGTAACGACAAACGTGCCAATTAGATTATTCTAATTCTCTTTTTACAAGTGTAAAAAAAAATGGAAAAATAGTAGATATTGTAAATTTCTCGTTTGAGTTCGCATGAGAATTTATTTTACGTGCTTACACATTTTAATTTATTATAAAAAACTAATTATGATTTGCAAAAATGAAAATAATATCAGAAAGTCATTAATGTTAAAAAAGTAAAACTGATATAAATATAAAAAAAAATTATATTCAACGCCATTTTCTGGCAATAATACGCATACACATGCGCAAGAATGAAATATCGGTGCTATCACTAGAATAATAATTATGTACCTCATTTTGGATAATTATTTCTCAATTATTATCCGTTTCTATATTATATTATATTTTCCATTGTTTATAATTCAGTAGTTTTATATATACCCAATTCTCTTTTTACACGAATTTGAAATGACATAATTTTAGAAATTCTATTTTTTTTAAGTTGTATGCATTTCTTTTTAAATATAATTGGAAATATAATGCGAAGTTAAAATGTATAAAAACCGTGTAAAAAAAGAATTTGGTGTACATTTCGAATACCTCTAATGTGCGCTTTCTCGCTGCAGGCAATGATAATCTGGTGCAGGCTTTTGTGCAGTTTCTGGAGCAGGAGTCGCAGCCCCAATCGCCAGCGCAGTCGCGACCCAATCTGTTGAGCATGGCCAAGCAACAGGAGGCAACGGGCACGTCAGCGACGCCAGCTACAGGAGCAGGAGCAGCGGCAGGAGCAGGAGATGGATCGGGAGCAGCGTCATCAACAGCGCCAACAGCTGGTGGCGAGCAGTTGACGCATGCCACAACCGCACAATCGATCCACATGAGCGGCAGCGAGTTTGCGCCCACACGCAACTCCAGCTCGATATTGAAGGATATTCTGAACGACTCTTGATTGTTGTAGAATATCTTGGTTATTGTGTGTCAGCGTGTGGTTGCCTTGATTAATTTCTTATTTTTTCACCAATTAATATTAATTTTAAACTTAATGCAAATAAAATTTAATAGTTGTATATTAAAACGTGCAATTCAAGTACCATTCGTTTGGAATGGGCTCAAATGTATACCGTTTATATCCCACTTACTCGTATTTACCACTATGTTATCCCCCAATCGAGTTCGCACCTGTAAATATGTAATATGCAATATGATAATGTCAACGCAGCGGACACCAAGCGGGTGTCCTGCTGCCTGCCATTGATGCGCCTTAATAGCAGCTCGCCAAACAGCAGCAAATAAAACTTAAAAATAAACAAAGTGTAATCTCTTGTTTCTTATTTTTATAATCACCCCCGAAGTGAAAGTAGACAATTTGGATAATCTTTTTTTTTGGCCATCCTACTGGGAGCTGATTGATTTTACCTGAATATTCATGCTAGATAAGTCAAACTTTTTCAGATAGATATACTTTGCACAACAAATTTTTATGATACGCCCACTAGGGGTGTGGCAAATCGATCAAAACAAATATCTTGGGGCCGCGAAAATTCAAAATCGTGTCACTAAATTTGGCAGACAGTTTTCGGAAGGCCTCTAAGGATCGGCCAAGCCCGCTACCGCCCGCACAAATTACGAAAATTGATATTTACCCAAAATAATAATAATAATTAAGACGTCGCAATGACAATGTCAGTCTGTTATATCATTATGTTGCTTTAAAGTAGTTAATCGCTTAATTCGCTTGTTGAACGAAAAGTTATCAAATAACTTCAAATATCTGTATAAGGGTGTAATATTCGAAAGCAATAGGGCATTAAAACAATTGTTTTTTTTTCATTTGCATAACAAATTCAATTAAATCTCATTTTATTTCAGTTTTTGTTCTTTTTTTGTATTTTTTTTTTTACAATTTATTAAGCTAAAGTGTGAAAAAATTTCGCTTTTAATTTAATATATTATTTGGTTTTTCGATTTTGTTTTATTACATTACAATATTTTTTTGTATGCCCTTTTTATTAAAGTTGGATTTTATTATTTTTATGTTTTGTTTTTAGTTTTCATTTTAAAAATTATACATTAATGTAAATTATGCAACTTGTTGAGAACTAAAAAAGCATTAATTATTTATATATAATGAAAATAAAAATGATTCACTTGGTTTTTTTTTAGCGCTTTTCGGGTTTAATATTAATTTTGTATGTTCAGTTTTTGCTTTGCGGTTTATAATTAATTAATATTTTTACATTTAGATGTTATTGTGCAGTTTGTTGCTGTTTTTTTTTTTTGCTTTTCTTTTTTTTAAATTTATTGGGTATGTTCTTTTGTTTTACATTGAAGTTAGTTAATTATAATTTTTTGTTTGCGTAACAAACTAATTCAGGCGTTTTTTGTATCTTATTTTTTGTCGTATTTTTAAATACATTTATTAAAGTTGTATTTTGTTTTTGTATTTTTTTTATATAATATATCTAATATATATACTTTTATAAAAACAATTTATGTTTGTGTTGTTGTTGTGTGTGTATTTTCATTAATAAAAATTAATACATACAAAATTGTTGTCGCACTGTTTTTGTTCTATATTTGATATATGTATATACATGAATATATATGTTAATATATATATATACATCATATATGTATATATACATATATATATATTTCTCCTTTGCTTTGTAGTTGTATTATAAAAAATGGCGCTCAAACTTAATGCTTTTGTAGTTACGAGTATTAAAAAAAATCGATAACAATATATTTTGTTTTAAATTTTTTGTTTTGCTTTTAATAATTATGCATAACATTTTCGATTTTGTGAAAACATTCAGATGTATGACAGCTCTTTGTGTTTTTGTTCTTTTTTTTTTGTTGTTGTTTGTTTATATAAGAATATTGCTAATAGAAGTAATGTCCATGAAAAAAAGTAAAATACCTACTATTAAAATGCATCGACCTATTTATATACAAGTCGTGTGTAGATGTGTTTGTGTGTGTTTGCGTGTTTGTTGGTGTGTTTGTTGGTTTTTTTTTTAAGCAAATGCACAACACATACTGTTATACTGCTACATAAATATACTCATACATATTATCTTATATATACAGTCGATTTGTTAGTAGAAAAGTGGCGGGTGTCATACATTTTAGCTGCTTACTTGTTTGCATAAACACATATATAACAAATATGTATATATTACACAGTATAACATTTTTGTGTTTTTTTTGTATTTTTTTTTTTTTTTTTGGGTTTTTTTTTGGGAGGTTTTGTACAGTCATCTGAACCACTAATAATTTGTAGCCGGGGAAGTTGCTATCAAATAGAGTTGCTCAAAAACTGCGCTCCATTTCGGAGAGTTGGATCAAGTATGTGGAAATGCGGAAGGACTAATGCTGCCTCAAAACGACGCTAAGTTCGCAATGTATGTAAGTAGGTAAACTATAAAACGAAAAGTTCTAGAGCAATGCTGACATACATACATGCACATAAGCATGTACGTTGAAATGAACACGCGACCTTTCTACGCGCTTCTCAAATTGTTTGCCTTGGCGCGAGAGCTTTTGTGAAGCACGAATTTAGTATGTTTGTGTGTCTGTGTGTGTGTTTGTGTGGAAGTGAGTGTTTGATTTATTTGTGCTCAAGCGAGTGAAAATAATTTGTGTTAAATAGAGTCAGACAGCTAGGCAGATGTAGGCATATGGCAGGCATATATAAAGTCTTTACAAAGACATCAGTTGTTTGTCACTAATAAATTACTTCATGTACTTTGCTTAAATTGTAATTTGTATATAAAAAAAATATGCTAACGGTGCCTGTGACTCTCTCTTTTTTTTTGTTTTGTCTTTGTTTGGTGTTTAGAAAAGAATTTTATATGTATATTTAAATTATTTTTTGGTTGCTTGTGTATAAATATAAATACATTTTTCTTATTGTTTGTCGTTTATTTTTTATATATATTTTTTCGTATTTTTTTTTTATTTTTTTATTATTTCAAGCTTATCTTGTGGCGCTATTTATTATTATTATTTTTCATATTTTATTTTAAGGTTTAATAAACTGTCCGTTGCTGCTGCTGCTAGGTATTTGTGTGAGTGTGTGAGTTTGTGTGTGGTTGTGTGGGTGGGTCTATATGTGTAGGCATGTGGCAATGTAAGTAAAGGAATTTGTAAAGCAGCTTTTTTAATACTCGCTTGATGCAATTTTTTTATTATGACTATCATATAAATTTTTTAATCATTTCATTTAGTATTTTTTCAGTCTGTTTTTTTTTTGTTCTTATTAATGAAAGTGGTTTGTCAATTAATTTAATTGTATTATTCAAATTGAATGCTTTTTGCTTCTTTTCAATATACTTACATATGTATAGTATGTACATATGTCTGTCTGTATGTATGTATGTAAATTGCAAATACTTCGCTGGATGGCAACTTTCATAATTGTGTTTCTTGTTGGTTAGGTTTAGCTTGCTCTTAAGACTTGGCTTTCATTAGTTTATGTACTCAACAGTACTTAAAATATTTCTCGGCTGCTTGGCATGGGCATATGGCTGCTGGCAATCGGTGTGTGTCAGTGTGTGTGTGTATGTGTGTGTGTGTGTGTGTATGTGTGTGTGTGTGTGTGTGTGTGTGTGTGTGTGTGTGTGTGTGTGTGTGTGTGTGTGTGTGTGTGTGTGTGTATGCATGTGTGTCCGTGTTTCGGAGTACGTGTGTGTTTGTGTATGTGTGCAACAAAAAATATTCGTAACTAAATTACAATAATAATTATAATTACACCACAAATATAACAAAAATATGAAGAAATGTAAAATTGTTATATATAGAATATCTAATTGCAATTTTGTTATAATTATTTTCTTTTTTATTAATATTTTTAGCTATGCATTATAACTGGCTGCATTACATTTAAATGTTTCTTTTTTGTTTTTACAGTTCTTTTTTTGTATTTTTTTTTCTCATTAATATTTTCCTTGAATTAATATGCTATGCTTCGTTTGATTTTCATTCTTATATTGTTTTTTTATTTTTATGTAATTAACTAGACTTATGTAATATATTACAAATGTAAATGTACGAGTATAAAGCTAAAGTTGTTCATTTAATTTTTCTATAGTGATTTGACAAAAAAGCATTTATTTTAATTAACTAATATAATATTCCACGCTTTGATTTAAGTGTACCTAAAAAAGTTTCTTGTTTTGTTTTCAGGGTTGCTTTTTGTGTTTTTTTTTTGTTGTTTTTTTCTTAATTTTTTTGTTGTTTTTTTGTTGTTTGTATTTAAGAGTTTTGCCTCGCTGCAGAATTTCACAAGCCCGTTCGCAAACTTTGTGCCTGCACTGTGCACACTGTTCTGCGACTGTACCTGTGTCTATGATGTGTTATACAAGTGAGCCTGCGTAAGGGGCACAGAGCAGTCGCACAGTGCTGGCGCAAAACATTAGTCATGCTGTCATGCACACTACTGCTCTTACACATATGCATGTATGCATGTATTTTTATTGCTCTAAATTGTTATTACGTTTTAAATTTATGTGTATTATTGTTATCAAGTATTTGAGTTGTTATTTATAATTTTGTTTTTGTTGCGTTGTGACCTCATTCAGCAGCACAAAATATGCAATAAGTATTGTATTATAAATAGTTTTACTTCATATTCAGTTTTAGGCATATTCATATTATATATATATATGCATGTATATGTATATATATGTATATATATATACACATATATAAACATATATATATATATATATGTATACATATATATTTAAATTTATTCTGTCTAATGGCAATGATGCGCGTGTTGCTTCGAACGTAACCTCGGCACAAAAAATATTTATGCTAAAATATGAAATAGTTCCTTTTTGCATTTTTATTCGATTATTATTTAGTTTAATGTCATAGTTAGTACTTAAATTTATTATTTATGATTATTATTAAATTATTATTATTATTATTATTATTATTATAATTTTACAATTTTCTTTTATAGTTTTAGTCGCATTTGTTGTTCTTTAATCGCGTAAGCTTAATTTGTGTACGCTCTTGATAACGTCATTTGTATTGTATTGTATAATATTTTGTTTTTCTGTTAGTTTTTTGTTTAGTTTGTATTTCTTTTTGTTTTATTTAATCTCGCCCCGCCCCTCATTTATAACAGTGCACTCAGTATATATATATATATTTTTTGAAATATATATATGTTGTTTGTTTTTAACTTAAGCATTTTGTACGGAATTTCAAACTTAATTTTCTGTTATTAGTTAGCATGTTGGTTAATTTTTAGCATGTGTTTTTTTATTTATTAATTGTTTTTTTTCGTGGTTTTTGTATTATTTGTCAAACAGCCAACAAAATGTATAATAATGAAGCTATATTCAAGTCGTTAAACAATTGGCAATTGGCAAGCGTTCATTAAGTGGGGGGTGAAATCAGTAAAGGGCCTTTCGCAATAACGTAGAAATGCTTAAAGCGTTCAAATCAAAAGGCGCTAACATTAGATATACATAAGAACAAACACGAAATTAGAATAAGAATCAGAAACCGAATTACACATAAGCGTAAGGGACTATGAAGTCTGGCATCAAGAACAAGAAGTCAAAGAAGGAGAAAAAGTTTGAGTTGGTAATGAGAGATTGTTATAAAAGCAAATACACATTTAGGTACAGGGTATTTAACTTGGACTTGATGTGCTCATTGGAAAGGCAACGGTCAAACTGGTCCCCATAATATACATAAACATATGCACAGTCTCCCAATACATATGCATGCATTATATATATCTGTGCTTTTTTTTTTTAGATTAGGTTGCTTTTGAAGATGAAGATTTGTTGTTCTACATTACATATGTTTTTTGCCAGTTGCACAGTTAACGAAAGATAGTGTGACCGTTTTGGCGTCAGAATGCGGACAGCAACTGTACTTGTGTGTCTGTACCTCGAAACTGTTATACGCCGTTGCGAGTACACTTTGAATTCGTGTCGAAAACGAGCCACTGTAAAATATACTTGTTAACTACAATGAAATCTACAAAACTCCGAAAACATACAATAAACTTGCAAATAAGATTTTGTTTTTGTTTGCATTAAGTATAACAGACTAATGAAGCTCAACGTTGTTGTTGCATTTGTTATTGGGTTTGCTTTTTGTTTTTGTTTTTGTTTTTGTTTTTTTTTTTTTAATTTGCCTTGGGTGGTTCGGTCAATTCAAAATTTTAGCTAAGTTGGTTCTAAAAATTTGTACAATTTCGTTGATATATGGGTATGCGTGTGTGTGTACGAGTATGGAACTTGTTGTTGTTGGGTAAGTGTACACACATATGTACTTATATATGTGATGCTGTATGTGAACAAGTTCTACAATTTGTCGAACTGATTTTACAGTTAACTCGAAGAAAGGCAGTGTGTTAAAAGCAGTTCTGAATATCGAAGTGTGAGCTGTGAAGAGAGAGCGACAAACTGGGGACGCTTTAGTGTACATATTTGATATTGACACGAGTGTAGGGCGTGTGACACATACATACATACATACATACGCACGTATGTAAGATGTATGTACGTATTGAATGTTTCTATTCTTGATGTAAACAAAAGAAGCGCGTTTTACTCAATGTTAATTCAAATTTCATTCATTTCTAGCCAAAATGGCAAATTTGAAGCAATAGCTAAGCATATGTGTGTCTGTGTGTGTATATATGTGTGTGTGTCTGTTTGTGTGTATTTGATCAACGAGCTTAGAAGCTCGTGCGTGTGTGTTAGTGCGCAATGGAACCTCACATTTGTATATATCAAGTTGTTCATACTGTGGTTAGAATTTTCATTGTTAGTTGCTTTCGCATTGCTAGTTTAAAGAAAACAGAAAATGAAACTCAAAAGTGAATAAAGAAATAAAAAACATACATATACTATATAGCAAATGCCGCTTCGAATTGAGTAAGCTTGAAGCAAATAAACGCCACACTTGAAACGACGGCAAATACGAAGCAAAACGAAACGGAACAAAGCGAAATGAAACGAAATCAATCGAAACGTTACGGAACGAAACGAGGCGCAAAAAGCGAGCGCGATGCGCCTGCACCTGAAAAGTAGGCAACACTTTTCAAGCAATCAAGCTAAAACCGTTTCTTTTGTTTTTCTTTCATATTTCGTTTAAAATTGAATACTATTTATACTTATATATGTACTTGTATGTACTGTATACATACGCACATTTAATTTGTTTTTTTTTTTTTTGGATTTTATTTTGTTAATTATGAAGTTAATTCATTGTTTTGAATCTCACTGCACTTGTTGTTCTTGCTGTTGCTAGATTTAAGAATTGAAATATACGAATGAGTTTCAAAAAGAGTACACGTTCATCAAAAAAAACTTGCGCAATTGTACATTTATTGTGCTCCTTTCTTCTGTGTTGCACACACGTGTGTACTTTGTTCTTGCTTCTGTACTTTTTTTAAACTTTTTTTCTTATTAGTTTCTAACTTTGGTACCGCACGCTCTTAGTATTTTTTTTAATTTTTGAAAGGAGGGTGCCTTCTTTTATATTTTCTTGTTTATGTTTGCCTTACATTGTTTTCTTGTTTTTCTTTTGTTTTGTTATTCTTTAGCTTAACTCACTTCACTCTTGTGTTTTTTGCACAGTTTTTCCATCATTCCTCAGTTAAACGTTTTTTTCACATATTCTTTTTCATTTTCATTGCCATATCCGTTTCGTTAAGTAGCTTTTGTTGTTTGTCTCTCCGTCTTTGTTTAGCTCAATGCGCCCCAACTCCAATGTCAGTGTCGGTGTCTCAGTGTGTGTGTTTGTGTGAGTGCGGTACAGTTGCCACATGGGCGGCATTGCCAGCATAGAGCGAAAATTGGCCGGCACTGAACTTTCAATGAACATGCTGCTACGAGTGTGTCTGTGTGTGTGTGTGTGTGTGTGTGTACGTGTACGTATGCATGTGAACATGTTAGTATGTGTGTGTGGCTATGGATGCTTTTAACTTGTTGCTAATTGCCAAACGCTGCTTGTTGTTGTTTGTTTTTACTTCAAATTCAAATTGCATTATGAAATGCTATGAAATCCATGGCATAAACGTAGATGAGCTCCACAAACTGTTCAAATTATTCTAGATATGTGTGTGTGTGTGCCTAAAACAGGATTCATAACGGTAAATGATTCGAACTTGGGATTCGATTTGGAATTGGAACACGAGTTGCTGTTGATAAAATTATACCAGTACATATGTATGTGTGTGTGTGTGTGTGTGCGTGTATGCTTTCAGAAATGTTCTTGATATTGTATTTGGTTTTCAATATTAATTTGTATTGCTTTTTATGGCAGTTCAGACGGTTTATAATAAACTTCTTTAAATGTAATATACAATACAAAATACTATGTAATTATGTAATTGGTGTTTCATTTTCATATTTTGTCAATTGTTGCGTTCATATCGAATAAGTTAATTAATTAATTATACCTTTTTTTTTATTTATTTATTTTTGTATATTTTTTGGTTTTTTTGGTTTTTAATATGCGAGTGTGGAATTTCTGTTATGTTTATTTATTTTTCCCGCTGTGTTTTTCTTTCGTTTTCGTATAATATGTAAATCGAGCGCGTCTGATTTTTATTTTATTTGATAAGCAAATAAAAAATTGTAAGGCTTGACTTTGGTGTGTGGAATTTGGAATTTCAAATCGAAATTGATTTAGCTTGTGTCTTTTGTGTTTACCATTTATTATTAGGATTATTATTATTATTTTGTATTGGCTGATTGCTAGATTGTACTCGTACGATTTTGTAATGGGTATGTGGAATATATATAGAGATTAATGCCTATTCTTTATACTTAAGTGGGCCAATTGTGAACGGGTTCCAGTTTGTTGGGTGTTGGTGTTGGTGTTACAGAAAGGGTAACTACGAGCCTGCTTACAAATTAAATTGAACTTTCAACATTTTCCATTAGCTTAAGTATGATTGTTGTTGTTCTTGTTGTTGTGCTTATTGGAACTGAATTAACTTAAATTTTAGACACTTGCTGCTGTCGTTGTTAGGATGCTGTTGTTGTTGTTGGTGTTGCTGTTGCTGTTGTACTTTATTTCTGTTTTCTTTGATTTTCGTTTGGTTTTTTATCTATAGCAGAAAATTATGCTTGTTCGCTGTTGTTGTTGCTGTTTGTTGTTCGCTGTACCTGTTTGCTCACTGTTGCTGTTGCTGTTGTTGTGGCTGCTGCAGCTGACACCGATATTGTTGCTGTTGCTGTGTCGCCTGCTGCCGCTGCACCTAATACTCGCGTGCGTCTTGGAGGGGGGGGCGAGGCCTGGCTCAGACATCTGCCGTGCGCGATGTTATGCTCGGCGATCGCGAGTGTATTACAACCTTGTGGCCGTTTTTTGTCACAAAACCGTCGCTCTCGACGAGAACGGCCGTCTGGCGGCCGGCGCTGCCGCCGCTGCCGGCGCTCTGGCCGCCGGGACTGCCGCCGCCGCCATCCGTTGGACTATTTACATTGCTCTTGGCCTCGTTGCCGGGCTCGGCGGCTGCCCCATCGGCAGCTGGATCGTGGCCGCCGTTGGCGCCGCCCGCATCGGGATCATCGATATCGGGCTCATCGGGCGCCACATCGTCGCCAGCCGCATCGGGATCGGGATCGGGCTCCTGGCCGGCATCCGGTTCGCTGGGGCCGCTTTCGGCGCGCGTTTTGTGCTTGCGCCACGCGTGCTGGATGAGGCGGGCACAGTACTCCTCTCGCTGGCGCCAGAGTGTCGAGGAGACCGGCTCGTAGCCCTCGGTATCGGGCCGTGCGGCGATCTCGCCAATCTCGCCCGTCTCCTCGATCGGATTGCCTTTGCGCGCGAAAAAGTCTTTGGTGAGTGCGTCGAGTATGTCCACACAGTACATGAGATCACCGCGACAGATGGGTATGTCCATCGATATGATTTTGTACTTGTTCGGCTTGTGGATCTGGAGCGGCGGCTCGAGTACGTCCAAAAATTCGGACAACTGATCGTAGCGTATATACTGGGTGCCCTCGGGATCGAATTGCTGCCAGATCTCGTAGTACATATCGTAATCGTCGTCGGTTAGACCCTCCTGCACATCTTCGGTGGCCTGACTATAGTTCTCAAGAATGACAGCAATGTACATATTAATAACTATCAAAAAGCTTATAACTAGGTATGAGAGGAGAAACGTTATTCCAACGGTCGCTGAACCACAATTGCCCGGATAGCCTTTGTCGTTGTCGGGTGGATCGCATGCTTCCTCATTGATAATGGCGTCGAGTACACCATCCCAACCGGCTGAGGTGGACATCTGCCAGTTAGCGTATGCGCAAAATGCAATGGCAATCGATCGATAGATCGTCAGATCGATCATCGATAAACGATTTGAATTTGAATTGCATTCAAAAGCGGCACGAAACGCATTTGTGGACGGCAGTTGTGCGGTTGGTTTGGTGGTTTTTTTTTTTTTTTTGTATTGTTTTGTTTTTTGTTTTTTTGTTTGTATTGTTTCGTTTTGTTTTGTTTTCATTTTGGTTTGTTTTGAGCGTTCATTTCGTTTATTTTTGGTGGGTCGATCGTTTTGTGATCAAGTCAAGATTGTGGTGTCGTACGTTTGAGAGTTTCATTGTGTGTGTGTGTAAGTGTGTGTGTGTGTGGGCAGTGAAAGAGAAGTTTAAGACAGAAGATACAATAACAAGAAGAGTCATTAGTCAAACGTTAGGTTAATGGATCACTTGGTTAAGCAAACTAAGTAGTAGGTATGGCATGTGGTTGTTGTAGTAAGTAGTTGTAGTAGTTGTACTATGGGTAGATAGACGTATATGTGTGGGGTGTGGAGTGTGGATTAGCTGGCTAACTGCTTGCCGTGGATGGGCCCAGGATCAAGCGCATGTGATGCCCGTATATAGATACATATGCAGTAGCAGCGATCTTAACTAAAGATGGGCGCAGGCCCACAAAATGGCGGCCAGTTAGAGTCGCGTAACGGTTTTATGGCCAAACTAAGTAGCGGTAAATGCAAGCATTGGGCACTCTGGGAGCTTATGTAGAAAAGCTTTGTTCGTTTCTTGAGTTGCTCGAAAGCTTAAAGAGTTGGAAACAGTTAAAGACAGAGACAGTAAGAGAGTGTGTGTGAGAGAGGTTGAAAGACATAGACAGAGTTAGAGAGATAGAGAGAGAGAGAGAGGGAGAGGGAGAGAGAGTAGCGTAGTTTTGTGTTCCTTGGCGTTGAAAAACGCGCGAAAGTATTTGTTTTTTTTTTTTTGCATTGTGTCATGAGGAAATTCCAACATTTCATTTGGTGTTTGTTGAAAGAGCTGAATTAGATTTATTTTTTTTTGAACAATCAACTAAGGCTTGTCTAATAAAAGAAAAAAATATGAAAACATGTGTGTGATGCAAACTTAGGCGTGAATTCAAAAGAACAATTTCTCGATGGATCAGCTTTAAATTAGCAAATGTGATCACAGTGATCACAGCCAGGCACAAGTTTGTACAGCTGGAATGCAAATGAAAATAAAGCTCAAAGCTTTAAATGAAAGCTCAGTTCAAGCTCAAACGCTGAATGCCAATGGAATTAAAATGAATTGTGGATTTATACAATGATGAAATCGAATTTAATTGGTGAATAAAAAAATCGGTCTAATTTAGCTTTTACCAACAACTACCGCAGCTTGAATCAACATTGTGATGTTGCCACTAAATCAAAAATGGCGCACACGGCGAGGTGGCAACAATATTGAACGGACACGGGCGCTATCGATCAGTCAGCCGATCGATAGGTGGCCATTGAACAACGGTGTGTGTGTGTATGTACAAAGCGTTGCCAGACGCTGTGGAGGCGCCGTGCCAGACCAGCCGGACCGTTTGAATAGAAACGGGTTAACGGCCTAGCTGGGCGGGTTCGGTGGTGGTGGTTGGTGTTTTAGTGTGGGGCGTGGCAACATCACCCAACGACAACAACAATAGACAACATAAACCGTTAACGGAATTGTGGCTGATACGCTTACCTGAAAGAGCAGAATCATGCTCTGGCCGAACGTCTTAAAATTGTAGACATCGTTGATGCCGCTCTTCTCCTTCACGTGCATGAAGAACGACATCCCGAAGATCGCAAAAATGAACATCACTAGGAAGAGCAGCAGGCAAATGTTGAACAGCGCCGGCAGCGACATCGCCAGCGCGAATAGCAGCGTCCGTATGCCCTTGGCGCCCTTGACCAGGCGCAGCACTCGACCCACTTTCGCCACGCGCACCACGCGGAGCAGCGTCGGCGAGACGAAGTATTTCTCGATAATATCGCTGAGCACGAGACCTGCGATCGGCGACGGCATCGATGCGGAGACGCGTGAAGAGATTGGCGGTGAGAGATTGGGTTGAGAAATTATTTGTGGTGCCATATACGTGTAACTAGATCGGACTCATTGTGATCGGATAGGGGTCGGGAGGCGGGCATTGGGATCTGGCTGGTGGGCCGGTTGGTAGGGGGGTTCAGGGGTCAACAAGACACTAAAAAGGGCGCAGCACAATATTAACATTTACATATAGCTGAAATATTTAAAGCATTAGGTACACACAATTTTCGGCTGGGCTTACACCAAGTTCTTACACAACAACAAATAAACGGAAAATTCAAGTCATTTTAAAGTAAATCAAACAATAATACAATACCAGACAATACGATATATACATATACATATGCACAGTGCCGCAGGAAATAATACTGATCAAAAAGACTTTCAAAATAATAAAGCTTCGATTAATCTGCAATCAGATAGGGATCCTAAAAGCTTATTAAAAGCTCGGATTGTAGAGTTTTAAATTGACGAGGGTTAGAAAAAGTAGGATATAGAGATATATAGAGAGAGATAGAGAGAGAGAGCAGTCATAAAGCTTTTATGCTCTTTTTAAATAATATACGTAGTGAACCGTACGAAAAACTTAATCTGATTGCAAATTAAACTATATTTAAAGCAAACTTTTAGCATGAGATTTTGTACAGTATACAAAACGATCTGAAGATCGAAGATTTTACAGATGCTTAAATCAGAATAAAGAACTTTTTACCAAATAACGATCAAAATGAACTGTTCTGCTTGAGTTGGCATAAACACAAAACAGTCTTAAATTGGCATCAATATTGTGGCTGAAGAAGCTTCACAGTACCAAAGAAAATCAAATGAATGTTAAAAATAATAATTAGAAAAAGACAATATATATAACGTGTATATACAATATAAGGGTAAATACAGACAAACTAACAAACAACAAAAAAAAAAAAAACAAGTACATATACATACGTATGCTTAGGCACAAGTACGAGTACATAGTTTTACATACATAGTACATGAATATGTTGAATACAAAGAAAATTATAACGAAAGTTTCAAAAGTAAGGTTAAGTTGAAAGTTAACGTTAGCGGTAGCTGTAACTTTAACAGCAACGTTAAGCAGCGACACTCAGTAGTCGATATCCTTTTTAATGTATTTTTTTTTTGTTTTTTTTTTGTTTGCTAGCGGCGCAGGCGTTGTAAGCAGCAGCAGCAAATGCGCAGGTGAAGGCGAGGGCGAGGACGAGGACGTAGGCGAAGGCGTTGGCATCAGAAATCATCTCGTTGTATATGTCTTTAGAGATGGCTTGGTACAGTTGATTGAAGGATTCGTTTTTTGTTTTTGTTATTGGTTTAGGTCTAAAGGTATGTGTGAGCTGTACGCAGGCGTCATTTACTTTAAGCGATAATCCGCAGTATATTTTAAGAGTGCCAAATATCAGCAAAAAGTTCGTTTGCTGCCCGCTCAACGAGCGAGCGAAAGAGATAGCGAGAGTGAGAGAGTGAGAGAGCGAGAGAGAGAGCTGAGAGCGCTTTCTTTTAGTGAAAATTTGGACACAATGTGTTCATTGGTTTCTCATTCTCTACATATTACGAAATGCGCACTAACGTGAGCGATGGCGAGTCGAGGGGGGAGAGGGGCAAAGTAAATGGCTGAACAAACGAACTATTGCATTAGCTTTTGCGAGTAGTAAGAAACAATGGTACTAAGAAGAAGAAGAAGAACATGAGCGAGAGCGTAGCGAAGGCTAATTAACACTTGGGAGCGATTGAATTGAATTTACGAAATGTACACTCAGAGAAAAAACCAAGAATATTGTATTTAAAGCGCAACTTAACTTTAAAACAAGTTTTTAATAATTCCGAAAATTCCTAAACATAGGACTTAAATGTAGTACTCGATCTTGAGTGTTTTGTGCTTTTTGGAAATTTTGCAAATTTTTAGAACCAAGCGGAGCGTTTTTCTCCGAGTGTACAAGGGGATAACCAGTAAAAAGGGAAAGAAAGCGATATATAGACAGAGGGCGAGCGGGAGAGAAAGAGAGAGAGAAAGCGAAAGACAGAGTAGCTTAGTTGGTAAACCTATGGATGTGAAAAACCATTAACAGAAAAATACATATTAAATATTAAATAATAAGCACTATAACTAGTTGTTGTTAATGAGGAGTTCATTTTGCTTTTATTGCTAGTTCAACTTTTGGGGCTGGGTACTGAATTAGTAAGTATAGAAATCTATGTCGATATATTCGTACACATGTATGCGTTTTACTACGTTCATAGTAAAGTACATAATCTCCATTGCAGATTGGACCAAAACCATTAAGAAGATTCAGGCTAGTGCCACGGTATTTGTATATCAAGTTGGTGGGGCTTTCGAAATATTCCAATACGCATAACATATAAATTGGAGGTGTGGAAATTATAAACGGGTTACGCTTTATCATCCTTCCAGTTATGCTACACACTATAAATTGGATGGGCCAGCAATTGAGGCCAATGCAATTGTCGTACACAAATGTGTGCTAAACATTCCGCACGGCCATTGCATTGGCTGGGCCGCCGTTTTGGGGGGTTTTCCGTATGACAATGGTCAAAATTTGTATACCGGGCAGTAGCTGACAGAGTTATGCAACCGACAATCGCACAGGTAGAGTTGTGGAATGCCCATTGACACCTAACTCTGATTGAATCTTTTCGAGTTGTGTTTATCAATAACATTTTTGTTATGCGTTCTGTGCAAGCCATTTTCTTAACAGTGTGTGTGTGTGTGTGTGTGTGTGTGTGTAATTGCAGTTTACTTTTCATTTATTATTTATTTATGTAAGTCGCAGTTATTGCTATTCGCTTATTCATTTCATCTTTATATAAAGTTTTAAAGTTTCTTTTTTGCATTTACAAAGCGTAGTTTTTTTAGTTTTTTTTTTGGTAAATTTGTTTGTTTTTTTTTTAAATTTTTTTCTTGTTTGTTTTCTTTAAAGCGTGTATTAATATATTCGTCTATAGGGATATCACTCTGCGTTTTGCGTTATGCATTTGCAAGGGGTTCGAATATCGAAGCCAAAGAATGAAGCATATCTTAAGGCGTATTTTTGGTTTTTAAATTTCAAGCTTTTGCTTTTGAGTTCGGCATTAAAAATTGGATTTTGAAAGTTATTGAAAGTGCGCTTGGAAACGTTTGGCGCGTGTGTCACATAAAGAAGCAAAGCAGTAATAAAATACCAGCCTTTTGTTTTTGGTTTTTTGACAGGTTAGTAAGGAGCAGTTTCTTAAAAAGTAGCTTGAGGTAAAAGCAGTTTTTTTTACGAAAAAAAAAAAAAAAAAAATTAAAAGCTTACAATAAAAAGTATTTATAGTAAGACAGCAAGTACAACAAATTGTACGATCGGGTCTCGAGAGGGTTCCTGAGTAGTTGGGGTAATGTTTCTGGTTTAGGGGTTCACACAAAGTTGGGACTGGCGCGGAATTCATTTTGATCACATTCAACTAAGGCAGCAGCAGAAATGAAAACAGCATCCCTTTTATGTACAAGGAGTAGTATAAAATGGAAGCTCTCTGTTGCAAAAATTAATGTAGTAAAGCATATTTTAAGCCATCTTTTGTACAGTTTCTTTTCGTTGTATCACACACATTGCCACATTTTTGTATTGGTTACTTATCCAAAACGAACCAAAACTTATTGAAAAAGAAGAAGAAGAAGAAAAAACAAGAGACATACATATATATGTAGCCAAGTAAAAAAAGAGCGGCGCTTTTGAAGTTGAGCACGCAATAAAAAAAGATTGTTTTATTTTTCTTTGGAAAAAATTGTCGTTTGTTTTAGGTAATCCTAGGTACTGGGACCCATTTTTCTTGGTCAGCTGGTGTGCTTACGTATGCGCAATTGTTAAGCTGTAGCAAACGGCTGCTAAATAATAAAAAACTCGTTGGTATTTGAAAACTTTCTTTAAAATCAAAAGCCACACGCAAAAAAATATTTAGTTATGATAAAGTTACAATTCAAAACAATAATGGAATTATTTATACTCGTATGTATATAAATATTGGAATATGTTTTCAATAGTTTTAACGACAGTTACAACAACAATTTAAATACAAATGGACACCAATACATAAGTAGATCAATATTTTAGATTTAATACTTAAATTTCGAATAAAAGAAAACAAGAGCAATATTTACTAATTTAACAAGTAATTGACAACATTTAAAAAAGCAACAAAAATAAATAAGAGAGTTGACTTCGCATATGAAGCGTGTATAACAGTTTTGTACAATCGTTAGTATAACAGTATAACTGTAATACGTTCTATGCAAAATCAACCCCAAACAAACGCTAACAAATCATTTGGAATACGTTAAGCACAACGACATTAGATTGTTTCATATAATATCTGGCATGTTTGCACAATCTACATATACATATATATATATATATATATATAATTTTTTTAGGTAATAATCTACATTTAAGTATGTTTATATGTATGTAGGAATTGTCAAAGAGCCGCAATTATTATGTGAACAACCATTTAACACAAATTTTTAACAACAACAATTAGAATACGTTTACGTTTTTTGGTTTTTAAGTTAGTTACTTTTTGTTTTGAGTTTTTTTTTGTTGGAAACAGAACAACAACAATTAATAACGATTACGAATTACGAATCAACAATTAACAATTTGGACAATTGAATATACGGATAAGTACGACAGCAAGTTAGTAACAATTAGTAGAAAGTTTATAATATAGGAAAAGGAGCGATCTGTGTCTTTATTAAGAGAGAGAGAGAGAGAGAGAGATAGATACAGTGTGTGTGAGAGAGAGAGAGAGAGCAACATACACACATACAGCAAGAGCGTACGGTTATGTGGAGGGGAATATTCGTACATTTTGGTTTGGAACTTGGATGGTAAATTTTTGCCTATTTACGGCTAAATCAAGCTTCTTGGCTTTTTATTTTTTTTTTTTTGTTTGGATTTGTATTTTTTGTATTTTAGAAAATTTTTGGCATTTTTACTTACCTAAGATGGATAAAATGACAACTACTACATCAAATAAATTCCATGGCTCAATAAAATAGTGATATCGTAAAGCGAATATTTTTAATAGACATTCGGAACTGAAAATAACTACGAATATCGCATTCAGATAGTCAAGGACCGCGTTGTACGTGTCCGACGCATCGTAACGATCGAGTGTCATGGTGAACATGTTTAGACCAATGAATAACATAATGATTATATCGAATTTCTTATCGGTTACTATTTCAAAGACTATTGCTTGTGGACGCCACTGTAAATGGAGAAGGAGAACAAACAAACAAAGAAACGAATAATAATAATAGGAGGTATGAAAATAAAATAAATAATAATAATAACAATAAATGGAGTTTGAAATAAAGTTGGGGTAATTATAATCATAATTTACACATCAGGACACCAAACACAAGGAAGAGAAGAGAGATAAGAAAAAATGGAATAGAAGAGTTTGGTATAAGTACATTTAGTTTACCACGAACGCAATTACTTATCTATGTATATGGTTATGTACATATACAAGTACACATACATACACACACAGATTTATATATATAATATATGCATGTATGTGTTTGTAGTTACATTACAACACCATGTATGTACATAGACACAGTAGTACTTATGAATCTATAAGGAGTTTTCAACTCGCAACTTAGTTGGTAATTATTGTATTAGATTTGTTTAGTTTATTTCGACGATTCGAGTGTTATTCAATTATATATAGAGCGCATTGTTAGCGTTTATTGAACGTCTTTATTCGTTTGTTATATGCTTTAACATTTTGCGTTGTAGATCTGTGCCAATAGCAATCTTTTTTCCATGATCAGCGCGCACCTGGATGTACAGTAGAGTATGTGTAAATTGGAACACATGTATATATATTAATACATTGGGCAATAGTGTAACAGTGAGTCGGTGCGTTAATTGAGTTGAGATTATTGAATATGAGAGCTGACATTTCATACACACTACGTCTTAAGGACAGACAGCATTCACGAGTATTGATTAGTTGATTAGGTAATTGAGTATTTGAGTATTTGAGTAATTAATTATTGAGTTATTTAAGCTTAAGATTATATATACTGGATGTATTAAACGTGCCGCTACGATTGTGGTCTGATTCGTTATGTTTTTCAGGTCGGTCATGAATAATTGTTTGATTTGCTTAACATTTGTTTCGCTTGGTTCATAAACATGCCTCTTAGCCGTGTCTAATAAGAGAGGTGACTAACGCTAAACATGCCCAAAACATGATTCAGTCACGTGCCAGTTAGTTTGTATGTATGTACATTAGTTAAAAGAAACATGCACTTAGGTTGCCATTATATAAAAATTGAGAGAGAGAGATTGAGATTGAGAGAGAGAGAGAGAGAGAGAGAGCGTGTGTAGAGAGAGTAAAGAGTAGTTACGAGTATATACATAAATAGATATTTTTTAAATACTTTTTTTGCATTTTTTTGTAGTTTTTTTTTTTTATTTTTATTTTTTGAATTTTGGTAAAAATTTGATGTTTGTCCAGGTTTTAAATGGCAGACATAAAAATGTTTAAGTACAGACAACCAAACGGACACAATACTTAAATATTGATATTGAAATTAAGTATGGTTATTTAAGAAAAACAATTGTATGTCGAGAACATAGTATGCTTTTAGGAGTTCGCTCAATGGCAACAGTAGGGTGCACTCTTAAACAATTGAAAACCTGTGCACAAAACTGCATACATATATATACATACATATACAGTTGTACATGCCACACTCTACGGCAGCTATTCCAGCGACTCAACTTTGCGCTTGTTTTAAGATCCATTATTCAACTTGAACAAAATATTGCTAGAGAACAGGGCCATTGAGTTTTAATTTGAATTTTGTTTATATTAGTTGCGGCAATTATCGATTAATAAGGAATGTATACAGATTGCAAGGGTATTTGTCGTGTCAGTATTCGTTAATTGTTGTTGTCGAATCCTGTATAACAGCTCGTATGACAGTCTGTAAACCGTTCGCTTTTCGTACAGTTGTGTTCGGTTTTTATCTGTTTACGTTAACGCATAGAAAAAAGTGTTTATTATATATACAATCAGTTATATATATATATACAAATTGAATACGATTGGCACAGATTACGCGATTACGTCGACTTTCCAGTGATTTTAATTATTAATTTATTAGCTTGATTTCAAGTATATGTATTTGATATATCATTATTGATTATAAGGCGATGGAGCTAAATGTAATTTGGAATATTTGAAATAGAGCAATTTCGAAACATTTGCAATATTGATTGCTGTGATAATATTTTAACTGAAGTTAAACAAATTGAATTGATAAAAAAATAAACTCGCATCGCAGTTATGTATAATTTCTTTACTTTTTTGTTTTTATTATTGGTATGTTTTTTTTTTTATGAATTTGATATTGCAGATTATTTTTCAGATTTTTGTTTTTGTTATGTATAGTTATGTTATTTTTTTTTTTTTGCTTTTTAGTTTGTTAGTTGGCTTAGTTTCATACTTAGTTTTGTTTCTTTTTAGTATTTTTTGTTGTTTTAATTGTTGTCTTACCCTTGGTCTTGGAATGGCTTTTAATGGTTTTTTAGAGCCCATCTTTTTCATAGCATTATAGTACTTTTTCTGATCTTCTGTCATGAACATTTCTAATGATCCACCTGCTTTTTTCTTTTGCTCATTAAAATTATCAATGATAACACCAATGAACAGATTGAGTGTGAAAAATGATCCAAATATGATGAAGAACACGAAATATAAATACATGTAGATGTTCGTTTCACGAATCGGCTGCTTGTCCACCTGTTTGGCATATTGGTAATCGATGAACGAAAACGATACCGATAACGGTATCAATTTTTTGAATTTTGTGTTGCAATTCGCATCGGTTAAGTTTGAATTGTGAATGGATCATTTTTAGTGTTATTCGGCAATGTTGTTGTTGTTGTTGTTGTTGTTGATGGTGGTGTGTATTTGTTGTAGTGGTTGCCATAGTGAGTGTTGTTGTTGTTGTTGTTGTTGTTGTATAGTGTTGTGGTTATTGTTGTTGTAGTTCATATAAAAAAGAAGAAAAAAATATATAGATAGAAATGTTGATTAATCAAAAATTACTTTTAATATACAGACTTATATAAGTACAGATTGCGTTTAGTTTTTAAAGCGCATAACCAAATAAATATCAAGTGTGATAATAATAATATACATATCATTTATATTCATTGCTACGCAATTTGAACAACATTACCTCTCGTGAATCGATTGCATCGTTCATTATTTGTATCCAGCCTTTGAAGGTGGCCACTTGGAAAAGGCACAGATACGCGTTACCTACATGATCGAAATTCATTGCTGAATTCACCCACGTGTAGTTCTCGCTTTCGCATGCGTTGCGATTTGGTATTATCTCGTGGCTGAGCTTCGTTCCATTTGTGTCTTCGCACTGTGTTCATTATCATCAATCGCCGCAAGCGTCATCATTATCGTCGTCATCATCATCATCATCAAGAGAGTTGCCGTCAGGTTCGTTTTCGTTTTAAATATTTTGTTTTGTTTGTTTCAAATTTAATTTAAAAAAAAAATGTGTTTCAGTTAAGCGAAATTACATACGGCAAATGGGGTTATTCTGCTCCTACACTGCCCCAACAAGCAAAATAAGCGACTTTTTGTTTAGAACAAATTTCGAATTCAATAATAATACAATACAATTACACAAGTTATCAAAAGAGCGCATTGTAAATTTTAATTACGGATATTATTTTTTGACTTTAATTAAATAATAGAATATTTATTAAATAAGGAATTACTTAAGTGTACTTCCGGTATATATTTGTTTTGAAAAGAAAAAACATCATATGCTTTGAGATTTTTCTTTTAAATGTATAGTAAGATATATAATTATTTTATGATATACATATTTACAACTTACAGCCAAAGTCTTGTCAATAATATATACAAATATATTTGATCTACGGGAATCAAATACACAAAATTATGCATTCAAAATTCAAACTCGTTTTAGTCAGGGTCGACTGTATTGTATTAGTGCTCTTTGACAGTTAAAATTAAAATCCGTATTCTTTATAGCTGAAAGGAAAATCGCTTTTGACGCAGCTTTTTGGGGCAGCATAAATTAGCTTTTAAGTTAAGTATAATGCTAGCTAAGCTACAGCTAATTTAAAATTAATAAATTAGACATTATAGCATTACGAGCAACTGTATTTGGAGTGTATATAGGCATGTAGCAGGTATTTCTTTGTGTGTGTGTGTAAATTCAGCAGCTAATTAGCATTGTATATTTTTCATTTGATTGCTGTCACTTGGCTAGATTTGGTTTCTGTTATCGTTACGAGTATTTAGTGCAAAAGGCAAAACTAAAGCTAGTACTAAATAGTGTACTAATTGATGGTACTGGGATCTTAGATTGTTTTTTATATTTTTTATATGCAACTATTCATGCTCTTGGCCCAACTGAATTGCTCTATGAGGCGATACAGTTGGGCATTGCTCGAAGTACACATTGTATATGTTGGTAGGTACATAGGTATTACCGGAGTATGTACAGCAGCATATTTACAATTGTTTATCTAGACAAGTACGAATACAGGCTCCGTTAAACTCGTACTTATATCAGTGAGTAGTATGCGAGTACTTATAAATAAGTAGTACGCATAGAACGATTATTTCCGAGTGTTTTAACAAAAATGTTTGTTTTCGATTCGGTTTCGATTGATCAACTATTTACGAAAAATAGATGCAAAGATACGCATTTCATTCAAGTTGAAGACTTTTCCAATTGAGATTTACACATTGGATTCTTGCTAATTAAGTGCTGCTTGGATTTGAAGTCGAAAAGTAGCACAAACTCCAGTTGGAGATTTGCACCACTTTTGGACTATGTAACGCTTTGTATTGATTTGGTTTCTTTTTGTATACGGTATTGGTAGGTTTTTTTTTTTTGGATTTGAATTTGAGTTGATTTTGAAAAACATTTGAACGTACCTTAAAATATTTTCCAGCAAAAAGCTGTACACCCATTATGGCAAAAATTAGCCAAAATATTAGACACACCAATAGCACATTGAAGATGGACGGTATAGCTTGTACCAGCGCATTAACGACGACCTGGTTTTATAATAATTTAGTTTCGATATCAATTTTTTAGCACACGAATGTCACATTTGGGCGGTTGGTCGTCGTTGGCAACGATGTCGATGACGATGTCGATGTGGGGGATTTTTCAAGGTGGTTTTGATTTTTCAGGTTGATGTGGAAGTTTGTGGGTTTCAGGAACGGTGGTATTGGTGGATTATGGTGATTTTTTTTTTTATTTATTTTTTGTTTGTTTTTGATTTGTGTGTTTTTTTTTTCGAGGGGGAGTATATAGAATATAATACAATAAATGCAGAGAGTTATTTAGTCAATTTGGTAGTTATAGTTATCAATGTATAATTATATAATATATGTAGGTCTGTGTAGAAAGCATGGTATAGTACATTTGATGGTTTACTTTGCTAGTTATAGATCGGTTGTTACGAGTGGTGTTGTGGCTAGGCGTTGGGTTAATTGAATATGATATAGTGGTTGTTGTTTAGTACTCGATGGTGGGTTTGATGGCAGTGTCTAATAGTGTTCTTTGCTCTAACTATTATTTAATTTACGGCATGCAGCAAGCGTTTAGTTCAATATTTACAATTTAACAATTTTACAGGTTTTAAAATGCAGCAGCGGAAGCGGAAACAGTAAATTGCATACAGTATACAACACAGCATTGACATCCATATGAGAACAGAACAGCTCTAGAGAATGTACGCCAAATAAAATAGTAGCAAATAGAATAAATTTGGGTGCACTAATTCTATGTATAAGATATTTTGGTGCTCTTTATCATATGATATAATTTAACTTAAGTAAACATTATGCATTATAATAGATGATCTCAAATGATTGCATTACTTTGCTGCAATACAGAACAGGATTAATAACTTTTCAAATATTTGAAATAATTGAAAGTAGTTTGAAGTAAATTAACTTCAAACACAACTTCAGGTCGAACTATTTATATATAAATTTCTTTTTAACTGGACTATGCATTGTTTTTTGCTGCAGAAGATTAAGTCGAAATTAAATCGTAACTACATTTATTTTTTTATATATCAATTCAACTTAATAAATATATGGTTTTTATATATTTTTAAGTAATTTTTGACTCCTTTTTAAATTTTTTTTTTAATTGTTCTGCAATAATGCAGAATTTTAATTAATTTTACAGTGGTCCGGCTCGAGCTGTCTTTATTTCAAATAGTTTGTCCATTCTATATTCCTTGATTTATTTAATATGCGTAAGATAGTGTTAATTTTAAATAAGTACGAGCACATACACATTTAGATATGTATGTATTGCAACTAGGATTCAATGATACGTAAATTTATTCGTGGCTGATTCTTGGGCAGGCAAGATATATGAGTTGACAAATAATTATTTATTATTTATTTACAGATTATAATCTGAGCAGCATATATGTGAATAAATCTACGATTTGTGAAGCCGGTCACCCTTAGAATGGTGGTAATCTTTTTGAGAACAAGCTACTGGAATAAAAACGATCGCACTAAGAGCGAGCAGAGCGAGAGAGATAGAGACAGAGTGAAAGAGAGATGCAGACAGATAGAGAGAAAGAGAGAGAGAGAGAGAGAGAGAGAAAAAACGCACATAGTTGATGCTGATGAAGCTTAGGCACAACCTTTGAGTGTGTGAATGGTTTATTAAAGGCAATTCTAATTAATTAAGGAGCAATTAATTACTTATGCAGTTGCAGTATGTACGATAACGAGTATGACTACGGTAAACGGTTAACGGTATATGTACGTTCAAGTACTCAAAAACATAAGATCATAAAACGGTGTTCGATATAAAAAAAAGTTTACAAATAAGTTTATCTAATCAGTCGACAAATTATGGATGCATTCTAAAATTGAATAAAGTACGAGTATATCTAAGGAAAAATAAAATCAACTGCTGCACGTTGATAATTTATTTTAATTTTTGGTATTTTTGCTTGATTTTAAATGTTTGTTTTTTGCTATTTAAAAATTTGCTAAGAATTCGATTAAATACATTTTATGGTTATATTTAACTAGTTAAAAGATTGAGTTTTGGTTGGGTGTGTGTGTGTGTGTGGTGGTTAATCGCTTGTTAGTTGTGGCATGAATATGTATAAGAGTAATACAGCGCGCGTATAAGAGTGTACACAACTGCAACTGCAGCTATTTTGTTTTGTTTTCGAAAATGAATTACGCTGTGGAATTTGATACTGAATGATGATATTGGAATGTAGTTTGAAAAGTTTGCTGTTTGTATTTTTGGTTATTGTATTTGTTTTTTTTTTTTTTAATTTTTTTTTTTTTGTATTTTGGTATTGATTTAATGTATGAAAGTACGTACCCGCATGCCCTGCATACGGGACATGGCACGTAGTGGTCTCAGTGCTCTTAACGTTCGCATAGTCTTGAAGGCTTGAATACCACCAGCTCCAACAAGTGAAGCAACGAAGTTGATAAGCGATACCTAGTTTCGATATAGTTCGAATAGTGCCAAGTTTAACAATATATTTAGATTCATTTGTTTGTTTTTTGTTAAATAGATACAATAAACATAAGTGTTGATAATTTGGGGTTCGAACTTCCTGTTTTTTATTAATTATTTATGTGTTGTTCTTTTTTTTTTTTTTTTTTGGATTTTGTTTTGATGGTTGGTTAAGTTGGGTAAGTGTTTGTCCTGTCGTACTTGTTCTTGTTTTAAACTCAAATCTTTTAAAATACATACATAACTGAGTTAAGCTTTCACATTTTAACTGCTGCTTGCGGAGTCTAACGGAACTTAATTGCGTTTCGCATAAGCCTCAATATTTAGCTTGAGTAGCTTACTTATAAAGATGACTTAAATGTTAGCCTAGTATTATGTAAGACATATTGCTATGAGATATATTGTACTTGCAAAACACATACAACATATGTAAGTATTTGGTAAGCTAAATAAATATACGAGTATAGGTAAATTGACTGATACGCACACACACAAAATACGCACACAAATAAAGGGGGTTAACACATATACTTGTAGATGGATACGTAGTCGGTTATTGGAAGTACATACTTATACATAGTAAAGTCGTTATGCATGTAGTTGTGGTTCAAGAATACAAGGCTACAGTTGGACAAGTATCGCTCAGGGGTAGGTGAGCAATCGACAACAACAACACAACTTGCGGGAGATTACAACACTCATAACACAGGGCTTGTTTTTGGGGCGAGTATAAGAGTGAGTATTAATGAGTAGTACAAGTAGTAGAGATCAACAGATCTGTTGTGTATACGAGATTCGGGAAATAGCAGCACTCGTTGGGTACTTATCGCATTGAGTGAGTATAAGAGTGAGTGGACATTAATGAGTAGAATAGATCAAACGCCTGTTTGTGTACAAGGGATGCAGGAGATTTTCACCCTAATGACATAGGGCTGTAGGTGAGTATAACAGTTGAAAAAATATAAGGGAGCGAGAGCCTACTTGTAGATCAGAAAGTATAAGAGATCGAGAGCCTGTTCATAACATGGAGTGTTTTTTTGGGTAATAGTGTGACTTATAATTTAAGGGATCAAGAACCTGTCTGAGAGAGCTTCAGATGATGCTGCACAGACAGTACTAACTAAAAGTTGGACACATACAAATATAGACTGAATATATGGTTAAGGATAGAGACAATTTCTTCTTGAGCACCCCTAACAGCCGCACGTAGCTCCACAATGGACGATTACGGCATGCAAGCGCCAAATGGCAAAGCCAGAAATGGGCAAATGGACCAAATGACTGAACTTTATTATGGACATGGTCAACTAGAGTTACAGTTACAGTTAGAGTTACAGTTAGAGTTACAGTTACAATTACGAGTACTGTTACAGTGTTCATTGTATTCAAAGACTAGGTGCTGCCCTCTGTACAAACCCCCAGTATCCCTGGTGTGTGTGTGTGTGTGTGTGAGAGAGTGTGTGTGTGTGTGTGGGACAAAATTGTGGTGTTTGCATTGCCTTTTGGTCCATTGTGCAGCCGTGCAACGTTTGCACTAGGTTTTCTTGTTTCATTTATGAGGATGCATTAATTTTGGAAATTGGTTATTTTTTGGCTATTGTCTTTATATTGACACATTTTTGCTCAAACTTTGCTGCCGGACTCGATTGGTTCGTGGATTTGATTGGCTGGTTGGTAGGTACAAAAGTTCTTGATTTTATTTTTTTTTTTTGCTTTCTCGTTAAGTTTGCCTGAATGGGATTGGATTTGATAGTGAGGGCGTGCGGGGCACGCGAACGGATCGTCTGTATATAGCCCAGACCAAGTATTGTCAAGTATTTCGGATGCGGCTTGTATTTAAGTAAAACACTGCCACCACTGCGTATACGCAATCTGTCAAATGCTGACAATTGCACTTGTATTCGACTGTCGTTTCTATAGGGGTGTTTTTTGTTAATAACAAATACTTATTTACAGTACGTAGAATTTATTTACAGACGTTTCGTTTTACCTACAGTTGAACGAAACCAAAAATATATATTCGGTTAGTTTTATTTTGTACACTAGGCGACACTTAAGTCGAGAAGGTTTTGTTCATCGAGTCTTTGTATGTACAGTGGTGGTGCTGCTGGGCAAAACATATTTGGGATATATATAGTTATATACACATATCTCAGTGCCGCTAAAGTGGCTACTAGGTCTTGGGTCTGGTTGGGGGGTTTTGGCTTAGCGGGCTGAGGTCCTTTCATGTGAATTGTTATATGGTGGATATAGTTGAAGAGAAGTTCTAGTGTTTACGCTAAAAATCCAGATTGACTGATGGAACAACTGTATACGGGAATGTAGTTAATATATAGTAAAGGGAGTAGGGCAACTAAGGGCAACTCTATTTAATCGACTGTTACTTTGTTTACGATAAGTACACGATTATTGTTATTATTATAATTATTTCTGTATGTGTTTGAACCAAACTACTCACACACATACGCAACTATTGCCATACTGTGTGTATGTAATTATACATACATATGTGTTTAATGGTTTAGCAAGTACGGATCGGCTTAGTACTAAATATACATATGATACAACTGTTAAACGTACAGACTTAACTAGCCTAAATTACGCTATGATATGCGGCTGTTTAGCACTAAGATTGAGCTTATATCCAGTATAACGGTATGACAGTATAAATACATATTATATACAAAGCTAAAGCGTCACAGCGGCAACGTACATAATTAATACAACTGTATATATATAGCATATATATGTATATATATATATATATATATATATATATATATATGAGGTAGGAAGGTGAACGAATGTAAAATATTAACAAAAACAAAGCTCCTTCTTGATCGCCTGCATACAACTTTGGGGTTTTGACAAAGAAAAAAGAAGCATGGGAATACACACATACATACATACATACATACAAATATGTTATACAATTGCAAAATGATTATACTCTTATGCAAAATTATGGAATTATATTGATGTCAATACGATAGTATAATACAATTGTTACATATGTGAATACATATATGCAGCACACTTAAAAGACTTTTGGATGGTTAAGTACAATGGTTAAAGAACAGAAAAAAATGTACATACTGGCTGGTATAACAGTTAGCTTAGCGCCGCTCGAGGCGCAGTGTTTTTAGTATTCAACACAGGTACAACGTCGATAATAATAATATGAGACGACAAACACACATACATACACACACACACATACATATACATATATAAAGTTGAAGTTTTCGTAATTGCATACGAATAAGTAAATGTACTATATATATATAAATATATATATACATATATGTATATTGAGAGAGAGAGAAAGAAAGAAAGAGAGAGCGCACGCAATAACAGTAAGGTATAAGTATAAGAGTTAGATCGAATTCGATCGGCACAACAACACAGTACAACAGTTTGTTAGTGCAGCTCAGTAGAAGAGCGTACGCATAAAACACAACAGAAAGAGTAAAAGAGAAAGAGAGAGAGAGATAGAGAGAGCGTGTACTTGATGCTGTTCTTGCACAGCTGAGAGTCGCAGCTTAAGGCTTCAAGCTCGGGCTAACAAGTAGGCAAAGCAACATCAAGCGCACACCTGCCTTTCGCCCTTGACTCTGGATAGGTAAGTATAACAGTATGGAGCTTTGCAATATAACAGTAAGTACATACACACATATATGTAGCATATATATAAGTTGACAACATTTAACAGTAAATACATATTGTATATGTATATAGTATATATTTATATGCAATTGAGGTAACACCTGGGCATAGCCAACGCACACACACATACACTCAGTCACACACAAACACACATACACACAGCGACAGCGAGCGAAAGAGAGCGATACACAAATGCACGAGTACAGAGAGAGAGAGAGAGAGAGACAGAGAGAGAGAGAGAGAAAAACAGTCCCGGCGGACACTACTTACTTTCATGCCCTCCCATCGCGAAACGGCGCGCAATGGCCTCAAAGCGCGTAGGGTCCGCATCGAGCGGAAGGCGGGCACATCGTCGGCTCCGGACCAGACCGCAGCCAAATTGATTAGCGACAGCTAAACGACCATTACATAAGTACATAGTATGTATTGAAGCGTGAACAGCTTTAGATACCACTCAAAATCAAAGTACGAAATGAAAATTGAACGCAAGAACTCAAACTGAAACTGAATACTCAAGTGAAATTCAAATGATCTAGATATCTATATATATATGTTTAAAGTATGTGCAAGTTGTAATTAGGCTTAGTCTAAACTAAGTAAATGATTAACTAAGTTAGTTAAAACTGATATAGTCTAATATAGCAACTGGATTTTATACATGGCTGCTTACGGGTTCATTGTTAAACTACATTTACATATGTTATATGCATAAATATATATATATGTATATATATACATATATATACATACATATATGTATATATATATAAATAGATCTCCTAATTTTTAACCGTTACGAGGTTTAAAGCAGAAACAAAAATCTATACATTTTTAGAAATTACTATTTTTTCAACATATATATAAAGTCCAAAGGTCAGTCAGTGTTTTAATTTTCTCTTGTTTTTTTTTTTTTTTGTTTAGGTGTTGGTTTGATATATATTAATTTTCATTTGATTTTTTTTTGTACCTATAATACGAGTATATGTACGTATGTTTCTAACTTGAATTTTTTTTTTGTCGTTTTTGAATACTTTGAAGATTCCATAAATGATTCGGTTTCGAATTCGGTTCGTGATAAGTAACTTAAAAAGAGAGTCGAAAGCATTTCTACACGGCCAACATGAGGACTTACCATGACAATGACGAAATCAAGCCAGCACCACGCATTCGTGAAGTACACTTTGAAGCCGAGCGCCAACCACTTGATTAACATCTCCAAGAAGAATATAACCGTAAATATTCTGTCCATGTAGTATAAAATATCCTGCAGTATGGGCCTTTGTGGCAGATGCACATCTTCTAAAGCCTGTTTGCGTTGCGCGTTTGGATGGATGGTGGGGGGTGGGTGGTATTTGAGTTATTTGTAAAAGAAATGCATTACAAGTACAAACATATGTATCTAGAAGCAGTATAAGAAGCTAGATAATCAAAAGCAATATGGTAATTAAGTAAGTGGACCCGCATTACTGGCCTTACTCATATTACAGTGTCTATACTTCATTTATTATTATTATTTTCATACTTATTTTGGTTTTTTTTTTCGTTTCTTTTTTTTTTTTTTTGCAAGAAAATAGGCAACTTTGTTGAATTTTGTTTATGTCTTTTTCTTCGTTTACGGACAAATCAAAGTCAAACGCAATTAAAGAAAAATTTTCAAAGAAATTGAAGACAAAATTCTTGAAATAATACGCATAAGCGTCTCTCACGATAAGCTAACGCTAAATCTACACAAAAGCCCTTAAATTCAATGTGCCAATTCCAATTGATCTTTCGATATAGCGAGTGAACTTTTGCCTTAAGCAAAGACACAAACCGTTTGACTGGAGTGTGCCTAAGCTTAGGTCAAAAGTGGTGATTTTGAGGCTCATTGACCTACAGAGAATATGATTTGAAGTAAATTAAATATAAAGAAATTTTTTGATTTTGAGGCTCATTGATCTACATAGAATATGATTTGAAGTAAATTAAATATAAAGAAATTTAATCGCTACTGATAGCAACAAGCTGGCTGGCTGCGCATAAGAAGTGTTTATTTTAAGATCATTTCTTGATCACACGGTACTTAAAGGGTTATATCTCGGTATCTATCATAAGCAATTAGGCATAAAGCATTGTGAAATGTGTTGCTACCAGTAACAGTTAATGATCAAATCAAACGGAACTCAATAGATTGATGTATTTTTTAAGCCGTATTGATAAATAGTTGAAAAATATAATCTACGCTAAACTATGCTTTACTAGCAAACTCTAATTGACTCTAGAACCAAATAACAAACTGAAAACAACACAAAAAAATGAAGCAATCAACTTTGGTAAAGTTTAAGCGAGGCTTGATTAACTACTTATATTTCTTTTTTTTTTTGTATTTGTTTTAATTATTTTTTAATTTAATAATTGTAAATTATTTTTGTGGAATTCCAAATTGTTGCAAGTTTCTCACATTGCAAGAATTCAAAATAGCAAAAATATTTTAGCAAATTTCTTTTTGTATTTAATTTTTTTTTTTTTTTTTAAGTAGTTGTAGTTGTAGTCGACTTACCAAAGCTAAGCTACTCATTAAAATCATAGTGATAACAGCTGTTTCAAAATATTTATTTTCAATTAATTGAAAAGTTTTCAGTCGTAAATTGCCCCATCCTTGCCAGAACGGCGAATCTTCGTCACCGGCTAAGATTGGAAATTTCTTATAGTACGAATCGGGGCAGCAATCAGCTGGATACTCGTCAAGTATATCCTCGTCATTTGCATGTATTATGATATCACCGTCGAGTGGGCCCTCCTCGCATTCGCCCTCCTCGTCTAGCTCCTCGTCGAGACCTAAATCCTCTTTACTGGCGTCGCGTTTCTCCTCGCCTTCCATCGTTTCGGCGCTACCCTTGTGGCTTTCGTCCTTGAATGGTCGATTCTTATGGCTACCATATGAGTTTATGCTGGCAGTGTCGTCGTCCTGTAAGGACAAACCTCTATGGTTTAGCTCGTGTTCCAGTCTATTGTCTTGGTGGTTAATTGAGTTGCCAATCATCTGTATAATTATTTATATATATTTTTATATATTTTGGAACGATTTCAGTTCAAGTGTCGGGTTCAGTTGGTTGGATTGGTTGGTTGAGTTTTTATCATTTTTTTTTTTTTTTGGTTTTTTTTTAAATTTGTTTTTTTTGTTTTTTTTTTTTTTTTGGTTGATTGGATTGTGGAATACACACACACACACATAACAGTACACATATAGACAGTTATATGTAAAAGAAAACAAATAAATGAACGAAAAGGAAATAAATAAA
The DNA here is from genome assembly GCA_035047465.1 of Drosophila sordidula. Taxonomy (NCBI): domain Eukaryota; kingdom Metazoa; phylum Arthropoda; class Insecta; order Diptera; family Drosophilidae; genus Drosophila; species Drosophila sordidula. Next base: position 3,469,230 of record JAWNPQ010000136.1, on the reverse strand, counting down.
TAATATAAATCAATTTGTTGTCGTTAAGAAATTAGTCTAAATATGTATATAATAATAAAATACATAGGCAATAGTAGTTCTAAGAGTTATATAAATGTATATATTTGTACATACATAAATATTTGAATATATGTGTATATACATATACATATATGTATGCAAATACACTGCAAACAATTTATTTTTCTATCATGGAATATAAGAATAGAATTAGCCGAAAGAAATGGCTTAAGATTGGGATAGGAATAGGATAGACTCAAATATGGACTGATATGTGTAAAAACTTTAAAATATCGTCGTTATAGAGGTGGTAATCTACTCCATGTTATTTCATAAATTTGATATTAAAATGTTTGTATGATACTTGCATATATATTTTCACGTATATACCAAATATATACATATATAAATGTAATGTATATATATATATATTTATGGATTTGCAATTGAAGTTGAATAGTCATTTAATTCGAGTTGTCTTATTTACCGTTGCATTATTGAGATATTTGGATTTCTTCGGCTTATTGTTCTTCATGTCGCCGTGTATTGTGAACTCCATGCCATCACCGATGGCTACCTCCAGCTGCGTCTGCTCCTTAATCCCTTTCTTGATCAAGCCGTCAGCGAGGATCTCGTCGTGTCCCAGCTCCAACTCGTTGTCACCGTGCTCTGCAGATATACAACGACAAACGCCCTTGCCTTTCGTATCCGAATTTCGTATTTCGTTATAGACATTTAATTTTCGATATGTACATGTTACATAATATAGATATATGGCGTATATAGCATATATATAACACATATGCATATATACATACATATATATAAATACATATATGTATAGTATATACACGTATATATGGTTGTACATGTATGGGTGATGATGGAAATCATAAAACGAATTCAGACGAATTCAAGAGAAGCAGTTGCCGTTCGCATTAAAGAGTTGTTGTTATTGTTGTTATTATTATTTTTTTTTGGTTTGTTTTTTTTTTTTTTATAAATTGTTATTGTTGTTGTTGTCGTTGTTGGTTGGTTATATGGCCGATACGGATATGCATATAAATATATATTTCATATATAGATTTTTCGGTTTTTCATTTGATTTTGTACGTTCAAAATCATTATTATTTAAGGCGTTTGATACGTTGGCCAATACATTTAGTTTTTTTTATGTTTTTTTTTTTTTATTTAATCATGACAAGCCACACAATACATGAATGAAAAGAATAAAGATAGTTATGCGATTAATATCATATTGGGATCAATTTGTTATTTACGACACATAAAGGAACACAAAACATATCACATACAATTCGTATGCACGTTATCTAAACTGATCGATAACCGACACAAGATCGATAGCCAGGCGGCTAAAGTACAGTTGAGAAAACGCTTTGTGGACACCGTGCCAGATGGCACGTTTTAAACAACACAACAGCGAACAACGCATATCGCAAATTGATCTGACCGGGCTCCCACAAAAAGAGCTGCAGAGTGAGATGGGATGATCGCTAGATGGATGATCTAGTTGGCGAAAACAGTATGAAATTGGGCTCAATGCTGTACTGTCGCATCTAGAGGCCAGTCTGAATTTGGATTGTCAGTGGACATAGGAAGTACGTGAACTTCTGGCCTCTGGATAGACATGAGTATTACATAAGCACTAAGTTTACAATAAATACAACTTAATGATAAAATTTAAGTGCTAGCGGTTTTTGTTTTTTGTTTTTTGTTTTTTTTTTTTTTTGTTTTACAAAATAATAAAAAATTCCATACATATACAATATACACAGACAACAATAATATCGAAAAAGAAAAGTTTTGTAACACTATGAAGGATCAAATCCACTGTTTTACTTTCAATTTATATAATTTTTGTTACAATGGGTATCTATACTTATTTTCGCATTGTCAATTAATGGCAGCTAGCAAAAATTCATAGTAGTTTTAATTTCATGTTAACCTTTGGCAATTCGCTAATGTGGGAATTTCAAATCAAATGGGTTTTCTTTATTATTAAGTGCAAAATTTATTGTAAAATACAAGGAATGTGGGAATTATGAAACCGATTGAAAACCAAAACTTGACCCAAGTTGCTCTATGTGGATGGTACATTGCGAGTGGGTGTTACCCAAAATACAAATACGACGAGATCTAACTGCTAGCTATACATATACAAATACATATACATAAGCGTATACATATGCATATACATATACATACATATACATATGCATACACACATACGAATGCATATATGCTAAAAGGTTTATAGGAAAAGAACAAAAAATGTAACGAGTAACGAGTAGAAGGTAACGAGTAAACGAGGTACAAGTTGAAAGTTGAATACTATCTAAGAAAAAGATGTGTTTATGACTTTTGCTAAATACGCACTAATTCACAATACTAACGCTAAGAATATTATGACGAGTCTACGAATCTATTTTATATTTATATTAATATTTGATAGGTAGATTAATAAGGTATGAGGTGAGCGGAAATGTCACACTCGGCGCAATTCTTGATGCCCCAGATGCATACATACGAGTACATTGAGAACGAGTACATACATATACAAATACAGATACATACATACATATATACATGGATACATATGTACATATGCATAGTCACTCTTGAGGTTTGAACAACAACAATTATGTTCAAATCGAACGGAAACCAAAATAAATTAATTGTATTCAAAATGACACAACGAGATGAGTTTAAATTCGAATGTATTCGATTCGTATCGAATTCTTATACATATATTTGATTTTTGTATTACTTGGCAAGTTATCATGTAGATTTTCATGGGAGGTGGTGTGGAATGGGGTGTGGGGGTGAGGGGGTGAGCGGGGTGAGGGGGAATACAAGTGGAAGAACTAACTAAAGAGATTTTTGATTTGCAAATTGTCAGCTAGGAACATTTGAACAATTGTTTACAGTTTTAGACGAATTGGGTTTTGGTCGAACTTGAAGAACATGTAATTTGTTGCCAATCGTGAGTTGAAGTTAACGTTAACGCAATTATATATCATTGATAATATAATTATTATTACATTATATATAATTAAAAGTAGTTTAGTAATTGAAAACAAGTGGATAAAAACCTTCGCTCCAAATCCAACTGATCTGGTTGGTCCTCTCACCTGATGGTTGATCACTTATTTGATTTGTCAATTTGTTACGTATTAACTTGAAACAATCAGCAATATTACGCTTAACCCAACTTTTAAAACGGCCAATACGATTAAAGGCCTCGGCTATTTTGTTGGTATCATTGTCGGCAGTCGGTGCTGATAAACTAGATGAGCCAAAATTTGACAAAAGCAAGGCTAAGAAAAGGTTAAGAACCTGCAATACGAATTATCACAATTAATCATAATAACCAATAATTACACAACGCACAACGATCCGATCAACTGCCACCGATCAGATTGCACTCACCACAAGATTGCCGATGACAACGGTGGCCAAGAAGAACGGAATACAGGAGACATCGCCCACATACATACAGTCCCACATGGACTCGATCCATTCGCCGCATAGCACTCGGAACACGATCATAAAGCTGTGCATGAAGTCCGTGAAGTTCCAGCGTGGTAGATCACCATCCGGAAAACGATCTTTGTGATCTATGGCGTAACGGTACAGTAAATATCACGCATAAAGGAAAGGATGTGGATTGGTTTTGGTATTCAATTTTTGTTTCATTCTTTTTTTTTTGCGTGTTTTTTCAATTACTAAAGCCACATACAGAAAGCGTGTGCAAAGTGTTAGCAGCACTCAAAAATAGTGTTGAAAAATGCGAAAATCTTCGTTCAATAAACCACAATCAAAATAATACGGAAAAAACTAAAACAAAAAAAAATTACAAAACAATAGAGAAAACAAATCGCGCACTGCTCTTATGCTTAAAAATTGTTTAGCCAAGTTGCAGACTTGCAGTTTGTTTTTAGGTTAACTAAATTTTTATGGTACAGTTAGAAAAAGTTAGAGCGAGAGAGCTTTGAGTAAATAAGCTTAAGGAAAAGTTTTGCTCATTGCACGCTAGTACTTACAGAAGCCACAGACACCTGGCAATGGGACCCAAACTCAACTTAAACTTAAACATTACACAGCCGAAATACAAAAATAAAGCCCTTCACTATTCACGTTTTTAACGGACGTAGCTAAGCAAACTTATTACCTCGGACATTTTTATGAAGTTGTTGTTTTCTTGCGTTATAGAACAGAACTCGTTTTAAAGCTAAGGCTAACATATAAAAAATATTTTAGAAACTTAAGTTTGTACTTAAGAACAATTTATAACTTGTGCTGAGACATGTTCACGACACATACAAATCTTAATAAAGCGTAATTTTGTTTTAAATAGTCCATAAACATTACAATTACTTTAGTTATAAACTTTAGAATGCAGCTACACTGAGAAAATTTAGTAATCTTCGCCTTCAAGAATTCACAATGCATCTAAATTTTTCTCAAATGCATTTTTATATGTGTCATACCAGTATATAATTATTATTATTTGTTACAAGTGATTACCATTTATTATTTGCCAATTATTTATTTATAAATTTATGAAGTAGTACACTCAAAGAAAATGACATGAGTTTTGTAATTACATTAATTACGTCACGCGGTTTAGCCCGCTCAAAGTGGTAAAGTGGAGTTCTTACTTCCTAATTCATTGAAGATATCAGTTAGTTTTAGTCAAGAACACTTCTTCTAATACTATATTGGATTTAGAACGACATTTTTCTCTAGGTGTAATAGTTTATAAATTAATTATCTCCAAAGTTAGTAAAGTAAAACAGGTACTTTTAATAGAGAGTAATTTGGGAAATAAAAATAATATTCAAATAAATAAGTATATATGGTATTAAATGAAAGGTAATCAGAACTAACTTATTATCGCAGTTATCGATAATTGTCGGTAATTAATAATTATCGGAGTTTATGGCAAATAAGAATAAAATTCAAATAAATAAGTAGATATTGTATGAAACGACAAGGCAATAAAAATCAACTTGTTATCCCAGATATCGATAATTATCGATAATCTTTACTTGCGTACAAACAACATCAGCGACACCGAAGTACAGAAATAATAAAGCTGTTTTCAATATAAGCATATCTGTAAATCACCCAACTCCTTTTAATATAGGTACACACACAGATTTAAGAATTTTCAAAACGAAAACAACACCAATAAAAATGTAATCGAGACAAACGATAAAAGGCACATCGATAAGATCGGTTGAAACGCAGCGAGTGCTGGACTTACCATGATAGTTCTTTCCGAACAGTTGCATTCCCATCACCGCAAAGATGAAGATGATAATGCAAAGTACAAATGTCAGATTACCCAAAGCGCCCATGGTGCGGCCCATAATCGAAATGAGTAAATTAAGTGTTGGCCAAGACTTGGCCAATTTGAATACACGCAGCTGCATTAACGAATTGCGTTATGGTTTTCAATTTTAAGTTGAATTCAATTTTGATTAAATTTTTGATTTTGAGATGTTGGCAGTGATTTAATTGTAGTTTTATTTTTGGAGGGAGTTAGGCGATTAGGGGATTTGTTTTGTCATTCGTTCAATTGGTATATGGGAATTTAATTGTTTGATTTGTCATCATTGTCATTATTATTATTATGAGAATTATTATTATTATTATTATTAGTAGTAGTAGTAGTAGTATTTTTGGTTTGTAAGCCGGGCAAAGCATTAGGAATACAAAAAATATTTATATTTATGTAGCAATATGTTTAGAAATGCAAATAACGATAAACTATGATTTAAAAAAGCTACGAAAGTGACCGTAGTTAATGATCATGCACAGCAGACTGTAGATTGATCAACAACTTGAATGCTGTGCATGACTCATTCACTCATTCATTCATTCATTCGATGGCATCACATATATATATATATATATATATATATCAATACCTACTGCACAGCTGTTAGTCTTAAGATAATGATTAATAGTTAAGTAATTAGATAATTAATTAGTTTGTTATTTGAGACTTTATATATACATATTATGCGTATCCATATGCATATATTAATAGATTTACATATTCAGTACCCAGCCGGGATAGCGCCAGGAATGCAACATATGCTTAAAAAAAAGCGATCAAAGTTCGCACATTCGAACCGGCTAGTTGTATATATATATGATCAGTACTATATATCATTTTGTCAATCGATTTAGGTTTTTGGCACGCTCACGAATTCGGATCTGCGAAGCACAATGAAAATATGGAAATCGAAATGCAAAAACCGTGCCCAAAGCTTTGCTGTTTTATTTTTCAGTTTTATTTATATTTTTGTTCGGCTTGTCAATTGTCGAATTTCGTTATTGAGTGGGTTCAGCTATTTGCTATTTGTAATATTAAAAGTTTGCTTGTTAAAAATTCAAAACGGAAACGATAAAGAAAACACAAAAACCAAACCGTAAAATATAAATGAATTAGTTAACTTGGAGCAAAAAGTTGAGTAAGTTGTACTAGGAAAATGCTTGGTACGAGTAGATTAAAAAAATTATTTTTGTTGCACGCTAAAAACTTGCGATTGTTTGCTGTGGTTTGCATTTTTTTTTTTTTTAATTTATTTTTCGATTTGTCTGGGCGTATAGAATAATACCTGTGTAGTTTTTGCCAAACAACTGCATGCCCATTACAGCAAATATGAAGATTATAATGCATAAGACGAAGGTCAGATTGCCCAGAGCGCCGACTGTGCGACCCATTATCGATATGAGTAAATTTAACGTTGGCCATGATTTGGCCAATTTGAATACACGCAGCTGTAAATTGGCAGGACATGGGTAACATTAGCGTTGAATGTATGTGTGTGTGTGTGTGTGTATGTGTGTGTGTTGGTTAACGGGTAACAGGTATACAGGGTAACAGGGTAGCGGGTAATCGGATTTGAAGAAGTACGCGTTGAGTACAGTTAGTATAAATTTAAGTATGAGCATAGGCATAAATATCAGTTGAGATATACGTACTAGAATAGTTTTCAAAATATCATTTATCACATACTTATGGCTATTTTCTAAAGCTACCTTAAGTCCTGAGCTAACTAGAGCCATTCACTTGTCTAAAGGCTGGATCAAGGATCAACTAGTGCTTACCAAACGAAACGAACGCAACACGGACAGACCCTGGACGCCCTCCAGGCCCAGCTCGAGCAGTGAGAGGGCGACAATGATGAAATCAAAGATGTTCCAGCCTTCCTGGAAATAGTATTTGGGACTCATGGCCATCAGTTTCATGGTCGCCTCAATCGCAAAGGTGGCGGTAAAGAACTGCAAAACGAATGTGAGTCAGGTGTGTGAGTGAGTGCGGAGCACAGCTCCGAATACTACTCACATAATTGCCGCTCTTGAGCACACGCTCCATTTCCTTGTTCATGTCGTGATGATCCATGGCCATGAACATGGTGTTCACAACGATGCACAGCGTGATGAAGAGCTCAACGAAAGGATCGAAGACGATTAGTGAGACCCATTCCTGAAATTTCAACCAAACCCAGCAGCAGTCCCACACACAAAACACATCGATGCCTTTGAGTATCACTTCGAGCGCCTTGTCTTTGAATGTGGGCCCGTCCTCGTCGTCGTCCTCTGTTGGGAAATAGTAAACGGAGACTGAACCATACAAAAGTTTGTTATTAGTTGTGATTTGACCAACTTTGACTCAGCCAGATTAGCAGATTGTTTATTTTCTGGTTTTCTTTGTATTGTTTTTTTTTTTATTTAGCAGATTTTCATACGATCGAGTTTCGTAGTTTTGTATGAAAGTATTATTTTTTTGAAGCTTCATTGCATTGGAAATTATTCGTTAGCTTTTCAGGTTAAACAGAAAGAAAAAGAAAAATCAAACACTTACGCGCAGTGTGTATGTGTGTGTGTGTGTGTATGTGTATGTGTGGGTGAGTGTGTTGTGTGTACGTATCAAGATGTGTCTTCAAAAAAGAGAGAGGCTTTTATTAGGAGCGCTTTTGTTTTTATAAAAATAAACGTATTTTAAGTTCTTCACCAACTACGTTAATCTAATTTATAGAATTAAGATAAAATCATTTGGAATTTTACTCTTTAGTTACTTTACTTTAAGCTGCTCCATTACTGAAAAGATGGCTTTAAGCTACTTAGTGCACGCTGAAAGTAACTACGAAAGCAAAGTTCTAAGGCAAATGGCATACGGACTAAGCCACTGATCCACTATAAAGTCGAGAGGACCTAATTAAAACCCTATGCCTGTAGTTCTTGTGCTTGATGCTGTCGTGCGTTGGTTTTACTGTAGTGTTTTCTAGGCTATCAATGGGACTATCGATAATATCGGTAGATGTCACAATTTCCAATTATCAGGATAAAGTGAGCATATGTAGATAGTTCCTAAGTATTTTGTTTCAATTTGTTCAAGCCCCAACATAAAGAGCACAAAAGAGAGCCTACTTAAGCTATCGATATGCCTGCCTATCGACTATCAAACTTAATGATTGTTTCACAACACTACTGGGAACTACTTTCATAATGAATAAGTGAGATAATATCCTGAATTAATCATAAACCTTATATGTACTTTAATGTAAGCGCGAATTATATTCCAATACAAATGTTCAGCATTCAGTTCTCAGCGTTTTTTTCATATATGTATATCAAGTTGTTAATTAAATTACAAGTAATTGCAAGTAATTACTTTTTGGGTGAATCGTGACTGACTACTAACTACTGAAAAAAGCATGCGATAAGTACTACATATTTATGCGTATACTAAATTTGTATATATTGGGCTAAAAAGTTAGTCAAAATTTAATTGGTAATTTAATTAAAATGCAAGCAACTACAAAACAAAATGAAAATGTTCGACAACAAAGCTTAGTACATACTTATATACTTATGTTAAGTTTAGATCGGCATGCATTAAAATTGAAATTTCAAAAATCATTTTCGAAAAACTAACAACTTTTGTAATAAGTGATAAAAACTTAAATTCAGTAAAAATTTCTTATTGCCAAATTTATTTATTGAAAAGACTAAAAGTTGTTCGTGTTCAGAGCCTCTCTGCTTTTTTATTTTTATTTTTTTGTTGTTTTTTTTTTTTAATTCATGGAATTTAGAAGATGACTGGTAATTAATATATGTAGGTACTGTATGCCGGCGGCAACTGTATTGTATTGTGCGGTAAAGCAGCGCAAAAGGTAAAGCCAACGGTGCAGCAAGCTAAGAAAAGCTTAATGGACGCTGCGAAAGCGCCAAAATGTGTTGCCTACTTTTTGGGGAAGCGGCAAAGCGAGTAGGCGGCTACAATTTGCAAAATGTCTGTGTATGTGTGAGTGTGTGTGTGCGTGTGCGTGTGTGCCGTGTGTTGTGTGTATTTTTTGGCATAGAAAATAATCAAATTGTCCTGGTTTTAAGATTTATAAATTGGGTATGGGTGAATGTGTTTGGCTTGCTTGCTGCTTTTATTGTAAATTCATGTTTGTATTATTATATTTTTGTAATTTTTTTTCGCTTTCTTCTGTTAGCATCAACGGCATTAAATAAAATGGACGAGTCAAAGAAGTCATTCATTTGGGTATAAACATATGTATTTATATTTATATAAGTATAATTAGTAAAATATTTAAGAATGTTTTTGCTTGAATTCTTTGTTAAAAAGTAAAAACACAAATTATAAAATGAGCATACGAAATATATAAATGTAAGTACATAAACATATATACATATATAAAGTGTATATATATATATATGTTTATAAAGTAAATGCGTATGATTTTAATATTCGCTAGCAAATGTATCTTGGGCTGCTTTCCCTTTTTTGTTTTTGGTCAATAATCAAACAATAAATAATTAATATGGTTAATTAACTGATGCACAGGCCTATGTTCCGCATGCAGCACGCTAGAAATATATATGTATATTGTTCAAGCCATCAATCCATCAATCAATCAGTTAGGCATCCTCCGACCCTCCAACGCACAAAATGCATGCGTTTTCGTTAATTTCCAAACTCTTAAGCAACAATTAAACCAATAAATATGATTATATGTAAACATGTAGTAGTATAATGTGATCTTGAATTTCTAGACAAAAAGTTCACAGCGCAACGTCTTCTGATAAAAAATTGATTCATAGAAACATATGAAATATGTTAATGCGTTTCGCATTATTAAACATATTTGAACATTGACAATGGAATCGGAGCATAAAATGAAAGTCATTTAATAGATAGTTTGTAGTATAGTATAAAAAAATGACTATAGGCAAAAATCCGTTGTCACAGGAACAAACGTTACGGCACTTAGTCTATTAAAGATCAGTTGAAACTTAAGTAGCCAAAAAGGATAAGGAAAGTTCAAAAAATGAAAAACAAAATTATTTGCTTTGTACTTATTTACATGAATTTTGTAGTTTTTGAAAGGAAACCAGAAACCAATGAAAACAATGCACATGGAAGAGAACACAAAACAAACAAAAATGTACAAGACGATCGATTTCAATATATATATATATATTCAATGGATATGTCAAATGTACAACATGAACGCAATGCAATAATACGAAAGTAGAACAATCGATAATTCGATGAAACGCTATCGATAAGCGCTACTTACCACCGCGATCACTAGCTCGACTATGCCGACCAGCGGCTTGCTCAATAATATCATTCAGGACCATAACATCTATAGAGAGAAAGAGAAAGAGAGAAAGGGGGAGCGGGAAGCAAGAATTTGTGAAATAAACGGATTTATAGTTTTGACTTTCGGGCCTACCTTTCATGTCGACCACCGTTTGTGTCTGGACGGGCTCAATAAAAGGATTGTCGTGATGTTTGATCTTGCCCGCTTCGTCCGTGCACTCTAGGCCGATTTCCTACAGGTGCTCGTCGATCAATTTATGTTTTGATATATGTATATAGTTATTGTTGCTTACGAAATCCCGATGCTCGACCTTATGATTGGTGTCCAGGCAGGTAGTGCCGCCATTGGTGGCCCCCACTGATTGATTGCGTGTATTGCGATTACGCAACTTGCTCTCCTTGGTCATTGTGCTGACGCCCATGACGGCCATGCCGCCAAGCAGATCGCCATGTGAGGTATACGATATACGGGACTGGTGCGAGGTATACGACGAGTGTCTTGAGCCTGGCGGGAAAACGAATGTCAAACGATGATTGAGCATTTCCCAATAGGGCGATGTTACGAATTCCGGCACGCCGAGCGCCAAAACAAAAGCTTTCTTTTAAAGATTATCGATCTATCGTTTAATTTTGTTTGAGCAGAACCGAGTGTAGTCAAGAAAATATCGACAATGATTATCGATTATGACGTTATGCCAATAAGTAAAAGATGTAATGTCAATAGATCGATAATTTTGAAATGTTATCGAAACAACGATATCGATCTTTACATTATCGATAAGCAACGGAATTTGAGCAACATCGATGTTTTTACAACAACAGTGAGTTACATTATACTTCGACACCTCGATGCAATATAAGAAATCTTATCGATAAATTGTTATCGCTCCGTTCGCTGGTGCAGTACCCACCTAGATTGCCATAATAAACAGGCACTATGATGGCCCCATTCTCCTCGGACATGGGCGTCACGGCATTCGAGTCATCGGCATATGGCAAGTGTTGTTGTGCATCCTGATATGTTGACAATACCAACGGCTTGCGATCGCTGCCAGGTATTCCGAAACGGCCACGTCCATTGCGTATCGTGTACTGATACGAGACGGTTGATTTGTTTTCGATACAATTGAGCTTAAGATTAGTACATTGGCTTTGAACATGGCACAAACTGTTTGAAAGTAGCTGTGGCAGTAGTAAGAGTAGTAGCTTGAGTAGTAGTACTTAGTAGTAGGTGGTTGTAGTTATTGTACTTAGTAGCAGGTAGTTGTAGTAATAGTACTTAGTAGTTGTAAGTTGTCAAAGTGGTGAGTTTTAGAAATTATTATGATACACGATTATTTTTTTTTTTTTGGGAAAATATAAGCCAGAGCATGGCATGATTTGTATGAGGGATATCAATTAAAAATGATTGAAAACCGAAAGCAAGTAAAACTTAATTACATAACTCAAACAGTAAATGATTTAACCGGCACATAAACATACACACTTGATGGTCCCTAGCGACGAATACCGAGTATCAGTTTATATTTGAACAACAGACAGACAGAGTATGAGAGAGAGAGACAGAGAGAGAGAGAGAGAGACAGAGCGAGAGAGCTTTACAGGAAATCGATTTGATTTGCAGTTCGGTATCAAATTTTGGGTGCGCGACTTGTAAAACATAAAAACTAAACTCTCATTTAAGTATACAACTAATTAAATAAAATATACAGCCACAGCATTGTATTGTATTTTACAGATATGCATATCGACAGTTAGAGATATACACAAGTAGTACTTAGCTATACAGGTAGATATTTTCATACATAATCATACGGAGGCGACATGATTACATACATGAAATACAACTAAAAGTAAAACATGATCAGCCCGTACAAAAAGACTTTACATTGAAACAGTGACAGTGACTGCGACAGTGACCGAGACAGTGACAGGGACAGTGACGGTGATGGTGACTGTATGCCTGAATCAGTGACAGTGACTGTGACGATTACAATATGTGCATACTATGAATAAGTGTGTTGTGCACTGCTTGCAAGAACTGTTCATTTCCGCTTTCTCAACGATCTGGCAGCACTGTGCGCGTTAAGTTGGCTGCGCTCGAACTTTCAATTGAAGATTGCAAATATACCAGTATCTGGCTGGACAAATGAACAGTTCTTTGCTCACACACTAACTAATACGATTGTTGTATAATTGTACACAATAGGGTCGCACACACACACACACACACACACACACACAAATAGTTATCGTGAAACATGAAACATGAATCAGATACACACTCATAAACACCACACTTACACGTACACACATACGTATACTCATACACACAAACGAGCCGATAGAACAAATACTGATTGGTTTAGGTTTATACATTCAGAATGACAGATTATAAGAGAAGAGTGTGAGAAAGAGATATAGAGAGAGAGAGTGAGAGACAGAGAGAGAGAGAGAGCGTGATTGAGAGGTAGAGATTGGGAGAGAGTGCTGGTTCAGTACTTAAGTACTGTGGTTTGTAGGTATATGTAATTCAAGAAACATCAAACAAGACAAAATCACAAAATATAATTATGTATACTCATATATATATCTTACAAACAAAATAGGTATGTATATAGTTATAGACAAATACGAATATATGTGGGGCATGATATTCAATTGGTGAGATACGTATGTATGTACGAGTAGAGGAAAGTCTTAGAATATAATTATGTCAAATACCTAAGAGAAACGAAAAACATCAATGCAAATTAAAAACAGTATCAAAATTAGAAACGAACAAGATACAAATGGTATGCGCCTCAGTGAAAGCTAAGTCGATGTATTGAGACACCATCTATGTATACCTGATATATGATGTTCTACAAACTGTTTTAGATGACTAAAATGATTGACGCCGGAGTTACCCAGCGACTGTTAATGTACTTCAATATATTTTCATGAGATCTTTGTACAAATATGCAGCTGAAAATACTCCAGAATCAAAAGGTAGTAACTGATGTGTGTTTTACGTGTGTGCTGAGTGCAGGACATGAGTGCTGGCTGCCAGAGCTGTCGCCTGAATATAACACACACCCACACACAGATACAAGCGGCCACACAGTTGCCGGATATGCGAGAGTACACTCAGAGAAAAAGCCCAGAACGAGTGCATAACGTTTAGTTCTTAAAATTTAAAAAACATTTAATTCCAGAATTTTCTTAAATTGTATAGAAATTATTGGCGATTATTGACTTCTTACAAGAATTTTCGAACTTAACGAGTTCTGTATTTGAGCCAATATAAGACTCATGCTATGGGAATAAAATGAATTGATTAATTACACAATATATCTTATAACAAGAGTTTTGTTAGCGAGTTAAGAAGCATCCACCCTGACCGGATTTTAAACACCTTTATACCTAATTTATTTCTATGTTATTTCTCTTAGTGTACTATGTACAGGTACATTTAATTATCATAAGACACTGAGCCCATAACTGAGTGTGTGTGTGTGTATGTGTGAGCGTGTGCGTGTGCGGGTGCGTGTAATTGGAAAATGCATTTCCTGGAAGCATTGATACTCTTGCTAGATGATATGAAATGGTTAAGACGTTTTTAGTTCTTAATGCTTTGTTGTTGTTGTTATTGTTCTGGCTGTACTGGCTGTCATTGATTGAAGGAATACAATACGCGCGGTGTATGTAAGTGTGTGTGTGTGTATGTGTGTGTATTGGGCGCTTACCTTGTGAGAACTACGTGATCCCCTGCGTATGTTAAACGGTGAACCAGGTAAGGATAAGGATGTCTAAGTTTTTTTTTATATTTTTTACAAATCAAATATAAATAGAAGAAAAAGAAAAATTAAATCAAATAAAATATTTATATATATTTGTATATATAGTTAATCCTGATAATTTTATATAATTTGCTGTCGTTGTTTGAAAGTTTGAAAGCAAAATTCATTGTTTTTTAAATATATATACTCATTGTGTATACAAATATGTATGAGTATGAATGTGAATATATATACATATATTCGTATGAATACAATTGTAAGCTATTTTCTACAAAAAAATTTATTGATGTTTTTGTGCCCCTCAAAAAACGATTATATCTCAATTTAGCTGCACAATAAAATAATTCAATAACTATTTAATGTTTTTTTTTTTATTATGTAATTGTGTGTGAGTTGTGAGTCGACGATTTAAGAATATTCTTTAGTTTGTTCTACTTTAGCGCAGCGCTTAAAAAAAAGAATGTTTAGTTTATATTGTTGAAAGCACTTTTTAAAATACGCTACGTAATGAACTTACAATAATCTGTTTAGCAATGGAAATTAATGTACAAAAACGGATATTTTCTTTTTTATTAATATTTTTGTCAACGATAACTTAAAAACGTAGTTTGCCGAGTCTATTAAAAATCAAATATCACCAGGGATCACCATATATTGTTACTCGATTTTATATACCATTTCAATTTAAAGTCTAAAGTATTTAATTTAAAAAAAAAAAAACAGTAAATGAATAATAAATAGATTTAAAAAATATTTTCTACAAATGTAACACTTAGTTAAAAATCTTTAGTGTACTTTCAAAACTCTTACGGGGATGCATTGAAAACTTGCTGTAAATAACGAACTACCACAATATCAGAGAAAGGGATTAAATAAACGTTCTAACTGCTATCTGAACCATCTATTGGTAAGTATTCTAAAAAGTGTTTATGTATGCTTGTGTACTGGATATCGGAAATTATAAGTGTATATTTTTCACAAGTACTGCACTATAAACATCGTCTGAACTGTATTGAAATTGAATTTGTTCTGTTCTTTCAATATCTGTTTAAAGTGTTGGAGAATTCTTTAATTAGAGAGTTAGATTGAGAGTGAGAACATTAGAGAGAAACCTACCTGGGGCCCAAGGCCATCTGGTTGAGGTTCTAGCAAGCTCGAATTAGAGCCTGCGATTGCAATTATTATGATATAGTAAGTAGTATTTGGAATGTAACTCTGAGCAATTAAATGGGCAGTAAGAACGAGCTAGCGAATGCAAGAGCGAGACAGCGAATGCGAAACAGCGATAGTATTTAGTGAAAGTAAAAATTGTAGTAGGTATCAAATATATTTAATTTACACTGAATCGATTTGAATCAATTAAAATGCATGTGTTGGTATTTTTATCGGCCATGAAATTTCACTTCAGAAAAAAGAAAAGAAACGAAAGAAATATAAAATAATGGTCAAATATTAGCGAGCTAATACTCTCGCCGCTCTGCTACAACCGTCTTTTAAGATACAAGATCTGATTGTATGTGTTTTTTTATACTCGTTGACGAAGTGAAAGGGGTATATCGGGTTTGCTGTACGTCTGAATCCAATTTGTTTGCCGCCATTAAAGTTAGAGACTGAAAGTTGAAAAATATACTCGTGTATACCCGCGTCAAAAAAAGTGATACTCCCACTGACAAATCACGAAAATCGATATATCTATACATACACGAAAATCTCTCTCGGATCCATTTTCTGCGTTTAAAAATGTAGAATTGCCAATTTATATTTTTATCGATTATGCTTGTCACACTTAGTATAAAAAACAATATTCAAACAGATTCTGAGGGTATCAAATTTTTTGTCAAAAATCTGACCAAACATATCTATCATATTTCAAACAGCCATAAGTTAAAGTTGGATAAAGTTTGAGATTGATTGCATATAAAGTATATAATTTTTTTGAAAAACAAGTTTACATTTCTTATAATTTGTTATGTGTACCAACAGATAGGGTGCATGGATTGGTTATTATCACAATGTGAACGAGTAATGCGCCGTCGGTTACACCCGACTGCAACGGTCCTACTTGTTTATATATCGTTAGTGTATCTTTGAGTTGTCCTAATTGATAGCTTAATATTTGAGGTGCCAGAGTTTGGAGTTTCAAGTTGTGTCTCAGCCGCTGTGCGCTAAGCAAATGCTTGCCAAAGCCAAAATAACTATTGAGATTATAGGTATGTATATATATATATATATAAATATATATGTGAGGGAGTAGAACATCCAGAGTTATCAACATGCTATGGCATGTGGGTGTTATCGCAAAACGTAATGCTGCCCTTAACGTTATCGAACTTATTCGATGGCAATGCCTAGTTATCGGTTATCGGTGCTAGTGTTACCATTGTGCCGTACTGTACTTCAGTTTGGTATTCGAAATGCACTTGTCGCTTCTTTTTGTTTGAAGTAGTACTTGATTAATTGGTATAAGTATTTGAAGTATTTGCGATTCCTTCAGCTATGTATATATAATTGTAAGTAGTTAACGAAAATTAAAGCAACGTTCACTGAATGCATGCAAATTGAAATAATCGATATCGTTTCTTAAACAAAATCAATTACGATCTATAAATAAAAGAAAATGATGATGTTTGCAGAATTATGAAAAGCCCAAGCTGTCCTACGCAAGTTGATAGTTATACGAGTTTGTTGATACATATGTATGTAGGATGTACGCATAGTTCAAGCACGATCATATAATTAAATTTCGACCGATTGTGAGCAGAGAAATGTGTTGAAAATGGCTCAAAAAGCATGTCTTTTTTTTTTTTTTGCACTTCAATAGGGTGCCCCAATTGAAGACTGGTATTTTTAGCATTGTAGTCGTCCTTAGTTTTATATTGCTTGCATTGTAATAAAAGTAAGCATAGTTGAATTTGTGTTTGTTCTTTTTTATATTGTTTTGTATTTGAGCTCCAATCGAGTACAACCGAAAAGTTTTCACCTAAAGCATTCCGAGCAATGAGTCAACTTAAAACCAAAAACATTACAAATCCAAAACAGATACCCGTTAAATAAGTATATATAGTATGTTTATCAGAAAATCAAAATCCAAATTAAAATCATGATGGGAACGCCAATAATAAGAGCCAGCTAACTACGAGCACATAGAAATCATGATCGCAATAACTTTTACCAGACTGCCTGCAACTCACACACACACACACTCACACACACATTCAGAAGCACGACCACTCACACTCACACACACACACACACCCACACACACTGCACAATGTCAAAATGCATGCACTATCGCAATCAAATTTTGCTAATACAATGAATTTGAGAGAAGACAATTAGAAAGATAGATAGAGAGAGACAGAGAGAGAGAGAGAGAGAGAGAGTGAGAGAAAGAAAGATGGAGATAGAGAGAGAGAGAGAGGAGGGCATATAGAGTCATTGATAGCGAGAGCGAGAGTAAGACTCTATTGGTACATGGTACAGGTACATGGATTGTAATGTATGGCATAGCTATTGGTACATGGTACATGGTACATGGTACATGGAACTAAAGCTAATTAATTTATATTTATACATACACACAGACATACGCACTAGCACTACTCGTTGATAGTTATGAAAGGCAAAGGAATCAATCAACATTCGCTAGTTATGATAGTTAGGTTATATATGCAAGTACAATATGGACGATCGTTCCAACAACAAATACAAAGAGTGGCATTTAAAAACCAAAACGCACAACAACAAAAGGTTTTATATAATGTAATTGTAATCGTTACAGTAACTGCAAAATATGTTCTCTTTAGCTGCACAGCGAGTGGAGCGAGCAATGAGCTCGGCCTAGGGAAGCCCAGATCGCAGCTCGATGCTGAGTGAAGAGCAGCGACGATGCTATACTCTTTGATAGAATTGAGGCAGACAGTTACTCGCTCGAGTGTGACGATCAACGATTAGCGAGTAACGAATAACGAGTAGCGAGTAACGAGTTGAGTGTAGAACAAATCGAGAAAATGCCCTGGCAAATGTTTGCGCATCAATAAACAATGAAAAGTGTTGATCAAGGCAAACAATATCTAAAGAAATCGAAAATAACAAAATTGAAAACCGAAATAATAAACGA
Organism: Drosophila sordidula; assembly: GCA_035047465.1. NCBI lineage: Eukaryota > Metazoa > Arthropoda > Insecta > Diptera > Drosophilidae > Drosophila > Drosophila sordidula. The sequence continues at coordinate 3,450,671 of JAWNPQ010000136.1, read as the reverse complement.
AAATGCAATGCATATTTAATCGCAAAATCACTCACATACCAGACTGATTATAACTAATAAACGATAAGATATAAATAGACCGGCCGTTTAGCTGCATATGACAATAATCGTAATCGAAATCGAAACTGAAACCGAATTTGAAATTGAAATCGTAATCGAAACGAAACACAAGTACGTTAAGTATATATATATATATATTTATATAGAGAGCATTATATAAGTATATAGTCGCAAAAAACAATTACAATAAATAACGAGAACGGAAGAAAACAAATGACCAAAAATTATTGCGCTCGGAATACTTACCGTGCTCACTTTACGAACTTTGGTAGCTTGGTGTGCTGTGGTAGGTGCTGGTTGTCTTTGTATAACGCTCACCGACTCCGACTCCACTTCGACGCTACGTATGGACATCTTCTCCTTGTTGTTGTCATCGTTGCCCTTTTCGCCGCCAACGAATAGCTCATAGCTGATGCAGGAATACGTTGGACTCTTGGCCATTTCGGGATGCAGTGCCGCCTCCTCGGCGGCGGCTGCATCGGCGGCGGCCTGCGCCTGCGCATTGGCGCGCTCCTCCAACTTGGCTGCTTTCGCAGCGGCCGCCTCCTCTGCCTCCTATAATGATATATGCACAAAGAGTTTTGTTTGCTGATCTGGCAATGGGCGCGAGCTTGCATCGGCACATCGTATATGGGGATTATGGTACATGCGATTTGGGCTGGGGTTGGGTTTCATTTTTTGGTTATGTGGAATTCGAACCGAAGACAAAGTTCTACATATACACAAAAATAATACGAATTTCAAGTGCTGTGCATGGGTAGGAAGTCTTTTGGCTTGGATTCGGCTTTAGTTGGGATTCTTAGGTTTTTTTTTTTTTTCTTGCTATGCTTTTATTTTAAGACTAAAAAGTTGTATTCACTTGATTTTTTCTTTTGTTTATTGCTTTTTACTTTCAAGTGTTGAATTTTGCATTAAAAAGAACTAAAAGTGCACGTAAATCAAATACCGATAGACAATTAAAATTGTATATAAATATATTCATATATAGATAATTGAAATAGAAGGTATAATGCCAGTTCAGTTCAGATCATTGGCACAACATACTATAAACAAATTTAAATATTTACTTGCTTTACACCAAATATAAAAGATATTCGAATACAGAACTAAAAAAAAAAATTAAAAAACCAAAAACATTTATATATATATACATATATATATTGTATACAAGTAGTAAGTAAAAAAGTACGTTACAATTGATTATTGAGTGTATTACTGGAAATTGGAAAGCAATACATATGCATATGTATGTGTTGATATAGATATTTAGTTGAACATTACAGACAGTTACAGATTATATGCATTGGTGGAAAGGTGTTTCTGTTTTTGTTTACAACTACAAAATTGTACAGTGACACTTTATGTACATTCGATAGATTACATATAATAGAGTACTATATTGTGAGAATAGGTAGCATCATACGTTACGGGTAGAGTATGATGTACGACTGATTGCAATTATTGATATAGATAGTTTGTTGTTATACATACATATACAAAAGAAAAAAGCAACTCTGTTGTATTTGGTAGATATTTTCAATGATCAATTGAGCTCGGTGGCAAATTGAGATTGAAATTATCTACCGTTCGTTTCAAGTGGCTTATATGTGGTAGTTTGTCCATTGGGCGTTTAGGTCTCTACTGGGTTTCTACTTACACGTATCGCCTCCTCTTCGGCAGCCTCTTCTTCTTCGGCCTTCTTTTGCAATTCGTCATATGACATGGCAACAATGGCCAAAATCAAATTCACAAGATAGAATGAACCTAGGAAGATGATGACTATAAAGAACAGCATGTGCCAGGGTCCAGCGGCACGGAGAACCAGCTGATAGAGGTCCTCCCAAAAGTCCTGGGTCATCAGTCGGAAAGCGGACAGAAATGCCCAGCCGAATGAATCGAAGCTGGTGTAACCATAGTTGGGATTCGGTCCAAACCCCTGCAGACACACGTAATCGTCATCGCATTGACTGCAACCAACGATCGCGCGTTACAATCCTCTCAGCACTACTGAAGGCGTGAATAACTTACCCAGCGCCAGAGATATTGCCGCATAGCGGAAACGATATGCCATCATCCTCTGAATACCAATTGGAGCTATTGCGATTGTGATAGTCCCAATTCTCATCGGTCAGATTGCCCCAGGAGCCATCGAGCGGAAACTTTTTGATGCACTTCTGTGTCAGCACGCCCATATAGATTTGCAGGCCCATCAGTGCGAACACCGACAGCGAGAACATTGTCAAAATTATCACATCGCGCAGATTTTTCACAGACTCAATGACAGCGCCGACAATGGTTTTCAAGCCTATAAGAGGATTTCGATTGTTTAATGCCGATGGCCAATGAAGGTGGAATTGAATAAATAATGGTATAACAGATTGTATAACAGTTGTATAACAGCTGTATAACAGATTGTACAACAGTATAACAGTTTGGAAAATCAAAGCAAAATGCATACCTGGAACAATGGCTACGGTTTTAAGCGCACGCAGCACCCTAAACGTTCTCAAGGCTGCAAGATTACCTAAATCTATACCCATGGTCACATAACTGTGCACGATCCAAGGTAAAGGTCATTGTTGTTGTTGTGGTTGTTGTTGCAATCAGCAAATGTCGTTGTTGTTGTTGTAGTTATTATTAACGATGACAAAAGCAAATATACATACACATGAAATGTCATTAAGTATTGGTAATTACATATAATGCTATTGATCTAAGTATGTAAAAATAGATTGGTACGATTATGTTTGCAGTCGTTAGTAATTACAAATGTATATAAATATATCGTTTTTTTTTTTAAGAGTTATAGAAGCTTGCTTCATGTGTGTGTGTGTGTGTGTAAACATTTTTTTTTAGTTTAACAGAGCAACAGAGTTTTAAAAAATACAAGAGCAGCAAAAATAGAAAAGTGAAAATGAATTGGATTTGTAATGTGTGTGTGTGTGTGGGAAACATAAGATAGAAAGCTGTAACTGAGTATGCGAATGAAAGTGAATATTCCAAGTGGGTTGGGCCAGTTACAGATGTACCCCCAGCCACCCATCCAGCCCTGTTCCTCTCAAGTTAATGATTCATTACGAAAATGTGGCACAAGCTGTGGAGAGCCAAGTTCAAGTCACACCTGGGGCAGGTGCAGCTCCTGCTGTCACATCAATTGTTTGTGTGTGTGTGTGTGTGGGTGTTGCTATAAAAATATTTATGCACGCACACAAGCGTGCCATGGAAATAGCTGGCACACACCCACACACACACACACACACACTCAGTGGCCTGGTAATGTCCATTTGCTTGAGTTGTTTGCCTTGTCGTGCTGTATGCTGTCATCCTTTGGGAATTTCACGTTACTTCTGCAGCCAGCAACCTTTCATATATATTTCATGAATATTTATCGATTTAGACGCATATAAATACGGCCACACACACACACACACACACACACATACACACACATGTATGGCAAGTACATGCTCGCATTGCGTGTAAATTGGCCATCTAATTGGGCTGCCCTCTAAATTGTTTGCCCAGCAAATATATGCATGCTCGAATTTATATTATCTAAGTGCTATGCATACTCCATACGCTCCATAAGCTGGTGCGCTAGCCCTATCTAGTTCTTTATTTATTTATTTTATTTTTTAGCCCGCTCGCTTTGATCGCCCAAGTGCTGCGACGCCTAAAAGCGCGCTTTAAACTTTGTGTGTGTGGGGGCGAGGGTTGGCTTTACGGGTGGGAGGGGGGGGGGGGGTGTGTCCAAGGCTGCGCGTCTGTGCGGCGCCAACGAAATGCGCTGCACGAATAGCCAAACCCCGTTAGAGTAACCTCGAAGTGCCCCCTGCAACTCAGCCCAGTGCCCCCCTTGAGGCAACCTGCCGCTAGCCTAGACAAAGGGCGCCCGATAAATGGTTAAAATGAAGCAAAAAGCAATGAAATGAAACTGTCACGAAACGAACACAAAAAAACAGAAAACAAAGAAAAAATAATAATATCTTGCATGACCAAATAAAAAAGCCAAAAATTTGTTTATGACTCCCATTGTGTGTGTGTGTGTGTGTGTGTTTACTAGTATTGGAAATAATCATAGAAAATCCAAATGTTGTGTGTGTGTGTGTGTGTTGGGCACGTCATTAGTAACGGCACAAAAGAAATCAATAAAAACGCTCAACTAACGCGACTTTTCGCCGCCCCGCGGCTCACATGGCGTATGTATAATTTTAGCAGCTACCTTTGCCATACGTGTTATTATTGTTAATGTTGTGGTTGCTCTTGTTGTTGTTGTCGTGACATTCTGTCATGTTACTTGTGTATACATATATATATATATATATGTGTGTGTGTGTGTGCGCGCAATTTAAAATAAAAGTGCAATTTAGCGACCGTTTGTCCCATGAACACGTTGATTAAATAAAATATAAATTTCGTTATTTAATTAAATGCCCAACCAGCCGCGACTAATGAACAGCAATTACACACACACACACACACGCGCAAACCAATTGGATATTTGTTATTGATTCCGAAGAAATTCATAAATGTTCTGCAATAAATAATGTCTAATTTGTAAACAGAATTCAAAAAAAAAAAGAAGAAAAACAAACGGTTTTCATTGATTGCTTTTTTTAATTTTTTAATGGGCTGCTAGTTAATTTACATACGATATGTATTAGCTACAATCGTACTCATTAAATGGCTAAAAAAAAAGGACGAAATATAAAAATAAATTGCAATGAGTTTAATGGCAATGACGATTAACTGGCGTGTATAACAGTTAATTATCATAGTATAAAAGGCGTTAACGATACAATACGATACGATACCCAAAAACAAAAACGATATAGTATACGAGTTAAGATGAATACAGCTTGACAATGATATATAGCGAAATATGGATATGTGGGTATTTATTGACAATGATGAGTGATTAGTTAAGTAATTAATAGTTAATAATGTAACTCACGCTAAAGCTATTACTACGAAGTCCAGCCAATTCCATGCATCTCTAAGATACGTAAACGGGCATAAAATGAAACCTCGTGCCATCACTTTAACAGCTGATTCAAATGTGTAGATTCCGGTGAATATCACCCTAAAAACGAATTGAATTTCGAATGCAATTTGTTTCTTTTTTATCTCCTTTTTTTTGTTTTGGTATTTAGATTTCTTCATGGCTAGTCAAGTTAAATATATATATCGTAAGTACGAGTATCTTAAGTACGCTAGCTGTCTGCATCTGGGTCTTTGAAACTGTAATTTTTCAGCATAAAACATGAGAGTAATTCTGAAAACGGCATGCCACAGATAAAATACCCTTGCAGCTTAACTTAAAAATTAATGCTTGAAAATCCGATAAAACTATCGATTTTTTTTTTATTTATTTATAAAAATTAATTACAAAAAATATTTAAAAATTCGTAAAACTTTGCAATTGCAGAAAAGTTACAAAACTATCGATAGCTTCTATGGCGCCAATTACTAACTATCGATAGTTTCGCGGGACTTACATATATCTGGGTTTGCATTGTAACAGACAAATACTGGCTTTATAGATTATAATAATTTGTTATTTATAAACTCAGCTGCAAGGGTATATCAAGAACACGTCAAACGAAAAAAATCAATACAAAATCAGAGTACTTATTAAAAAGGAATTAGATTTATTCTTCTGCACTGTACCAGTATTTCCATAAAGTATCGCTAAGCTCTCGATGCTATTTAATAACTAATCTTGACTTATTTATGCTTATAAATATAGCTTAAATTTAATCTTAACCCTGCGCTTTGTAGGCGGTTATTGTGTATTGTTCTGGCTAATACTTGTGTGTCGATTCAGTGAATGGGGTCTCCTGGCCTTTATCCTATATGCGAAGTAGCGACAGCATTGTCAATAAAAATGCATTTAAGGCAGAAAATTGTTGGGCAGAGATCAAAGGGCGGTCGGCAATTGTTAATTGCAAGCACTTGAGATGAAGATAGACAGACAGTCGCTGGACGGTCTCGTGCCAATTGTCAATGTCAATAATTGTTAATAAGTACTTGCTAAAGGACTAGCTTGCTGCAGCAGCTCTCTGATGTGGGCGTTCAAATCAATAGGCCGACCTTCGGCCTGAATTCCAGCCAAGGCATGCTGTGCGTGTGTGTGTGTGTGTGTGTGTGTGTGTGTAGGTGTGTGTAGGTGTGTGTATGCTCTGCGCCTTGGTTAGTCATTTGACAGATTTCAATCGACTCGCAAGTGATAGGCAGACAGACAGACAGGCGTCCAGCTGGACCTGGCTGCAACTAGTTCAAAGTCGCCAAGCTTGTGGGTTGGAGCATGCGTTTGACCTAGGCCCCAATGCCAGCGAAGGACACTTGAGTTGCGTTTTAATTGCAGGTATTATGTCTTTCTGGGCGCCCACAAGTGCGCCCACATTCACAGCTGCAACTGCAGCAACGAGGCGACCCACATAGATGCGCCAGCCAGCTGCTTAGATAGGCAAAGTTGCAGCGCTCTCTCTCTCTCTCTCTCTCTCTCTCTTTCTTAGAGCCCTACCCTCTCTCTCTCTTGTCTTGGTGTGCGTGTCTCAAGTTATGCGGCAGCAGCTGTGCCATTTTGGGCTAAGCGCAGTCGCCGTTGTCAACAGCGGCCCAGAGAACATGGCCCGAAACGGAGATAGAAATGAAGACGAAGACGGAGGCGAAATCGGAGCCGGAGATGGAACCGAGCTGAGCTGGGCTGCTGCTGCTGCTGCTGCTGCTGCTGCTGCTGCAGTGGCAATGTTTTTTGTGTTGCAAGTTCAAGTGGCACTTCCACTTACACTGCAACGCACACACACACACATGTGAGTGTGTGCTATTTGTCAGGGTGCTTAATTCTGATACCAAATCTGCGACAAAAACTTTGATATCAGCTAAAAAAATGACGTAACTCTTTTCACTTTTCTTTGCTTCTTTATTCGCTTTTTGCACTTTAAAGAATTTTGCTCGTTTTTCTTTTTAATTTCTTTTAATTTTTTTTTTTTTTGCGCTACTTTTACTTGTTATTACAAGTACATGAGCTATGTACAGTTACCGCTAAAAATACACGTACTTCGTACAGTGGAGTATACGTTTATATGGATTCTCATCTAACTGTTCTAGCTATATGCATATACACTTATAGGTAGACTTTAGCAACATCTATGTTAATAAAACAAATTGATTTCTTAGCACTTTACAATAATGAGAGAGAGCGAGTTCAAGGGGATTTTAGGTTTTCTAGATCGAACTATATATATATATGTGTATAAATGGAAATATACGAGATTTTGGTGTACTAGGCATCGAAGTAACTACTGAATTACAATCTAAAATTATAAGCTAAAATCTATGGAATTCTAATAATTGTTCGCTTATATAGTATATTATATCGTTTGATATGTTGTCAAATCGAAATCATCAAAAAAAACCCCTATTTTATTACTACTAAAAATTTACCAAATTTTGATTGAGTTCTAGGTATTTATGACTATACAGAGTATATATAATAGAATATGGAATACATATAGTAAGTATATATAATTGACATTTACTTTCAACAGCATGATATATTTCGCTATTTAATGGAACTAATCTTTAATGCTACATTTCTATTAATATACGGTAAATATGTATTTAATTTATAAATGGGTCCAGGCTCTGTTCAAATGGATACTGCGTATACGGGTGAGGACTTGTACTCGGTACTTAAATACTTAAGCTACTTAAGAATTAACGTATATTAAGGTACATTGTTCTACTTATGGTACTAGAGCTACATCAAAGATACTATTACTAAAATTCAATTGTGAAATGTGATCGAATTCAATTTGATGAATTAATTATCTTGTCATACGAAAACGTGAACAAACCAAAACCAGCTGGCTTGCCACTTAAATAGCCAGTTACAATATGTATGCAATTACATATTATTATATGTTAGTTACAAGTATTTAGTTAGGTTGACTACAATTCGATAATTAAGAGCGCCCAGGTGCTAAATGTGTTTTCGATTACGGCAATTTACAAAATGAGAGGCATCGAAATGTTGCAAAATGTTTCTAGTCTGGATTGTTGGTTTTTTGTTTTTAGTTTTGTTTTGTTTTAGATTCAATTAATTGTTAATTGACAATTTAAATGTTTTAATAACATAATGTAGTATGTACGTGATATAAGTACAAACGAATATAATACAGGGTGGCCAGCGTTCAACAGATCTCGTTCAGGATGGCATACAAAAGCTGTTGAGCACGGCAGGCAACGAATGCAGCACTGTAATGCCTGCTGGCCGAAATGAGTTTTATAGCAATGAGCTTGCAACTACTACACAATGTTGATTTACTCGAATGGTATTAACATTTTTGGTTTTATTATTATTTATATATTTTGTACAAATTCCTGGCATGGGCATTACTAAATGTTCTTTACCTTGCAGGCGCTTTCAAAAATGTGAAAATTATTTTATTTGTAATCGTTATAGTTATCAATACTTTGGTTTGTTGTTGTTTGTTCGATACTTTTTTTCTTTTATTTTGTTTTTGCGTTGTCTGGTTGTAAATCATAGTTGAAAGAAATTTATGTTTGACCTAAATACACGTCTGCATCAATATCGAAAAAGTTACATTTAATATAAATAGTAGTACGTAAATATATAATCGATTATATAGCATATATATATTTAGTTACATATACATACATATAAATATATATAAATTATTTGAAGTGCCAACTTAAAGTTCAGTTGGAAAAACAAAATCGGGTATAAAGTAATACAATTATAAATCAAATCAATTTTAGCTAAGGGTTGCCCAAACATGTTTGTATACCGCAAGTAAATAGTTTGTAAGACCCAGTTAAAAACGAACACATGATAAGTATGTTCTCGCAACATACTACTTGTAGATGCTGGGCCATCTCGCTAGTTAATCTAATTTCTAATTGACAGTACTTACTCAGTGGACTCGACCGTGGGCGTTGTCGGCATTATCATCAATATGCAGTTCACGAGAATGGTGGTAATGATAAATAACGAAAATAATGGATGCACTAAAATGTAAATGGCCACACGACGTATCGGATTGAATGGATCGAGCAGCCACATTGCTTTTGATGCAGAAAAGCGAAAAATATCTTTTCCCTTGCTTACAACTACGAATGTCTGCAAAACGAGATATATAATTGGATTGGGATTGAGTACGAATCGGATATAGATCCGATTAGATCAGTCAGTAGATGTTACAGAAACGGGATGGCTTCAAACGATTCTCACTTACCAGTATATTGTTGTAGTATGGATCGATATCCTCGAGAGGAGTGGAGGCCAATTCCGGCGGGAAGCTGCCCTGCAATCGAACAGGTATTGGCACACCCTGTTCAAGTGTAGGATCCGGTTGTGGACCTTCATCCTCGTCCTCGTCATCATATCGGATCTGTTGTTGCGGTACGTTCGACACGTTTTGGCATTCATGAATACAGAGAACAAAGAATTGTGCACACACATATTAGCATAACCGTTAGACACGATTCAGATGGTCGTTACTATATCACATAAATATATCATAAATTTGTACTTTGTCCATTTATGTTAATAGGTCGTAAGTATTAAGTAGGTAGGCACAATAGTAGGTTAATACTAAATAAAACACATTAAAAATTACTAAAAAAAAAAAAAAAAAGAAGAAAACACTTGATTCAAAAATTTGAAAATTTAAAAAATTCGTTATGGTTTACAAAATTTGCACAACACACTTTGTGACGAATCGTACAGATAAAGGTACAGATATGTATTTTTCAGATATATAGTGAAGCCATTTTGGGTGTGAAATAGCACAGAGATTTTTTAGCAGAGCAAATACATAAGTATTTTTGATATTTTGGACTGGGCTGTTATGCAACAGATAAAACCAAAATGAACTTAAATCAATATCTCCATCAATCATAAATTAAATAGTTTTCATATCTCAATTTTCTATATACAATTCAGAAATGAAAGGAATATTGAATTAATCTAATATCATATTGGAAAAGAATTAAAAGCGTATTAAAACCGAAAGCAGAGTTTGAAAATATGCATGCTAAATAGTGTTGTTAACCAGTGTTGTATAGGTATATACATGCAGAAAATATACTTAACAAATACAATTTAGAAATTAAAGCTATATTAATAAAAATGTATAGTCTATTAGAAAAGCGTTTTAAACCCAAGAAGCAGAGTTAAGAAATTGCGTGCCTAACGGTGTTGTTTAGCCAGTGTTGTGCAAGTATATACAAAGCTTGCAAGATGTAGTAATCAAATAGTGCACGTACTAGGGCTTAGGCATTAGGAATCTATATATAATAACTATATATATATATATCCGCATATATTAATAAATACACATACACACTCACGCACACCACAGAACACACGCCATAGCAACATTTGGGCAGAAATCTTTGGACAGCTCCAATTCCTTCTAGTATCAGGTTTTTCTGGTTTTTTCGGTTTTCATATTTATTATGACGATGATTATTTTTGTATGCTTTGGGCAACTTTAATTGCCCTGTCATGCATATTGTATGGGGGACAATATTTGTGTCCCATTGCTGGGGCCACGGTAAGTCTATCGATTTCAAGGAAACTCACACAGACACGCAGTGTGCATGTATTTGTATCGATGTATAAAATAACTAGCATTGTAGTTAGTTTTTACTTTCCATGGACATGGACATGGACATGCAATGCCAAAAGGAAAAGTAAAGCAAAAAGTCGAACGTCACCGTCATGAAAACTGTTCGAGTTGCTATATAAACACACACACACAAACATACCAAGTCGAGTACACACACACACACACACACATACACACTGAGTCAAACGGCGCTAAAAAATTCCATAATAGTTGGTTTGCTTGCTTGTTTGCTTGGCGTGACAATTAGATTGTGTGTGTGTGTGTGTATATTTGTGTGTTGACGCAATTGCGCCAACGAATAGGGCTCAGGACTGAGCCAGGAGCTAGAGCCATGACCATATAGCCAGGCTGTCGCAGTCATCACTATGGCCAAGGGGCTGCCCGACGGGGGCCAGTTGCCTTTTAAACAGACCAAGTCAAGTCTATATTTAAACTAATAAAAGGCAAACCGCACCACAGACCTCACACACACACGCACACACATACACACACACACACACACACACAATATGGTGGTTTAAACCGGACACGTCTATTTCTACTAACTTATATATACAATTTATGACGCATGCAACGGCTGGAACTGGAACACAAACTAAGGAATTGAAACTGGATTCGAAGCCCAGTACTAAACTGATATTGACATTTATGATTTTGCATAATATTCATTATAAACTCAATTTAAGTGCATTATATAGTATTCGCTCGATAAAGAACTCCCGACATACATAAGTATAATTAGAACTAGCAAATCACCAATAAAATATATATAAAATTTAAAAACAGAGAATGGGAATCCGTTTCAGGCATACTTTGTACACATTTAAAACTTATTTTGGTGTGATGATTATATATTAAAAAAGGGCCCAGTGACTCAAAGTTTCAACTACCCTCCAAACGAAGTACATATATCTTATTAACAGGGCGTTCCCTGAATTTACTTGATACCAAAAATGCCATAAGGAATATAAGATGTCTTTAAACGCATTTGAAATAGATAAAACACGCGCACTCAGAGAAAGAAATAAGAAATTTGTACTTTATACAAGGTTCCCAGCATCTTAGCTTGGAAACAAAACTCGTGTATTAAGAATGTTTTTTATAATTTCAAAATTCCTATATACTAGAAGACTCAATTAAGAAACGTTTCACTTCCTTTAGGAGCTTACAAAATCGAGTCTAAATAAGTAAAATAAGCGTTTATTTTTTAACTTAAGTCAAGAATTTTAATTTTATTTATGCAACATCAACTATCGATTAAACAATCAAAAATATTTAATAAATTATAAAAACAAGGTTATATGAACTCAATTCTATATAAAATTCCGCTTTTCTCTGAGTGCTATATGTACATGTTTAAGGGATTATCGATTGGTGTAACTTAATACACCACAATTATATATTTCTTGGCGCATTAAATATGTATTTTTCATCGTATTTATCATCCAAAATATAGTGGATATAGCTAGAGATACAACATGCATAAACCAAGATATTGCATACTCAGACACTCAGGCACACGCACAATTTGGGAATCGGGTTCCGTTGCTAAATGCTATATAAAATTCCTACAGGCATAGATCTATGTAGCACGTATATATACTATGTATGCAGCTACGTATGCACTTATACGGATAAGTATAAGTAGTATTATAACAGCAAGCAGCTACAAATCAAAAACAACTTAACTCAAATTGCCTGTTAAATACTTTCTGTATGAAATTCTACGCGAATAATTGCGGTTTATAATGCGCAGCTTAAGCACTTGAAAAAAGTAAATAAATGGAAAAAACTAAGAGAGTCGAGTGTTCTCGACTAGCTGATACCCTGCAAAACTGCAACTATCTTTTATGTTAATACAAAGACGAATGTCGAATAAACACTCGGTAGCCAAATGGACAAATGTACCAAAAATGTAAACTGGCTTATCTGCATATAGACTCTGATGTTATAGACCGTATATTATTTAGACTTTCATTTTTGATTGGATTCATTTACTTTGTTTTTAATTTTTAAGCTCAAATTGACGTAATATGCCCTTTTTTCAATACACTGCGTACAGGGTATACAAGTATAAAACAAAACAAAAATCAAATTATAAAAAAACTTGGTCAAAAGCTGCGCATTGACTTCGTTTCAAATGCCGAAGTTTGTGGCTATTATGAATATTGTTTTTGTTATTGTTGTGGCTGTTGCTAATGTTGTTGTTGTTGTTGTGGTGGCTGTTGTTGTTGTCATAGTCATTGGCTTGTGCACTTACTTCTCATTTCCATTTACCCACTTACTGGCACTGGCACGATGAGTCACAAGTCATGACAGTTTGATTGGTATTTTTATATGGTTTATATATAGTATTGTATAATATAGTGCTTATAAACGTATATTAGCCCGTTAAATATGTATACGTTATTTAGTTGGGCTTAGCGGCAATGCTAAATTTTGTATATTTTTTTTTTTGTTTTGTTTTGCAAAAATTTTGCAATTGCGCGCACGCGTAAATCATCAGACATCTGCATAGTATGGTCAAAAGAAACAATTCGCTGGGCCTTAAGGTTACTGCCTGTATCTACTGTATATGCGCATATATATTTATATATATCATTTGGGCCCTATACGCTGAACTAGAGCCACACATACACGCACATTTCCAATGGAACAACAACAATTACACACAGACACGCACACAAATCGTGATTAAGTATTTAGAAAAGTAAGCGAATAAACATAATTCTTGTGAGTATTTTAGACGAGTACTATTTTAAAGAAGATTCGTTATTATAGACGTATAAACATCGAAAGTAGGCAGCACACATACATACATACAAAGCGCAAAGAACGTAGGTATGTGTGCGATTTATGTACATATTAGCTGAGAACGCTTTTATATAACAGTTGTGAAGTGTGCAACTCATTGAGCCCACACACATGGGGCTCAAACCCCTTTGCGTCATTTGCTTATAAGCGCATTAACAGCATCCAGGCAATGGGCCCGGGCCGAAGGCAGCAGGATGCAGGCTCAAAATTGCTGCCAAGAAACCATAAAATCAAAGGAGGCTAGCGAGCAAAGCTTTGAGGCTTTGCTTTATTAACACTGTGCACAAAAGTCGGGCCTGGATTGGCAGAACAATTTTCTGATTACTGATTAGCACGAGTTTCTCTACTCGGTTCGCAAAATGAAATATAAGAGCTCGCATTAATGAAAATGTTCCTTATATGCAATTAATTCAATGCATTTTGGCTGTAGCGTATATACGTAAATACATATCTGATATTTGAGGCTATCTCGAAATGTAATATCTTTTTTTACTTGATTTTGTATAAGTGTAATTAATCCATTAACACATTATTTGCAATAGTATTCAACAAATTTGTATGTACACTTTATTAACATTACTATTAGATATAGACGTAAAAGAATATGTAAAAATCAATTTATTTATTAAATTTTATCCCAGCTCATCTTTAATATATATCTGTCAGATTCAGGAATTTTAAATAAACCAAATATTTTAAATTTACTATTAAGTTTCAAGTTTTTGAATAGTCACAATTCGAATGACGTTAAAATCAATTTGTTGCACAGTGTATTTAAATCCTTGACTGCCTGATCCCTAATCGAATATTGCCAGATGTTGGCGATACTCAATACTTTGCATTTCGCATAGCTTTGATAAAGTGGCAAACAAAAGAAAGCATTGTTGAGTAAAATAAAATGCATAGTCAAATAAGAGCTGCACTTTGGCTATATATATATATATATATATAGTACATATATACGAGTATACAGTTAGGTGAAGTATTTGAAAAAAAAACAAAAGTAGATACATAACAGATATGTATATATTTAAGATAAATAGTTAGTTCTTGGCAAGTGTTTGGACCAAATCCGACTAATTTGTACAGGGGGTTACACAATTTAAGTACGCATACCAATATACGAATACGATTACGAATACGTTTACGAATACGATTACGAATACGAATATACGAATATAGTAAGGGTTGAAGCATTTACATAAAAACAAAAATATGCTGCTAAAAACAAATTTTGGCAATAAAGTTCCAAATAAAACGCAAAACAAATTATAAGCTTTGTTTTTTTAGTTTTTTTTTTTTTGTTTTTTTTTTTTTTGTTCTTTTTTTTGTTTGGTGTGTGTGCTTGGCAGTTTAGGGAGGTACGTTATTCGTTTTTGTGTTTAGACTAAAAGTTCGTTGGAAAATCTTACTTCTTTTTGTTTTTTCTTGCGACCATATTGCGGCTGAAAGAAGATTTGGATTTGGTATTTGGTTTAGGGCATTGTTTTTTTTTTTTTTTTTTGTTTTTTATTGGACATTAAGTAAAAGTTAAGGGAAAAAAATTGTAAAATTTATAGTTTTTAGTGAAATGCAAGCGCCGAATTGTAAAAAGTTTTTTGTTTTTAATAATTGCGTTTCGTCATTGTTATCATTTTTTAAATATTATTTTGTTTTTGTTGTTTATCATATTATTGGTTATTTTCAGTTTTCGTTTTCCAGACAGCAGCGCGAAATAGTTTCATTGGGAGCATTAAAAGTAGAGAAAAAGTTGTAAATAAAAAAGAAAAAGTACACGAAAAAAAAAATAGAAAATATATATATATATATGTATGTGAAACGTTTAGCACTCTTCAAGATATTATACGTAAGGTTTGATAATAATTCTGTTTAATTTTTCTAGTAGTTTATAAATCCCTATTTAGTCTCTAATTAAGGTATTTTCGCTGGGATTTGAGTGTAAGCGCATTTGAGCTGAGAGACTGATTGAATGAACATGTGGACAGATCGGAAGAAAGACAGATGACGGGGGAGAAAGAGAAAGAGGAAGAGAGAGAGTAGAGAACAGCAGTGGCATGTGTGTTGTATAGAAGAGAGCGACAGATAGACCGTTGGGGTGAGCGAGAGAAATTTTGAGTTGCTGTTGTTTTCGAGATTGGGTGCGCGTATGAGATTTGTTGTTCGAAAATACACAAACACGTGTGCTATAAAATACTTATGTAATTTTGAAATTCTAACTTTATACAAGCCGATATATAGAAAGCAAGAGAGTTAGAGAAGAAATCTTTGTACAACGATCGGAAGCAACACTGTGCCTGGATGTCGTGGCATGCAGCTTTTGAGTGGCTGTCAGTGTTGTATTTTCTGCATTGAGGCGCTCATTATTTAAAATTCTCATTTGTTAATATTATCCACTACTTGTTATTGATAAAATTATTATTTACTCATCGGCAGTATAATTACATTTGATTTATTGTTTAATAAGTTTATTATCTAAATATATGAGTCGCAACTACAACTATGTATACACATTTATGTGATTGACAATGGTTAATGGGCTATGGGTCTGGTACTGTTACTGGAACTGGTGGGGGAGGTGGTTAATGGTTAAACGTACGCTTTGAACTTTTAGTATAAGTATTTACACAACGAAACGGTCGGTGGATTTTGTGAATTGCCTTGTGAGGTGCAGAGCCACACACAGGACCAAGGACAGTGACTTATCGAGTCGAAATTGAAATTATAGAAATGATCTCAACTTAAAACGCAAAGGAACTCAAACAAGAAAACAAAAGCAAACTAAACAACTTTTTGCCTTTTGGGTAATAAACAAACTGCTGCGTATAGTACAAATACATACAAAATCAAAATCAAATAGTACACAAATTGATATAGTCAATTACGATATATATATACACGATTAGAATACATTACGAGGCCAATAGTTGGTATACACATTTCTTACTCTCAATAGTTTTCAAAACAATGAAACAAACAAACAAACAAACATACAACGATTATGACAGGAAACATTTTTTTTTTTGTTTTTGGCTTTTTTTATAGTATGGATAATAATACGATTTTGGGTATAGTTACGAATTGGGATTTGTGAGATATACAAAAATACATACACAAAATACGACAACAACCAAATAAAAAGAACAGTACATTTATTTTGATAAGTTGTTTTTGAATTTTGTTCAAATCATCATAAGAAAACAAATTGGCATAGACTTAAACGATATATTTCAGACTAAGCACGGAAAAATTCAAAAAATAACACAGTGTTGTCTAGCTGGGAATTATATTTAAGTACGATAATGGGTTTGATTTGATTCAAAACAGAGTCTGCATTATCAGCGGAAACAATACAAATACAGAAAATGGATAGTTGAAAGTTAAGAGAGTGCGCAGAGAGTCACAAGTATTTTTGTAGGACCCATAGGGGTTCCATGGGGTTTACTTGAAGAGTTGGCTGCATTATCAGTAATGAATGGATTTCTTATATGTTTTATAGAAGCGAAAGTGTGAGAACATGAACTTTGTACAGGTACATATATACATAGATATGAATAAATCGGTGGACTTTATGATATACACTTACAGCTACAGCAGGGTACGATGGGTATTCAAGATGAAAAGTAAGTGTGCTTGACAAAGCTTTAAAGGTTTTGGATTTATGTTATGTTGATAGATATATAGGAGATAATGATAGCGAGAGTTGGCTTTTGTTTTTTTAATGTAGGTAGGCGCATTTCCAATAATAAAAAGATAATAGAGCTACTACCGCTTGAATGGTATACATACAACGGAGGTTAGAAGATATACGAGTAGAACTGATAGATGTTTAGGTGGGTGCAATATACCCGTATATAGAAGGGGGGAAAATGCGATTGAAGATGGGAATTTATTGGGTTTTTAGCTGATTGCCGATTGTTACTGGAGCATTACATGGCATTGGGTTAACGAATAGGTTAGATAGCACGTAACATTAGTACTTAGTTGAGATAGTAGTAGCAGTATGGGTATACGAGTAAACGTTTTTGGGTAGCTATTTAAAGTACATATTCAATAGACGTTTAGGCACGAACAAAAGCGCACAGTAGCGGTAAACGTTAATCGATATAACGACAATCGATAAGGGTCGATTGTCGTCGATTGTAAATGTTAAATGTTAAATCGAAAATCGAATAGTTATAGTTATAATCATAGGTATAGTTATAGTTATAATTATAATAGATATAGTATTAGATAGAAGAGACACAGATAGGCACATAATACGTAGCGTTATATTAGTTACAACATTCAGCTAGAAATAATTACCACCTCTCCCTCGGCTCTCTTTCTTTCCAGCTCCTTTTGCTTTTCATGTTCAGCGGCAATGCGTTGTTCAATTACCACCAATGATTCGCGGGTAAAGGGACGGAACAAACTGCGTTCTTCCTCAGATATCGAGTCGGAATCTTCTGTCATTGTCTATGCGGCCAACGATGAGAGCCTTAGATTTCCAAGGCCTGCAAATGTCACAGTCACAGTCACACACACACAGAGGGCACACACACACACACACAAACACAATAACGATTATGATAACATCCAGCTCCAGGTGGCCACAAGCCGACCGGCTTGGGACCAATGCATGCTCATACTCACATGAGGCACATGGATGTCGCCTGCTACATTAAAGCTACAACTATATCCGAGGCGCCATGTTCGAGAAGCGCCCGCCGCTTAGCACGATGCTGCAATTGAAATAAACAGGAAGCCCAATCAGTATTATCGATAAGGTATTCAAAGTAAATATATATTTATTTTTATTATTATTATTATTATTATTATTATTATTTAAGCATAGGATAGTGTTACAAACTATCAACCTAACTAGCTATTTTTAAATGTGGCCTGTGTTTCGAACCCAGATCCCTGTTGTTTTGCCGAGGACAGCCAATATATACTTGTATATGTATAGATTTCGTTGAACTAATTACGCCGAGCCCTTACTCATGGGGCTCATTGAACCCACTCGCTTGGATAACGCCAAGAATCAGCTGCCTAATTGGATTAGTGCAGGTGGCAGTTCGCATTAGGTGCATTCCAATCAAATCACAAATATAAGCAATTGACAATCGATAAATTCAACTGCCAGCAGTAACACGCACTCAATTGCCCGGAAAAATACCAAGCGAGTGGAAAACATTGTGACATTTGAAATAATATTTCGTTGGACATTCATTCGAATGCCAAGCCAGACAGACTCAAAACTTAACGAAATGTGAGCAGACAACTTTTTAAAATAAATTAAGAACGTATGTGTAGAAAATTTAATATTTACACAAACGGAACTAATCCCTAGTAGTTCGAGCCGTAAACCAACAATTTTTTATTTTTTTTATTTTTTTTTGTTGCTCTTGGCTTTCAGTTATACTGTATATAACTTAATATTTACTGTCACTGAAATGGATAATTCAGCAGAGTCTAGTGCATATAAGTCATCTAGTCATATAATTTTAATACTAAAACTTATCGATCCTTTTTTTTCTGAAATCTATCAATTGTCTGCTTTGCTTCCTAATTACATTTGAACTAAATATTGATAATATTTTTAAGCTAGGAAATAATCGATCTTAATATAAGATATGATCGCAGAAGATTATAAATTTAAAAAATCACCTAATTACCTACTTCACATAACTTTAAGAATATATCTCGTTGTCTGCTTAGCTCTTGTTTGTAATAAATGCAAATTAAGAAAAAGAAAAAAAAGATTCGGTCTTAGAATATTATTATTGTACATATATTAATATCGACTGAAACAAAAGCGGCCACGCACAATATTAGTTTTAATCAATTAAACAACAAGCTTCGATTGAACATAAACCAGACGTTCTGCGTAATCGAATTGAAATTCTGCACGTAGCACAAACGTTTGTGGGTAATAATGACAATGAATAATAACACCCAATAATGGTTAAATTGCCCATTTGCAAAAAACTATTAAATGACAAACGTTGCTAAGGCGAATTAACCAAAATTACTGAGTATTAGAATTCAATGTAAATTACGTAAAATACAGTATAAATGGCCAGGACCGAAAGTTTGTAGAATTGATGACAATCAGCACTCGAACTAGCTCGAATTTCGTTTTCGGTTTCGATTGTGCTTTCGGCTTATATAAGCAGCCTCCGCTAAGGTCAAAGCACTCTTGCCCAGTGAGAATGTGTGTGTGTCTTTTTGGCATAGTCGCAGCGGCGAAACATGGACACGCCACACACACACATAGAAAAATTCATATAAGTGTATATAAATGTATGTACATACAAATATACGTGAGTGTGTCTGTGTATTGAGCACAAAAGTAGGTCAGTTCGATATTTCGACTTGTTTTTATATACGCAACACACACACACAAACACACACATACACATACAAATGCAAAGCTTACATGGATTTATGTATATAGCTAAGCACATAAGTTCGCTTGAATGAAACAAATCTAGGCACAGCATGAACATACTTTGAATAGCTCGAAATTATAATTCAGATCAAATAAACTTCTAGCTCTTTGGCGTCTCAAGTCCTGGACGTAATTGAAGCTCAATTGAGCCGCAAAATGTACAGAAAGCACATTCAAACACACATACATCTCACATACGTATGTGTGCATGGAGCGCGCAAAAGTATGCTATAAAAAACGCATTGCTGCATTTACATATTTTTTTTTTTTGCATAATTATTCAAATGTGCAGCAATCAAATTGAATAATGCACAAATTGATTAACTTAACAGCTTCACACATATACACCTATGTATTTATAGGCATATGTGTGTATATATAGCTGGCGACATATATGTATATGCAATAAAGTTTATTTAAAAAAAAAAAACATACACTGCACGAGGTTCGCATGTTGTTAGTCAATGAATTTTACATATACATATGTACAAAACCGCCAGAGATGGGCTGAGCGAGAGAGTGTGAGAGGTAGAGAGCGAGCGAGAGAGAGAGGGTTAGAAGTTGGGCAGAAGCGTGTGTGCGTGCGAGAGAGAGCGCCTGCGCCCTGGCCGCGTATCCTGTTTGGCGCTCTGGCTTTACTGCAAATCTTGTATCTCGAAGACACAATTATTTTGGTATTTTTTCTTAACGAAAACTTAACGCTCGGTGGCGCATGTATTGGCCCTTTTTGGTTTGCCCTCCAAAAGCCACCAAAAGGTTGTGCAGTAGGCCAGTAAAAAGAAAAGAAAGGAAAAAAATGTAGTGGGAATTTTCTACACATATGTGTGTGTGTGTGTGTGGCAGAAGTGTTGGCCAAGTGTCTTGGCGTTTTCAATTGCTTGGCTCATTAGTGACATAATCAGGGCTAGCAATTAGCTGCTGCTAATCAAGCAACTTTACTTAGCTCTATATATACACATACATATATATCAGTGATATATACATATATTGCGTGGGATATAGTATGTGCTCTAACTTACCGTTAATCGATGTCAATCGATGTTGCGTCTTTGTTGTTGCTGCTGCTGCTGCTATTGTTATTGTTTTGATGTTGTTGTTGTTGTTGTTGTTAGCTGGTTTAATGTTGTTGTTGCTGTTGCTGTTGCTGCTGATGTTTCGCAATAAACTGCCACAAATGTTGCTGCAGTTATGCTGTTAACTATTGTTGTTGCTGTTGTTGTTGTTGTTGTTGTTGTAGCCTACACATGGAAATGCATCAACACACACACCCACACATGCATGCGTGTAGCAGATGGCGGCACTAATGGATCTGAAGGATGACGACACGGCGCGTAACAACAATTTTTTGTTTCTTTGTTTTTTTTTTTTGTGTTTATTTTATTTTGTTTGCTGTTTTGGGCGATACGACCACGCTGTTGTTGTTGTTGTTGTTGTTGTTTTTGGTGTTTTGTTTTTTAGTTATTTTATTTTTATTATTATTATTATAATTAATATTTTTTTTATTATTATTATTTTCTTGCTTTTTTGTTGGTTCCCAGCGCTGTTATCAAATTTAAACTTTTAGCCAGCGTCGCATTCGACGGCAATGTGAACATAAATATGAATGTAAGTACGAATGTGAGTGTGTGAGTGTGAGTGTGAGTGTGATTGTGACTGTGCGTGTGAATGTGACAAGGACGCCAAAAATGGTGAGGGAATAAATGGAACGGCTAAGAACCGTAATCGTGGCCGTAACAGGAGCCAAATCCGTTGCCGTAGAACGAGAACAAAACAACGTTCATGTGCGTGTTTCCAGCTTATGTTTGTATGTGTGTGTGTGTGTGTGTGTGTGTGTGTCTGTGTGAATATGTTTGAGTATGTGTATGGATGCGCGTCTGTCTGTGCCGGCGCATTTGTATTCGTATTTTATGTGGCTTGGTTTTCAGTTGATTTAACTTATTGTTGTTCCTATTGTTGAGCTATTTGTTTGTATAATTTCTCAATGCTATCGATTGATTGATTGTTGTTCTTTTTGTTGTTCGTGCTGCTGTTATTTTGTTGGTACTTTTAACATTGATTGTTGCTCGCTTTATTTACTTATTTGTAATTGACTTGTATTGCTTGACTTGATCGTTAGTTGAGTAATTTTTAATTTTCTTTTACAATCATTTCAATCAGCGAGAATTCGTTTTGCACTTGTGTGTTTTCGTTGGACGTGTGGTTGTTAAGCACGAAAAGGCACAAATTCACTTAATAAAAGTCACCGAAAAAAATATTGCCTACTTTGCAGCGCTGTTTGTTTATGTTTATGCAACTTTGCACTATCAAGCAGATTGTTGTAGCATACTTTCGCGCGCACGTGAAAAACGCAGCCAACACCAAAGCCAAAGGGGACTCCCCCAGACAGCCAAAATAGGAAAAGAGCACAAGCGACAATGGAGAGCAGCTTTCGCTATTCATTTATACTTGGCGAAAAAATTGATAACTTCTGCTTTGGCAACTAAGTGTTTTGAAGTGTTGTTTTCTACTTTGCACAGCTGCAACCGAAACCAACAACAAACAAGAGTCGTTAGCTGTGCAGCCGAAAGGCAGCAGTCGACCCCCGCTTCATCCATGCCTCCCCCATGCCATGCTCGGCCCCAAAGCCCAACCGAAAAAGGCTGCAGCAATTGCTCGAGTCGTTTTTGGTTTTTTTTTTCTATTCTTTCTGCTTTTTGCCGCGACTATGAATTCGCTGCAAAGAGGATACTGGCTCTCGCTTCGCTCTCGTGGCCTGCGCCACTCGTGCGATGAGTGCACAAGGCAAACACAGAACCACCCCCCGCTAACCGCCGCAGAGCAGGCCGTGCTGCCCGCTCTGTCGCCTGTTCGTTCGCTCGTTGTCAACACAACTTTTGTTGTGCTACTTTGCCGTCGCCGCTGTTCGCCGCATGCCTTAGTGACTTGACTTCTTATGCTATTTTTAGGTCATCAAATTGGTGGCCAGCTCTCGCCGCTACTCGCCGCAGCACAACGACAACAACAATGCGAGCACGACTTAACCACATTGGTCGAAGTTGAAACGTTTGGAACATTTGGCACCAGTCTGACTGGGCCTTAACCATTCTGGCAGCCGCAACCAGCGGCCCATTATAAGTTATGCCCCATAAAAATAGCACAGCCATTATCACAAATCATTATGACCTGCTGATCCGCTTTCCAATGCATTTAATTGCATTTGCCATCAATTGGACACTTCACTCGGCCATCTATATACACATGCATATGTGTTTGTATATATGGATACATACATATACATGCACATATTTGCTTTCTGGCAGTTTAAGCTAAACCAAACTACAAACACTGCGTATTTTAATGACAGCCAAAATGTAACTACATGAAATATATTTTTGAATGCTGCTCCCAAAATTAATTAAAGAAGTTGTGAAATTCTTGAGCAGCAAATAAGCAGAAAATTATGTATACCCAACTTTTATGGCCCGCTCTGCATTTTGCTTCCCAATCAATTCCAATCGCAATTTTTGATATCTAAAATATCTCGGAATGAAATTAAAATGCCACCCAAAGGACTTGCTAGATCGCTACCTATAGTTGAGCAAACAACAACTAATACCATATATACCAATCTGTAGATAACCCTAATTAATCCTAAATTAATGGTAAGCAAACAATTATTGTAACAGTAACAGTATAAGGGCGAAGAATGACCTTTAATATAAATTTTTGTCGAACTCGCCTAAATTGACTTCTGAACGTATTTATTTACTGTTGCATTTTTCCGGAAATTTTCCGAAAAGTGGTCTAAACATATATGTTTGCATATTGTTATATATATTGTTATATTATAAGCCTAACCAAAGCTTGAACCGAACTAATTTCTTCTTTAAAGTGTCTTTATTTCAGTAAAACAGACAAATTGTATAACTAATAGCTTACGTTGCCATCAATAGATAATAATATTCTCGATGAATGAAAAAGAAACGCAAAAAGAACAAGGAACAAGTTATTTGTCTATAAATAAATCAAAATTTAATTTAAATTTTAAAAGACTGTGACGAAACAAAGTTCGAACCAAGACCAGCGTTCATTGATGTGAAAATCCAGGTGCACTAACCGAACCTAAGGGCGAGGCATTTGTAAACCGTGCATATATACGTATGTACATATATATACAAATGGACGCGTAATTTCGCGAAATCGTACCGGAATCGAAATTTGCTCGGCAATCAAAGCGAAATGGGATTATTCCACACGCCCGTAGGCTATCACGGAAAACTAGTGCATACATATTGGGTATGTTTGGGCAACAAACATTGAAAGCATTTCCATTTGTGTATGTGTGTGTGTGTGCGTGTGTGAGGGATGTTCTTTGAGGTATTCTGTCCACATGCAATCAATTGTCACAGCACGTATTTAATAATTTATTTATGCGGCATTTACGTTATGTAAATTTAGGACACCCAACAACAACAACGACAGCAACAAAATCAGCAGCAGCTGAACAAGAAAACCAATTGAATGGCAACAATCAAATTGTGACAATAGACGAAGGCAATGGGCACACGCACTTGGCAGGCACTGTGGGCTGATATTGGGCCACAAAACTAGGTAACCTTTGGCCATTTACTTTTTGTTGGGCCCGTTGTTGTTGCTGTTGTTATTGTTGCTTGTGATACAGATTTTTAAGCGCCCAAAAGTCGCTTTCAAATAATTTAACCTACGAACGCACAAATGCTGTGCCAATGAGAAAAAAAGGGAAATTTCGGCATTGTCAAGGCGAAAAGTCGGACGGAGTTGGCTGGTGCGGAAAAGAGAGTGAAGTCTGTTTGCATTCAACTTGCTAGCACACTTGATTTTTCAAGCCCAGCCCGCAAATATGCAGCATTATTATAATTTTCAATTTGCGCTAGCGCACAAAAGTATGCAATGCTCGATGACAACAAATTTAACAAAAAATGCGGCCATTGTTGTTATATAAATGAAAGAAGCATAAAGACGAAAAGTAAGCAAACGGCAAAAGGGAATTTAGCAGCTGAATGCTTTATTGGCCACTCGAATGCGACAAGGCAACTATTTACTCATTAGAAACTGCCATTAACTTTATTGACTTTGCGCTAGCAAATGGTCAGTATATGTATATATGTATATGTCATATATATGTATATATATATGTATGTACGAAATGTCGACAGTGTGTCGCCCCAATAAAAATAAAAACAACAACAGCTCATGCACGTACACACACAAACACACACACACACACACACACACACACACAGAGAGCTACATTTAACTGGAGCTTAAAGTTATTGAAGCACAGCAACAAAATTCTTTGAGCTTTGGGCTCATTACAAAAATTTCTGTTGCATACTTTTGCGCTGCAGGCGAAATAGTGCTAAATGCGAGGGCATGGTGTTGTAGTTGTTGGTGCCGCGCTAGACAAGCAAACAACTTCAGAAGCGTTGCACAATTTTCGTTGACTGTCAGAACAGAAAGTAGAAAGTGGAAAGTAGAAGAAGCAACGGCAACAGCGACAACCAGGCAGGCAGGCAGTCAGGCAATTTTGCCTGCCCTTCTCTGCCTCGTGCTCAACTAGCAGCCATGTCCCTGCCCCTGCTGCTGCCACAGCCCTTGTCCTCCCCATCACTACCCCTACCATCCTGTGCCCGTTCGCCGTTCGTCGTTTTCGGTTTGCCGTTCGGCTCTTTTTTGCGCACAACACGAAACGCGATATGGCACACGCGCGTGTTGCGCTGCCAGAGGCGTAGGAGCGTCCAGGGTATGGGTTCTGTGTGTGTGTGTGTGCTGCCTTGGCTTAGCCAGTTAGCGAGGCGCCAGCGCTGCCAGCCTAACTGACTGACTGACTGACTGACTGGCTGACTGACTGACTGAGTGACTGACTTTGCCACCCCTCGCCACACTGGGCAACTGGCAACGCAACTGTTCGGTTTTTCGAGTTGAGTTAAGTTGAATTGTGTTGGGTCTCCGCTCTGCCCTGCCCTGCCCTGCTCTGCTCTGCTCTGCTGTGTTGAGTTTCGTGCCAGCGCAGACGTCGTCGTCGCTGTTGGCACTGCCTTACATATGCGGGGCATATGCGCGCTTGCGAAGGGGCATGCCAGAAATACGCACACACACACACACAAACACATGCATGCAGATGTATGCACGTGAATACACATAGCCCAAACAGACAGGCAGCAACAATAAGTTGAAGACAAGCCACGAAAAATCGAAAGTCCAAACACACACACACACACACAAACACACGCAGAGAACACTTCAAAGGCACTCCAAAACACACATGCGTGTGTCTGTGTGCGCGTGTGTGTGTGTTTGTACAATTTTCGTTGCCTACTTAAGAGCTGTTCGCTGGAATTTCAAACAAATTGCACGTTATGCATTCACACACACACACACACATACGCATGCACACAGTCGAGGCGTATACGCAATCGTTTGTGTGGCCACATCAAGTATACGCCACGTTTTAGCACAAACACAAGCACGCGCTTAGTTGCTGCTGCTGGTGCTGCTGCTGCGGCTGCTGCTGGTTCGTCTACCAACTCTTATTTGCTCTCCACAGACAAACACTAACACGCGCGTCAAACAACAACAACAACAAATCGTATATATTTGTTCGATATATAATATATAATATTCTATGCATATATATACAATTTAGATGTTGCGCTATGTTTTCTGGTTTCTGTTTTCCTTTGCGCCTCTTTCGTTTTGGAGCACTCGAAAAAAATACAACAAAAATATACAAAGGAACTTGAAGAACTTATGTAAAACGTTTTGTTCCCTGCGCACTGGTTTTTGCCTTTAGACAGCAACGAAAAAAAAAAAGAAGAAAAAAACAGCAGCCTTATATATGTAGCTGTGCACATGTCTCTATGTACATATATACAAATATATACATATGTATATATATATATATATATATATATATACATATATATATATATATATATGCATGGGCCTACATATTTATTTATTTTATTATTATTATTATTTTTTTTTTTTTGTTTGCTGCTCAACTCAAGTTTCGGGCACTTTTTCCATTTATCTAGCAACTTTTCGCTCTGTTTTCTGTTGCTAGCAGAAAGTCCTGACTCTGGCTCTGGCTCTGGCTCGGAGCGCTGACTTGGTGTGCGGCCAAGTCGAATTGCTTTTCAGCTCTGTTTTGTTTTTGTTTTTTTTTTTTTTTTTTTTTGTTTTTTGTTTGTTTTTTTATGTAGGCTTTAATTTAAAAAAGTAGCTCTGCTTTCTGTCAGTGGTTCTTTTCCTTTTTTTCTTTTTATATAAATTTCTTTGATGTTTGGTTAGAGAGGCTGCTGCTTTCGTTACCCGTAATCCGTTCGTCTCCGTGGTTCACTGAAACTGTCAGCTGCCGCAGCGCGTGTGCGTTCATCGAGTGCGACTTTCGTTCAGTTGGCCACTCGGCCAACGGCGTCGGTCTTCGGGCCCAGCCTTCGGCTCGGCTTCGCCGTGTGCCAGTTTCTCTCTTGCTCTCGCTCGCGTGCTCCCTCTCTTTCGCTCGTTCGCTCTAGCTCTGGCTCTGGCTCTGCCTTTGCCTTTGGCTCTGGCTCTGGCGCTGGCTCTGGCGCTGACTCTGGCGCTGACTCTGGCTCTGCCTCTCTCTCTCCTTCTAGCGCACGCTAGTCGGTCATTGGGACAGGCCCAGGATAACGAGCGCCAGCACGGGCGTGTAGAATGAAAAGCCAAAAAATGGAATGGAAGCGGAATAAAGAAAATAAAGTGGAAAATTGTGGCAAATGCGCTGCATACGTCAGGGCGCAAAGGTATTTCAGGCATTTGGCTTTGCAAAACAAAACAACAACAAAAAAGTGCAAAAAATAAAAGCTGAGTTTGTGACTTTGTGACTGGGTGCTTTTGCCTTTTGGCCAGGTACGCGTGCACCACAGCTGCCGTCCATGCACTTGCCGGTGGCCAGTCCTTTGTCTCACCCACACACACACACACACACACTCACCGTTCTTTGGGAAATGAATGTCCAGGGCGAGCCTTGGATCAACATTTTTGAAAGCCACTGCGTTCCTGACTAATTGACCGCAACGACTCACGACAATTAAGCCAGGAGCGCGCTCCACAACAGTTAACTGATAAATGTGCCTGCACTAAACCCCCCCCCCCCCCCCCCCATCCCCACTCGACTGCAGCCCAACTAATATAAACTATGACGCCCATAAAGTAAACGCTTTAAACGACATTTATCCGTGATGTTATAAAATTTTCCCATTTTATGGCTCATGTCTAACCAATATGTATTTAACGCACAAATTGGCAGGCAGAACAAATATTTGACAGCAAAATATGTCACACGTCTATTGGCAAACAGGATTTTGGAAATTAAACCCAGTTCGAGTTCAAACTGTATCGAAACAAATATTATTTTAGGGCAATTTATACAAAAATATGTGAATAGCAAATCAATTAAAAACAATAAATATATTCACTTTGAAAAGCGGTATAAGGGCAATAGAAAAACAAAAGAGTTCAATACATATATATACATATATTTAAATCAATACGACTACATACTACTAATTTACAAGCGCCTTTCTATGCAATTCTCATGAGCCACAAAGAGAGCAAGTGAAAATAATGGAAAAAAACAATTGAGAAAGAGAGAAATAACGACAAAGAGAGTGTGAGATAGAGAAAATCCAAAATATACATTACCAAGAAGAATCCCAAGAAGAAATGCAGATGGTCATAAAAATAATTTAAAACATTTTAAAATTTAGCTGCCAACATTGTTAAAAAAAAAAGAGTTTTAACCTATTTTGTGCACTGAAATAAGTTTAACAATATGCATTTTCTCTGTAGAGGAATAAAAAGCAACTGTTTGGAATTCAGTTAAATGACAAGCTGTAAATGCAGCTGAAAAGTGCGCTACAAAAAGGTGTGTAACTGCACAACTGGGCAACAACAGCCAGAGGAGCAACAACAGGAATATCAACAATATCAACTATTATATTAACTATAGCAGCAACAACAAACATCAGCAGTAGTGGCAGCTGTTGCCCCACCCACAATATTAGCTAAGAGTGCGTGTTGGGCAACATGGCGTATGAGCAATGCGAGCTGTCACGATGTGTGTGTGCGAGTGTGTGTGTGGACGGCAAAGGGAACTGCGGATGATGTCAGCGAACGAGGCGAATACTCGTACAAATCGTTTGTGTATAAGTTTGTATGTCGCCTCTGCACGTATATGTATGTGTGTGATGTAGGGTTTACTTGTGAGTGTGTGTGTTGCATGCAACACTGCCGCAACAGCAGCAGCAGCAACCAAAACAACAAAAACTTCAGTGTGGCAACAATGTCGCACGTACGTCCTCGCAGTGTCCTCGCACACACACACACACACACGCACACCCATTTCTTTGCCCAGCCAAATACATACATGCACATATGTATGTATATATGCTTATATACACATACATTTATACACTTATCCAGCACTCCTTTGCCACGCGCGTCTTTCTTTCTGTGCGCTCTTTTTGCTTTTTGTTACTCGTTTTTTTTTTTACATTTTACTCTCGTTCAGGAAATGAACAGAGTATATTGGGTTTGAATGTCCGTAGGAATCTAAAAACTTGAATCTGGGAAATAAAATATATATAAAGCTGTCTACACCCACATCTGATAAAGTATTCAAATGTGGCAAAGAGGCAAATCAATTAAATCTATATATCTTGGGGGCGGGCAAAGCGCACAAATTAATATCTCCCAAAAAGTTTAAATTTAGCAGATAGCTCGATCCACGCCCACTCCCGCTCCCACAAATCACAAAAGTCGATATTTTGCAAAAATAACAATTATAATTAAGACCAAGATTGCACGCAGAAACGACACAAACCTTTGAAAATAAAAGAAGTTAAATACTCATAGTTATAAAGTCATAATCATAGCTCAATTGCTAAGGTTATTAAGTTATAAATGCGCTATAGAGTTTTAAGACGATAAGTTGCAATAAAGTATGAGAAAAAAATGACAATTTTCGCCTGTGCTGCAGGCTGTAAACGAGACTTGAACAGTCGGTTACACCCGACTGCAACGTTCTTACTTGTATTTTTACTTTTTACCCATTTCATTTTGCAGCCTTTGCGGTTGTTGTAGCTGCTGTTTGTTGTTGTTGTTGTTTTGATGTTGGGCAAAAGTAAAAAGGCGCTCATTTCATGAATGAACAATGACGACATTCTGACAGTGGCAACGCTTGCCAGCTAAGGCACCATAACAGCAGCAACAGCAGCAGCAGCAGCAGATGCGGATTGTTGGGCGGGCAGCGTGTGTCTGTGGGGGAGGGTTTGCTAGAGGGGGAGGGCGGGCAATGCAGCGCTATCTGTCGTCCATCACATTGTCATGTACGACTAAATTTCCGCACCTTTGTTCACACAAACACAATATCGCACTCACTCACACAAATACCTATGCAGCATACAAATATGTATACACCATA
Organism: Drosophila sordidula; assembly: GCA_035047465.1. Classification (NCBI taxonomy): domain Eukaryota; kingdom Metazoa; phylum Arthropoda; class Insecta; order Diptera; family Drosophilidae; genus Drosophila; species Drosophila sordidula. The sequence continues at coordinate 3,420,235 of JAWNPQ010000136.1, read as the reverse complement.
TATATTATGTATATATATACAAGTATTTTTATATACAAAGTCAACCACATTTTGCCCGAAATTTTATGTCTTCAGTTGCCAACCTAAAGTGATTGCATTGAAAGCTGCTCGTCGAATATGAAATAATGTGTTTGCAAATGTTAAAACCAAAGCTGTAAAGTGGCTTCGCATCGAACCGGTTTGAGCTGCGAATGCCACGCCTTCTTTGACTGCGAACCAAGCCTTGAACCTCTAAAACAATTGAAGCTAAGCTCGGCTTGGTATTAATTTGTAACAAACCAGGGCTTGCGCCAATACGACCCAATTCTATTCATTATTGAAAATAATTTTTTTTTTTAGTTTTTTGGGAAAAAAGCATGTACTCCCCCCTTACTCATTTTCGAAAAAATTTTTTTTTCAAAATTTAGAAATACATATTTCTATTTTCAATCGATTGTGGTTGTCACAATTAGCATAAAAAACAACATTAAAAATGATTCTGAGGGGGTAAATTTTTTTGTCAAAAATCATGCCAAAATTGACAAAAATTTTAACATGTAAAGCTCTCGGATCCATAGTTCCCGTATTTCAAACACCCCTAACATTGTCAAAACTGAACCGATTTTCATGTTTGATGCCATTTTGTTCATGGTTTGTCCTCTAGTCTGATTCTGCATTTAAAATATATGAATTTTAAAAAATTTTTTTTTTTTGGTTTTTTGGAAAAAAAGCATGTACTCCCTTACTCATTTTGGAAAAATTTTTTTTTTTAAATTTAGAAATGCGAATTTACATTTTTAATCGATTGTGGTTGTCACAATTAGTATAAAAAACAACATTAAAACCGATTCTGAGAGGGTCAAATTTTTTGTCAAAAATCATGCAAAAATTGACCAAAATTTTCACATGTGAAGCTCTCGGATCAATAGCGCCCATATTTCAAACACCCATAACTTGGTCAAAACTAAACCGATTTTCATGTTTGATGCCATTTTTTTCATGGTTTGGCCCCGTAGATTGATTCTGCATTTCAATTTTATTAATTATTGAAAATAATTTTTTTTTTAATTTTTTGGGAAAAAAGCATGTACTCCCCCCTTACTCATTTTGGAAAAATTTTTTTTTTTAAATTTAGAAATGCGAATTTACATTTTTAATCGATTATGGTTGTCACAATTAGTATAAAAAACAACATTAAAACCGATTCTGAGAGGGTCAAATTTTTTGTCAAAAATCATGCAAAAATTGACCAAAATTTTCACATGTGAAGCTCTCGGATCAATAGCGCCCATATTTCAAACACCCATAACTTTGTCAAAACTAAACCGATTTTCATGTTTGATGCCATTTTGTTCATGGTTTGTCCTCTACCCTGATTCTGCATTTAAAATATATTAATTTTTAAAAATATTTTTTTTGTTGATTTTTTGGAAAAAAAAGCATGTACTCCCCCCTTACTCATTTTGGAAAAAATTTTTTTTTTAAATTTAGAAATGTGAATTTACATTTTTAATCGATTATGGTTGTCACAATTAGTATAAAAAACAACATTAAAACCGATTCTGAGAGGGTCAAATTTTTTGTCAAAAATCATGGCAAAATTGACAAAAATTTTGACATGTAAAGCTCTCGGATCAATAGCCCCCATATTTCAAACACCCATAACTTGGTCAAAACTAAACCGATTTTCATGTTTGATGCCATTTTTTTCATGGTTTGCCCCCTAGATTGATTCTGCATTTCAATTTTATTAATTATTGAAAATAATTTTTTTTTTAATTTTTTGGGAAAAAAGCATGTACTCCCCCCTTACTCATTTTCGGAAAAATTTTTTTTTCAAAATTTAGAAATACATATTTTTATTTTTAATCGATTGTGGTTGTCACAATTAGCATAAAAAACCACATTAAAGTCGATTCTGAGGGGGTCAATTTTTTTGTCAAAAATCAAGCCAAAATTGACAAAAATTTTAACATGTAAAGCTCTCGGATCCATAGTTCCCATATTTCAAACACCCCTAACTTTGTCAAAACTGAACCGATTTTCATGTTTGATGGCTTTTTGTTTATGGTTTGTCATCTTGATTGAATTTAAATTTAAAAAATGCATTATTAAGAGGACATTTTTGGGGGGAAAAAAAATGTTCTTGTACTGCCCCCCTTACTCATTTTCAAAACATTTTTTTTTCTAAAATTTAGGATTGCAAATTCATATTTTTAATTTATGTCACAATTAACAATATTTCTGACATGTGAAGCTCTCGAATCCAATATTTTAAACTGATAACCTCCTCTAAAGATCCCAGAAATTGCAATTACAAATTTCTTACTAGTTTAAAATTTCGGCTTTCACATGGCGAGTGATACAAAAGTACAGTATTCAGTCAATTGAAAAACAGTTTAAGCACCCCTGAAAATTTTAAAACCATTGGCAACTATTGAAAACGGCGTAGCTCTGTGAACCGCAATCAGATCCAATTGCAACTGAGTGCAACCTCATTATATTCCATTGAGGTCCGTTTGAATTCAGCGGAAGCCATTGGGTGCTCTGAAGTACTTTGAAGTTCATTCAAATTCAATGGAACCCAATGGACTGGACTGGTCTTTGGTTTTCTCGGAAATCAAAGTTTATTACGATTTCCGGTTAGCTGCTATTTGATTTAATATTAAATACCAGGAATAGTACAAAAATTACAAATGGCCTTCCAGCTTCAAAGCCGATTTGCTTTTAACTTCAACACAACTTTGAGGACATTCTTAAAGCACCTTTGCAACTGTTTAAGGGAACGCAGCAATTTAATGTGTAATTATATAAATATTATCTCAATATTTGCCTTTAATATTTTTCGATTTTGAGGAAACTGAGACTTAAAATGTTATGCTAATGACGAACCAAAGAAATGGACGAGGCTATATCGGTCTCGAATGTCCATCGCCATTTGGAATGTATATAAGTATAGGAATGCTCGAAGATACCTCTTTCCGCCAGTTGTATACTTCTAATCAACAACAACTTAAATTGTTCTTAAACTTGCAATGGAATCTTTTGGCCCATATCTGGCCAATTTAAAGCCACAACTTCAGAAGCCATTTGCAACTCAATTCCATTTAATGCCTGGAACAAACCGATACTTTGACGAATTGCTTTGACTTTGGGCGGGTGCGAGTGCACTTTCCATTTCAGCGCTGTGCTCCTCCTGCTCCTGCACCCGCTCCCGCTCCTGCTCCTGCACCCGCTTCCGCTCCTGCTCCTGCTCCTGCTCCGGCTTCAGCTCCTCCTTCTCCTAATCCTACTGCTGCTGCTGCGTGCGGACTGCTGGGCGGGTCGTGTTGCGAGCAGGTTGACCTCTAACCGGCAGCCAATGGCGGAGAGTGTGTGTAATGTACACCTGGAGTGACCCTGCGCCCTGTCCTCGTCCTTCTGTCAGCGTATGCTCGTATTAACATAACCTTACATTATTCAACTTTTCCGTTTCCTTTGCACTTGCTCTCATTGTTGTTGTTGTTGTTGTTTAGCTTGGCAAGGGCAGGCAGGTGGCGCGAGCGTGTGGGAGGGGGCACTAAATGTACATAAATTTGGTTTATGAGTTGCGCGTGTTTCACTGCCTTCGCTGCTGCTGTTGTTGTTGTTGCTGCTGCTGCTGCTGCTGCTGTCGCTGAGGCGCTGACAGTTGGGCGAACCATCGACGACAACAACAGCAACAATGAGCACAGCCAACGCCATAGTAAATATAACAGGGCTAATTATGCCATCGCCATCGTCATTGTGATTACGCATAATATTTAAGCACATCGTGTATATGATATCGCTTATTTGAATATGAGCGTACTAAAAAAGCAAGTCAGAACGTTGCAATCGGGTGTAACCGACTGATAACAGCTTAGCTCTTGATTCTTATTGGTATTTTGGAAAAGTATTGATTTTTATAATTTGTGGGTTGCTTTAGTGGGCGTGGCCGAAATTCATCGACTCAATGTTTAGAGAAGATCATCAGAAAAGTGCCGAAAACTGCTAAAGAAGGTCAGCAGTAATTTGTCTAAAATAATTTTAAGTATCTAGCTTTAAAATTGAGGGATTCAAATCTCAAGCCAATATACTCTTCACTTCGTGAACGCGTATAAAAAAGGCCTAAATAAAAAACAATAAACTACAATTTGTTTTATTATCTAATAAAAATGTAGTCAAATTAATTTATTTTCTAAAAATTTACATAAATTCTCAATATGTAAAAATATGGTTGCAATTGTAATTCACTATTTTGGCATTTTACTCAACTCAAGTTAATAAATAAATCCCGGTGTTAGCTCAAACCTTTTCAATTCTAAATGGAATAATACAATTTACTATTCACTACTAAGCTATAAGATAATTAAATTACAGGGAACCTCATTACAGGCATTGAAGTTTGAATTTGAGTTCAGCGGAACCTCATTGGAAACTCGAAAGGGGGAGGGGGGAACCCAATAGACTGGATTAGTCTTTGGTATTCTCGGAAATCAGAGTTGATAAAGTTTGCCTGAGCGAGTTTGAGCAGCTTCTGGTATTTGTTTCAATGTGCAATACTCAGAATACTGAAAATACTTAAGTTCTCAGAGCAAAAGCCAACATTATTTTAAAATCAATTAAAGCGATTTAATGCATTTACCGAAAATATTAAACTATAACGAACTAATATATGCAGAATATTTTTCAGAGAACCGGCAATAGAAATTTTGGTATTTGAAATTGGACGTTCCACGAAAATTAAAGCACCTATGCTTAATACTCGTTCAAGAGGTGAAATGAGTATATTGGTTTTGTGCACTATTTTTTACGCCGCTATTGAAGCTAGAAATTTGACAATGGGAATATATGCTCGTGTATACCCGCGTCAGATAAAGTGTTAAGAAATTTGCCTTTTTTTTACAGACAAATTACGGATGACCTCCTAAGGATCACAAATTTTTTGATCGATCAAATCTATATATCTTAGAGTGAAAAACCCCACAAATCCATATCTCCCACAATTTTGGAGCTACAATCAGCAAAATTGGAAAACAGTTTTCTGATGACCTACACGCCACACCTCCCGCCCTCACAAAATACAAAAGTCTATATTTTTCGAATATGACAATAATAATTGGACATTTTTCCATTATACTATATAGACTATAGACTATATACGATTAGTCTTTTATTGCAATGTTCTTGTTTGGTTTTAAATATATGCTTCACTTTGAGTAACGGTTTCTTGGCTCAAGCTTTGATTATGAATTTTAAGATATGTAGGCTCGCAAGCTGAGAACTGGTTCTGATTCTGCCCATTATTTCGTGAAGTAAGAATCAGAATTGTTTCTATTTAGCGTGCGTTCGCTGTACACGCGCCACACACACACACACAATCTGCGGCCTTAAAGTATGCAACGCCTACTCATTGACGAAATCTATTGCAGCCGCAGTCAAAATCAACGCAACGTGCAATTCGCCAACGCAGCGCAACCCTAACGCCGACACCAGCACACCTCCCCACACACACACACACCGTCCCCCTCTGCCGCAACCAATTACCATAGAGCCATTTTTTGCTTTGCATTTCGTTTCGTGTTCCATTGCGTTGCTCTGGCAACGACAACGACGACAACAACAACAGCAACAGCAACAACGACGACGATGCCGACAACGAGCGTTAAAATGTGCAGCAAACACGCGATTAAAGTCCACAAAATAGTAGCCAGAAAGAGGTGGTGTCGGCAGGGGAGCGGGCGCCATGCCGTGCCGAGGGTGCTGGGGGTCACAAATAGGCAGAAATCATCCAAATGCCACGAAGCCAAACGCTTGGCGCTCAACTCTCAGCCACAGTCAATTTGTGGGGCAGACATCCGCACGCCAACCAGCCCACCCCACACCCCTCCTGACACCCAGCGAGCAACATGTGCCAGTGCAGCTGCACCAGAGCCAAGGCGAGCGCGCACTGCTGGCCGCGGTGGGCGAGGGGGCAGGCGGTGGACGGTGGAGTAGGGTAAATGTACGGCACGCGATTTGCTCAAATGCTGCATGCAGTTGACTGATTTTTTGGCAGGCACTCAGCCAAACAGCCTCTAAATGGAGCACAACATGCAAAGTGTGTGTGCCGTTGTATGTGTGTCTGTGTGTGTGTGTGTGTGTGTTTGTGACTGCTGATGCCATTTGCTTCATTGTTTTTCGGGGTTAACTGCAATGCGCTGCGGGCGATGAACGCGGCGGCTGGCTGTGCTCGCTGCATTTTTCTTGCATAGGGCAATTGCCGCTTGCGTTCCACATGCCATCCACAGCCAAGACACCAAACTATTCGAGTGCTTGCTGCATTCCACATTGAGTTGAGCGCGTGTCGTGCTGTCCGACTTGAAACAAACAGCGACGATTTAACACCGAGTGTTCGGTTTTGTCTTCTCTTTATCAAAGTCTGAGACAAAATATATGCATATAATAGAAAACTTAATAAAAATTTCAATTTAGTTTAAGTACATTTTTCGATATACGATATATTAAACAAATGGCAAAGCACGTGTTATTTACAAAAGTTAGGTTATAAGTTAACATCTATATCCCAAACTATAATTTTTTAAAGTAAAATTAAATATTTATTATAAATAAAAATAAAATGTTTAAAATACATTTGCCCGTGTCGTGTCGACACGCGCTCACCACTATTTCGACAAACTCCACTTTGCGTCAACTTCACAATTTTCCTAACCAAATTCCACTGACTTCTTTTTGCCAACATTCGGGCCACAAACGTGCTTAAGTAAATGTGACATTGAGTATAACATATTCTATCATACTTGTGCAAACACCGGCTATTAAAGGTAGCTTTATTTAACTCTAGCTTTAAGTTTGCTTGTGACACAGTTATATCATATGCGTTCCACATACGATCCACATTTGCAATCAACTCCCAGTTGTATTTAACTTTATTGTTTTTTTTTCAATGATACTCGCAAATCGTTTAACTCATAAAATTTAAAATATGTAACATCTATAAAGTTAATAGCTGCCAACTTATAGATACTCTGTGCGGGCTTGGCAAATGTACTTATTTTTTTTTTCACTTTTTCTGACATAATTAATTATTTTATATTTTTTGAAAATCAAAATCTTACACGAAATTTTATTCAAATTTTAATCGACTTTTATAACTTGCCCTATCAAGAGATTATATAAGCATAAATTAGGTCAAAGGCAGTATTCGTTGAGTACTTATCGAAGATACGGATATAAAATTTAAATAGGCTTACATCTCCGTTGAAATGCGAAATACACATACATACATATACATATATATAGTATATTTTTAAGAATGCACGCCGATTCGAATCCAAAATTCCAATATTTTTCAAATCATAAACCAAACCTCAAACCGAAAAATTGCCCGAAATTTCAGTCAAACAAAACGGTTTAATTTAATTTCAGTGGAGTGGAAAATGTAAACCGCCAATAAATACGTCTAAATTAAACAAATTATTTATCCACTGATGTGGAAAACCAGATTCTCGAACCGACCCCATCGACACTTTGTGTTAGGCTTGCAGCCATGAGTCTCATGTTTATGTACATATACTACATGCACATAACTTAAGATTGATCTATCTAGAGTCTACAGAGGCATATGTACATACTATGCACATATATGTATCCTTTATCAGCTCGGATAAGCTTCAACAGAAAATTAAAATACCCTTCGCAAAAGCATGCCGAGGCCTCTTTTCCCAAGAATTATACGAAAATTACTAATTATGCATGAATATATGTATATATATATATATGTTAAACGAAATCACTAAAAAATGGAAAACTCAATTGCTGGAAAGGGCAATTTAAATAAATTGAAATTGCAAATGAAAATGTAAATGAAAGTGTAAATTAAAATGGATATGTTAATTGTTTTTAGACATCATAATAAATAATTATATAGTATGTATGTACATACATATATATTTACACGCATATTTATGAGTTTAAGAGCAACAAAGCTAAAGTTTGCCAACAAGGACAACGGCACGAATATTTCCTGCGGGTGTTTGCCATTGAATTTCATAAGAAACGCTTAAATGCAAATTAAATGCCTATTAATTATGCGGGCGCACACACAACTAACACACACACACACACACACACACACACACACACACACACACACACACAGGACAAGCTAAAGCATAGCACACTATTGTGGGCCGCCCATGTTTATTACATTATTTTCTCTTTTTTCGGCCTTCTTACGGCGTCATTACGCTCGCGCTGATAACGGTAAATGTAACACACACACAACGATATACAAAATACAAAAAAGGTAGAAAAAATTTGACAAGTGCTGAAAAAACGCATCAAAAAGCCAAATGAAATATTTCACACGCATACGCACACTGGTTAAGAAATTTTTTGTTGTTTCAAATCTTTGCATATTCGTATGTACACCCATAGACAACTAATTATAAATAAATTGTGGAGTTGCAAAACCATCGACTGCGAATAATTAAGATACGATTTAAGATACGACCACTGGGGGCATGACAAGCCGACAAAAATCGGTATCTTCCATAGTTAAGAGCTAGAGGCATCAAATTTGGCAAACAGTTTTCTTATGAGCTCCTCTAAACAGCGGCCATGCCCACACCTGGCCCCACAATTTACAGAAACCAATATATTTTAAGCTATTACTGCACAGTCGGTTACACCCGACTGCAACGCTCTTACTTGCTTTTTACCGTGGACTGCGAATATATGTAGCTTTTAAAACTTGGTATAGTTATAAACTTGGATTCAACTTTGGATTTTCTTAAAGATTATAAATTTGTTCACAACAATTATTAAAAATAGTTCGTTTATAACGTAAGCTATACTTTAAATATATTAATAAAGCAACAATAAACAACACAACTACTGTTTCTATTTAGTTATCAACAGCTGTATGTGTTCATTTATTCGTTCGTACGCATGTATATATGTATTTCTGTATATACTAGCTGGCAACGCACAAAACTTATCCTTTACGCATGTATGCCAGTGCGTATGTGTGTGTGCTTGTAAGTGTGTCGTAATTGGCAGCCAGTGCCGCAACGATGACATCATGCAACGGCGGAGACAGCGACGCGCCAAACACCTTTCAGAGTTGCCAAGTGTCCTCCCCATGTATATATGTATATATATATACATATATATATTTATATATGTGCGGGCTTGGCTAACATTCCGATTGGCCCTGTTTTTTGACAAGCGTCTGACCAACGCATAGCTGAAACCTTGCAATTTGTTGTTGCACTCGTATTCAAATACATGTGCGTCCACATGCATACGTATTTGTGCTTGCGATGAGCGCGTGACGTAATCACTTAGTCACGCGAATCACGACCTAAAAACGACTCCAAATGGCGGCTAACTGCTGAGACTCGGACTCACCATTCGCTCTTCACACGGACGGGAGCCGAGGCACACGCAACCCAATAGAGAACGTGCCTTCAGTTTTCAACGCCCTGTTTATCCGCCGCACGCAAATCGGCTAACTCCATTTTGCTGGCCAAAACTGAGCCGACTTTTATGCTGCAGACCTCCGCTACGAGCATGCTTTGTCATCTGGCATGATGCTGCATCTAAAATTGTATGATATACAGAAATACCTTTCCTTCTAAGCCCGGTGTTCATTTGAAACGGGTATAATGATTTGCTGCGAATGTATGTGACAGGCGGAAGGAGGCATCTTTGACGCCATAAATTATATGTATTATTGGTCCGCAGATATCCGCATGTGTGCATTTTGAAGTAAAAGTTTTGTTTGCCATACGCCGATCAAGTTTGTTAAACTGTCGATAAATCTCCCCGTTATTTTGAAATCGATAAATATCGATTTTTCCAACCCAGTTCTTTTAGCACTCCCAAAAACTCAGAACTAGGGACAAATTTGGAATTCAGTTTATCGATAGGTATAGACACATCAAGTATATATCGCCTTTAAAATAGCTCCCACGCTTAGAAAGATGTTCGGCTCGGAGCCGGGTACAGGGTATCTCCTAGTCAACCACTTCCGACTATAGCATTCTATCTTTTTTTTTTTGGTAATTTTGAGCTGCCTTTTCCCTGACAAATATAACCCTAAGAATTCCGAAACCTGAGAGTTAATCAATTCAGCGGCGCCAGCGCACCGTTTTCGGTGTGGGGAAGTGGGATATTTGGAACCAACCCAACGAGTTTAGGTGTTGCAAAGTAAAATAAATAGATTTTGGATTTGTTTATATATATGTATGTATATATATCGTACAAAATGTTCAAACAACAAAAAAAAAATATATATATGTATATATATATATATATATATATAATTTATATATATTTTGTTAAGAATTTTTAAATTATGTAATGTTTGAATTGTTGCTGTTCCTTGTTAACTGCTCCTCAAGTTAAGTTGAAGGATGCGTATGTGATTTTCGTTTAGAATTGGATTATGAAACTATGTATTTAATTTTGTTGTTGTTGCTATTTTAGTTTCGAGTTTTAATTCGTTTTGCTAATTAAATAATTTATAGAAATTGTTGCCTTGTTAAGATTATTAATTGCTATACTTTGTATGGTATGCGATTGGCTTGAATCGCTGCGCTCAATTTGTCATTAATTATTAAATATTTATACTTGTATGTGTATACATATACATATATTTACGGGTATATATATGCATATATATTCATATTCATATTCATATTCATATTTTAAGACGTAAGTTAACGGCTACGTTTTGTTTTGTATAAATTCTTCTTATGTTTTTTTTTTTATTTTTATGTTTTCAGTTTTTTTTCTTTTTCTTTTACTTTTCGCTTCAATTTACCATCGATTTTCGTACTGGGCGTCATTTAAAATGCATATCAAAGTTCTTAATTACATACATACTTCGGATAGGTATATTTTATTGTTAATTTAAATAAATTTAAACTTTACGTTGCTTGCGTTCTGGATGGGACTTTAAATGGTAATTAAATACAAATATTACTTTTTATATATATATTTTTTTTAGTTTGTTTTATTTTTGCTTATTTGCCCGCTGCTACTTGTTTGTCTACGCTTTATAGTAGGTAAATCTTTGACTTTGTTTAATTTAATAGCTAAATTTATAAAAAGTTTACGTTTTTATGTGTATATATATATATATATATATATATATATATATATATATATATAGCTTGCGTTTTGAGTGCTCGATTATGTTGGCGAACTGCTTTTAAGGATTACCCCTATTTTTTTCTCTAAGTTTTCTTCATTATGTTTTATGGTACAAAATTATTTTTAAAAAAAGATAATAATAATAATAATAATCTACAATTATGTTGTTATATGTTTTTGTAGGTCTCAGATAACGTCGGCGACACTTTATAAACTGTAACAGCCATCGCACGACTTTATTTGCTTTCAAAAAATTATATATTCCGTTTTAAGGGTACGCAGAAAATGAATTGTGCGACAGAGACGTTCTCCTAACCGCAAATATGATTGTTAAAACAAATCTCTAAGCATTCTGACTCAGAAAAATATTATGCCACTTTTAAGAGAATACGACACAACAGATTGTTACCTCAGTCTATATATGTACGTATGCATATGTTCCAACAAAAAAAGGAATACGTCGGTTAAGAACTAAATAAGACTCGAAAAAGCTGGCAGCATCGAGAAGAAACGCAATACGAAGAAAGAACGCTAACAACATATTCTTATTTAAATGTTTTAGCCTTTATTTTTAAATGAATATACAACTTTCGCGTAAGAATTTAAAAATTTACAACAAAAAAACATTTTATCGAGTTTATAATTTGTATTGAAAAGCGCCGTCGCGATGAAGTCACCAAATTAAGAAAAAATTAATTTGTATATATTATTAATTTATAGATCTGGCTTAATGCGTATTTAAATTATCTACAAGGAAAATAAAAAAAAACATTTTGTATATCAATGCCGCCGCCGTATCCCTCCCACCTGTCCGTCAGTCTATGTCAAAAAACGCGTCCATTTTGCCAATTGAAACCGACAACAATATTACGAAAATTGATCAACAAAAAGTTTAATTTAAAAAATATAGAAAAAAAGATTACAAACATAGGAGCAAAATATAGAACTGTGATCGTATATTGTATTGCGACTTAGACTTTTGCATGGATTACATATATATATATAAATATATACGATGTGTGTGAATTATATATATTTATATATATATATATATATAAATTTATTGTTTGTTTTTGTTGTTATGGATTTTTTGTAATACGTACTTAGTTGGTGTTTTATATTTTCACTGCGGTTCGAGCTTTTTTGTTTTTTGTTTTTTGTTTTTTTTTTTGTTTTGTTAAGTATTTTTCGTTTTTTTAGTATTTTCTTGTATTTTTGCTATATAAACTGTATAAACTGCCTGCCTGCTAACGCTGAACGCTTGTCAAATTTTAGTTTGTTTTTTTTCTTTTCTTCAGTTTTTGCTGTTTTTTGTTTTGTTTTGTTTTTTGCTTATATGGTAGAACGTTTTTTTTTTGTTTTGTTGGTTTACATATGCATTACTTAACTAACAAATAGCAGCGCGCATATATAGGCTATACATATATAGCATAGCAATATGCACGGCTCTAACTTTACCGCTGCTTACAGACTAACATTTAAAGACTTTCCATTGTTGTTGTTACTTTTGTTGTTGTTGGTGTTGCTGTTGTCGCCAATGTTGTTGTTGCTGCTGTTGTTTTAGCTTCGATTATCAACATGCACATGGAGTAAAATATATATTTCATATTGTTTGTCGCTGTGGATTTGTTGTTACTTTTTGTTTGTTTATTTGTTGTAGTTGTTGCTTTTGTTAAGTTGCTTTGTTGTTTTCGGCTGACAGAAGAGGACCAGCCAAATGTTGCATGTGTATTATGTATGCATAGTACATTGCTTTTTATATAATAGGTATATAGCGTAGTTATTATGATTTTAATTTTGTTTTTGCTTTCTTCTCTTTCGTTTTCGCTTTCTTTCATACATAAGTATATATATATGCATGTCGCTCATTCACACAAATGATATATGCCCTTATCATTTTTTATTAACTTTTTCTTTGTTGGTTTCTGTATTGTTTAAATATCATTTAGGCATATTAAAGACACCAGTACCGCCTAGTTATCGCCATTTATATCAATATTCTGTTGCAGCTCCTTTAGCTTTTCCTCGCGCGGCTTGGCATTGCCAAAAATGGATGCCGATTGTTTGGTTTCAGCCACCGCGTTTATGGGCGCCGCTATAGTACGCGGCTTCAGCTGCAGTCGTGGCCGTTCCGTATCATCTGCAATATCCAAAAACACTTAGCAATCATATTGAAATGTTGCGTCATTATTGAATTGTTACCGATGGCGCCCATGGTAACGCCGCTGGGACGTTCCTGGTTGGGATTGTAGTGGGTGCGCTCGCGGTCACGATGCCGGCTGAAATTGTTATAGCGATCGCCGTCGCGCGACTGGTTGCCATAGCTGCCCTCGCGCTGCCCGCGATCACGATCCTGATTGCGATCGAAGCGCTCGTCATTGTTGAAATTGCCATAACGGCCACGATTCGCCGGCCGATCTGCAAAAATGTGTGCATATTGTAAATAAAATATAAAATACACATACATATATATTTATATAAATATTTATTATATAATGGGCTTTTTACCGCCTAGCATTATACTACGTATCGAGCCATGTGTCAGGCAGCATGCAAGCCCAGCATACGTACATACGTACTTATAGGAAGCGTGCTACAAATTTACATTCGAAATTCAAATTCAATTCGTTAAAAATCCGGCGTATAGGTATATATAGATGTAATGCATACATATGTATAATGCATACATATTTATACTCAATTTAAAAAAAAAGTAAGAAACAAACTAAACTGGAAATTAAACAAAAAAAAAAACAAAAAAAAAAAACTATAAATATAGGACACCGCTCCGGCGTGGATAGGAAAGAAACAAATGCACACAACCGTATTAGAGTAGAAAAAGGCGGACAACGCCCAAAAGCAAATCATAAATGAGAAACTAGAATTCTCTGTTCCGGTTTTAAATTGACATTTTAACCATCCAATCATTCTAGCAAAACCATTCAGGAAAAGCAAAAGCAAAATTTGTATTGAAATGAAAAATCGGAACGGGCAGAAACAAAATAGAGCAGTAAATGAAATCTAGATCTTTATATTACGACTAGGCAAAGGAAAAGTGCGTGATATAGTCGATTAACCGGGATATAAAAGGTGGGAATGGTGGGTCAATATATGCAGTTGCTGATCGTTTTGAGGTCACGCGTTTGTGACTTTTATTATTGGTTTTTCTTGTCCATGCGAATTTTATGTCGAATTTGCAATCAACTACAATTTGGTACGTATTTTGAATTTTTTTTGGCAGGACTACAAAGATGCATCTACATATTGTTTGGAGGTTGTAGTAGGTTGCACTTGCGTGGCTGATAAAAATGCTTTACCATTGTATCCTCTATTCATGCCGGAGCTGGCGCCGCCACGACTTCTATCACTGTGACCACCATAATTATCATTGTACGAACCTCTACTATCGCCGCGATTACCAGAGCCGCCGCCGGCTTCGCGTCCGCCACCGCCGCTGCCACCGGTGCCAGGACCGCCTCGGCTATACGATTGACTGCTGCCACCCTGACGCGGGGGTCCGCGTTTTTGGAAGCCATCGCGACCGCCATCGCGGCTCATGCCACCGCCGTTGCCGCCACCGCCGCCAACGCCGCCGCTAAGCAACAAATGGAAAAAATTAGATCTACTGATCGGATATATGTGGATATGTGGAGCATTCGAGTACCGTTCATTTTTCTTACGATCTGCAATGTCTATGCGCAGCGGTGCGGACAGATCATCCAATTTGATTCGACCATCGCACTCGAGGGCGCGTTCTAAGTTATCCAACGTCTCGAACTCCACATAACAGTAGCCCTTAAACTGGTCCGTTTCACGATCCTTGACCAGCCGCACGTTCTTCACCTCAAAGTCTTGAAATATTTTGATAACATCGCCCTGGACGAGACCCTGCGGCAAGTTGCCCACGTACGCAATAAATGGGGGTTCCGTTGGCAATTGCTTCACGTGACGTTCGCCTCCAAAGCCACCTCTGAAATAATTTAAAAATAAAAAAAACAACAAAGCGTTTAGTAGGCGAACAACAACAACTATAATAGCCGTAGCGTACGCCGGCCCGGACGCGATGTCACCGCACGTGTGACCGAGCCGGAACCGGAGCCGAGCCGAACGCACTCAAACAAACAAAAACAGTTGCCGCTCGAATTACAAGCAAACATCAACAAAAACAAAACGGAAACGCAGCGTCTAGTAAAAAAATAGAAAAAAATATTGGAAAAAAAAACAATGAAAAAAAAGCGCGCGCATTTAATTATTTTGCGGCAAAAATTTTAGAGAACTTCGCCCGTACACCTAGTCGTCTATTTTGAGCCGCCCATGGCCGTCGAGGACGGCGCTGCTGCTGCACGGCGGATACTTTGCCAGTTAAAAGCCAAAGGCGAATCGCGTACCGCCGACGTCAGCGTCAGCGTCGGCAGCAACGTCCGCAACGGGCGACAGCGCAGCAAATTGTCCGAAAAAAAAATAGCAAAGAAAAAGAAATGTAGAAGAAAAAAAAAACACGCACACTTACGCGCACACACACACAACAGTCGCACGCTCGTATGTATTTATGCATGTACATTTTGTAGGGTTTGTGTGTGCGTGAGTGTTTGTGTGTTCCATGCGCGTGTGTGTGTGCGTGTTGGTTGACTTTTGCTTAAACCGCGTGCATTATTATACACTGGGGCACATTTGCACTTGTTGGGACACACACGGCGAACGCACTTGCACCTAATGCACATAATTTCGGCGAGCTGGTAAGCACAGTTCCTCAATTATTTAATAATATTTACCTAGCGTGTTCATAACCACCTCTTCCAGCCATGTTTTATTTTTTTCAAATGAGCGAATTCGCTGCAATCCGCAGACTGACTACCAAGATTGTCGCCGTGTGCACGCGCTTCAGTGTGTACACACCAAATGCTATCCGCTTAAGGGAAAACACCCACTAGTTGAAATCGCAGCAAAACAAAAAGGCTGCCTTAAGAGTTGTGCGATAAAATCCCATAAATTTTTCGCTGGCTGCACATACAAAACATGCAGAGAAATCATATTCTTAATAATCACGCCCAAATGCATTTAAATTACCATTTACCAATTCGCCGAAGGTACCATTTCCATTTCCCAACACTATACACCGAAGAATGACAATATTGTTTTGCATATCGATAGCGTGCATTTAAAGCTGTAATAATCAACTGGAATTCAACATTTGAAATTGAATATTTTTGAGTTTTAATAATTAGTTTAAATGCACGTTACATTGTTTCATTGATTAGATGAGAAAGGTGACGGTACAATACCTATCGATGTATCGATGTAAATTCGCCGCTCCGATTTCGCCCGATTCATCATTATACAGCACTGTTGCCGCTAGCCTGCTTCTTCTTGCGCCTTGTTTCGGCCGAATTGTACACGTTTTTGCTGCAATTTCGTTGGCATTTTCTCATCAGTTTGCGTTAAAATTCAACATTAATCTAAGTAGTGCTTGAACGCAGCAAAATGGCACTAACTTCACGCTTCTACAACGAGAAATATCCGGAAATCGAAGATGTCGTCATGGTTAACGTTCTCTCGATAGCCGAAATGGGCGCTTACGTCCATTTGCTGGAGTACAACAACATTGAGGGCATGATTCTGCTGTCTGAGCTGTCACGTCGTCGCATACGCTCCATCAACAAATTGATACGCGTGGGCAAAACGGAGCCGGTTGTTGTCATACGTGTGGACAAGGAGAAGGGCTATATTGATCTGTCCAAGCGTCGTGTGTCCCCCGAGGATGTGGAGAAGTGTACCGAGAGATTTGCTAAGGCGAAGGCAATCAACTCCCTGTTGCGTCACGTCGCTGATATATTGGGCTACGACAGCAGCGAGAAACTGGAGGAGCTCTACCATAAGACGGCCTGGTATTTCGAAAAGAAATACAATAGCAAAACGGTGGCCTATGACATCTTTAAGCAATCGGTGACCGATCCATCTGTGTTCGACGAGTGCAACCTGGATGCCGAGACCAAGGAGGTGCTGCTGAGCAACATCAAACGCAAGCTGGTCTCACCGACAGTCAAAATACGCGCTGACATCGAGTGCTCGTGTTATGGCTACGAGGGCATCGATGCAGTGAAGGCATCGCTCAGCAAAGGTCTCGAGCTGAGCACAGAGGAGCTACCCATACGCATCAATCTGATAGCGCCGCCGCTGTAAGTCTCAGCTTTCACAAAAAAAGAAATGGATTGTTTTTCATTAATTGTTTTACGCTCACGGCAGGTATGTGATGACCACATCCACCACTAAGAAGACAGACGGGCTCAAGGCACTGGAGGTGGCCATTGAGAGTATACGGGCCAAGATAATTGAGTTTGAGGGCGAGTTTAAGGTGATAATGGCGCCTAAACTGGTTACAGCCATTGACGAGGCCGATCTGGCGCGTCGTCTGGAGCGCGCCGAGGCTGAGAACGCTCAAGTGGCTGGCGATGATGACGAAGAGGATGCTGCCGATCAGGAGGGTATGCAATTTGATCCCGAGAAGGAGTTCAATCATAAAAACTCAACGCTGCGCCCCAATGAGGATGAGGACGAAGACGACGATGATGAAGAGTAAATTTTATTTGGCTTATAGCGACAACTCCCAATATAAAAACAAGAACAACTGCAGATGTAATAAATTGAAATGTACGTTATACACATACGTATAATATATATATAGATAGATACATGCGTGCGTGTATGTATGTGAATGTGTGTGTGTGTGTGTGTGTGGGCATACACACCTGAAGAAGAAAACAATAGAACACTCAACTCCCGAAGCAAGTGCATTCATCTAGTTTTACGCCAGTGACCTAACTTTTTTTCCAATTTATTGCTGGCGCCGGAGACTTTATCTAGGATGGCTGTTTGTATGGACACATGTACATGCTATAATTTATACATTTATAAATAACACATACAAAAAATAAAATGTAAAACGAAATTGTCCAAGAACCGCAAATACATCGACCTCAAGAGTTTTTATTCCAAATTTGGTTTGCCATGAACTTTATGAAGTTACATTTGGTGTTTTTGCTATTAGATGAAATGATGATGAAAAGATGATCAGATGAAAAACCTACTGCTACTGTATATCTTACACATGCCTAAGGCTATGAAACTACAAAGGTCGCTCGCAAATTAATTTATTAAAAACTACTACAGACTACATTTAAATTAAATGTCTTCCAAACACAATTTCGTTTGGTTTTTGAAAATGCCCAAAAATAAGTCTTTGATAAGACAACGGTAATTTCTTATTTCTGGACATCTTATTTTGAAATGTTTGAATCCGAAGCGCACAAAATACAAAATTAACTGAGCCGTCGTTTTATTCCATTCCAATCCAAAAAACAATACTCTTTTTATTTAACCATTTCACTTCGTACATACATTATATGGTTAAAGTCTTAATACTAGCTCAAATCGTATATATGATTATATATGTGTATATATATATATTTATATATATGTACCTAGATGTGTATAAGTGTGTATGTGTGTGTGTGTAGTCAGGCATAGTTTGCAATACTTTTCCAAAAAGTTTTTCGTTGCAGCGGCTTTTTCCAATCTGGCTGCAATTTCAGACAGATCGAAGTCGAGGTTTTAATTTAGTGCTAAAAAAGATAATACGTATAAAAATGTTTGATCTGAAATCGCAATCACCCGATTGATTCAACTATTGTACATGGGAACATGAAAGTTATATAAAAAAAGTTGTGTGTGTTTGAAAAAATTGTACTAAATGTAAATTGCGAAATGCGTGAAATTTTATCGGAGTCGGCATTATGTTGACATTGCTTGTAATTGAGTTCGCAGTGGTGGTGGTTCTAGTATTGCAAAATGTTTTTGATTGATCCCAGAGTGAAAGGAGCAGCAGGAGCCATGAAGGCAGTGTTCAGCTAAATCCACCGCCGCCGGCGGCCGCATTGCGGCTAACCAGCATTGAGCTGGCGACTGCCTTATTGCCATTGCAGAGCCTCAGCACGGTGAGGACATCGCCGCGAGGAAAGCCCAATTCCATTAGATCGCTGACATCCCTCTCCGTAAAACGATCCAGCGGCTGTACAGAGTTTATATTGCTAATATCGAAGCTGGCGCCGGCGCTGGCCCCCACACCGACGCTGACACTGGCACTGGCACTGCTGGTGCTCGCTCCACCACTCTCCCGCTTGCTCTGCTCAATCGCCTGGGCGATGGCCTGCTGCTCGTTATCATCCGGATTGCCTGTGAGGCGGGCGCAGGCGGGCAGCTCGCTCTCGGGTAAAAATGGTGTTGAGGTTCCTGTGGTGCCAATGATCAACAGATTGCGTTGCAAGTCAATAAGGCACTGCAATCAAAAAGAGAGAGACAGAGATAGTGTGCTTATAAATAAATATATAGAAGAGTGCAAGGAAATGTACAAATACTTTACTTAAAGGTTCTTCAAGTGTGGTAATATGTTTAATTAACATTAGCTCGTTTTTATACCCTGCATATTTATATTTACACATAAACCTAATTATCTTTTTACAGGATTTTTAAATAAACCGCTATTAAAAAAAATTATTAACAAATCATCTTTTTACACGACCTGTTTTGTTTTACCACGATTTTCAATATCGCCTATATGAATTTGATTCATACGTATACGTAAGGCTACAATATCACTGTTATCATTAAAATTATTTTCTTCATCATTTTGGAAAATTATTTCTCTATTATTATATATTTTCCTATTATTCATAGGTGAGCATAAAGTATAATACTAAATTCATAGAATATTTAAAATTGTGTTAAAACAAAACAACTTGTGTAAAAAGAGAACTTTTTAAACTTATCAGGGTGTGATTTTCCAAAATCTTGTAAAAAAAAAAAAGGATTATGTATATAGATAAATATTCTTAATCACCATAAATGCATTCTATTGAATGCACCGATCAAGTTTATTTTAAATGATCGATAACTTAAATCTGATTTTCGCATATACGATATATATATCGACTTTCACCACAGGTTTTTTTAATCCAAATCTGATATGGTGGTTCGTGTGGCATTCATAAATTAAAAATATTTAACTTTAAATATTTCGGAGAGGGCATTACCTGATGCCGCTTGAGCATGTCCAGACCCAATAGCATATCCATGGGCTGCTGACCCAACACCGTAAAACTGGACGTGAGGTGATCGTTCTCGATCTGCAGCTGTACCATGTGAATGCGACCCAAGATGGGCTGTGTGCCAACACCCTTGGCGACGCCATTCCAGCGTGTATCAATAAGACGATTGACATGACAGCGCTCGGCACAGTCCTTGCTCATGATCGTCGTCTGGGCACCAGAGTCGACAAACGCCTTCACCGGGACACCGTTCACCTTACAGTTGATGTAGCTGATGGACAAGACAACATTGATTAGGGAAGACCCCCGGGATTTTTAAATATTATACTCACAGCATTGTCACTGTGCCAAAGATTTCCGGATTATATTCAATTGCCGCTGCCATGTTATCCTGAATGTTCTTCTGCTTGATCTCCTCGGCAATGAGCCGCTGCGTCTCCTCATCGAACGGATCCGCATTGAGCATGCGCATCCGCTGCTCGTTGCGTCGCTTCCGCTCCGCCACATGCTCGTGCAGCACTCTCTTAAACGTCTCCAGATCCCCCGAGTCCAATGCCTCGGCCAGTCGGGTATTGTACTGGCGCAGGAGTGCCAGGGCCTCCGGATTCGATAAGAACATTTGACGCACCGTTGCCGGATCATCATCGAAGTTGACATTGAACTCGTCTGTCATGGGTATATCGGTGAGCTGTTGCTGCTGCTGAAGCTGCTGTTGTTGCTGCTGCTGCTGCTGCTGAAGCTGCTGCTGCTGCTGCAGATGCTGTTGCAACTGTTGCTGCAGATTGACAGCGCCCTGTGGCGTTCCGGCGCTCTGTGTTGGCGGACTGCCACCAGTTGTACTTGTCCCAGGCACAGCAATGTTGCTAAAGTCCAGATTACTAATCGATGGATTGTTGCCAACTGGAACAAATGATCAGCACATGTTAGTGTTGTATTTATAAAGTATAGTACCGTCGATCATGTCATCTAGTCGAATAAAATGTATCAAATGTATTCAACATAGTGTACGCATTATCTGTATATTTAGTATGCAATCAGAGAATTTAAATATAATAACTAAAAATGCTTCCCTCTGGGCATTGTATGCATTTGCATTAAACAATTATAGCCTTGCTTAACCGTTTTCAATGAGTACAGGGTATGCACAGACAAAAAGCGACAGACACCTCAAAGCATTTGCAAATTGCGCGCGCCCACGCGCAAATTAAAGAAAGAAAAAGAAAAAAGTTGAAATGTTCGGACAATGTACGACCCGTACACACATACATTGCATGAACATACGAATACAAGCATCCACATATGTACACGAATGGTAGACAAGGCCAAATGCGCATGCACGATGGGGAATTTGACCTGTCTTTCTGTCAAAAATTTCTAAAAAAAAAAAAAAAAAAAAAAAAAAAAAAAAAAAAAAAATAGAGCACACTACAAATACAGCAGCTCCCAATGTTACATACCTGCAATTTGAACGTAATCCAAATCTATTAAGATTAGCGATGTTGCGAACAAATTTGACTTGCATTGGGTGAATTTTTTGGTAAATTACAAACGGCCTAAACTTACAATAAAAAGCCTATGCTGACAAATTTTGATTTGATTTTATATTTGTGCCAAATGCCAACCCAATATTTCAAAAGCTTAGTTTTCAAAATTGAATTTGGGAAAACAATTACGAGTTCAGGGTTAATGTTTAGGTACTCTTTTTGAGCAATTTTTACAAAATGAATGTTTTTAGCACACGCATTCGTGTAGTAGTAGTGTATCGTAATCTATGTTTGTAACTGAATTTTTAATCTTATACATAAAAAAGAATCGTTAATATGCTCGACACAACTGAAAAACAACATCCGAACTTCAATGTTGTCAATTTATGCTATATACACATGTATGTATATATAAATAGTCAGTCAGTATTTTTTGTTTCCTCATTTTTAAGGTATTTAGTAACTGCGTGTTGATAATAAATGCAGTGCAGTATTAAAAATATATGCCGTAGATCCAAAAACTCAGCTTAATCTTATTAATTAATGTCATGGAAAGTGTTGAAATTGCCCATAGTGCAGAGTGGCCTGGGGTCATTCCAAACGTCTGCAACTACATACATACATATGTATGTGAGCGAATTTCTTGCTTGCCTACTATACGTATGAGTATAGTGCATATGTATGTGTATCGATAATAGCATTGCAGGTGAATTATCAAAATCAGATCGACATTTACATGTGCACATGCACACGCATGTCTGTCTGTGTGAGTGTGTTGTGTGCGAAGCTCCATTTACTGTGCTGCGCTTGCTTTTTATACCCTGAACCCATTGAAAATGGGTGAAGCGGGTATAATGGTTTAGTGCACATGTATGTAAGCATCTCTCACCCCATAAGGTATATGTATTCTTGGTCAGTATCAATAGTCGCGTCGATCGGGCCATGTCCGTCGGAAACTGTAAGAGCTACATATAGGATCGTCCATGGCACGCGCAGATTAAGTTTATTTCAACGGAACGACAACCCATTTGCTAAAATTACAACCTCAGATTTGCTAAGTTTAATATATATTTTATGAAATCTAGAGGCACCTGAATTGGTTCACATAAACATTTAAGTGTACCCAGTTATTAAATTTCTTTAATTTGTAGTCAAATTTGACACATGCACACACACACACACACGCATACACTTGCATTTGCGTTTTACATGTGCGCATAATAAGGGGTTCAGGGTATCTACTAGTTGAGTCATTCCTACTTCTTTCTTTTCTATGTTTTTTTTGTTGTTTGTCTTTCGAATAACATTTGGAATGCGCAAAAAAGCTCAACAATACATTTTTAGTATAGCCTGAGCAATGAGTATTTATTTTTAAAATGAAGATTCTTATATTCCAAAAAACACAACACCCACACGCACACGCACACTCACACTCACACTCACACGCAGGCGTATCGATGATGCACTCGGCTGGCCAGGAGCAGCGGCCTAGAGCGCGTGCATTGACCCAGTTTTAACAATTGAGACGGCGCGCGCATCTATTCTAGCTGTTTGTGGTGTGAGGGACTGGTGTTTGGGCCACTCTGCTCACCTGTACGATTGGCATTGCTCCTGCGGCGCTCCAGCACAATGCAGTCTCCGTCGCGCACACCGAACTGTTGGAGCGATTGCTTGTCGTTGGTCAGCTCGCGGCCATTGAAGAGCACCATAATTTGGCTAACCTCAAAGCCGATTTCCATGGCGCAGAGTGCCTTGAGGTTCTCCAGCTCCAGGTCCTCGGCAACATCTAGAAAGAACAGCTTATCATCGGTGTAAGTGACGGTGATTTTCATCGCGGTTTCTTCTGTTGTTTATCAAAGCACAATGTTTTCTTTTTTTTTGTTGTTTTTTTTTGAACACAAGTGTCTTAAACTTGATCCCTGAGCAAAAGTTGTGTGTTGCGGCTGCCGCATATGCGTATCGGTGCAGCGCAAATTAATAAATGCGTTTGAATTTCGTTGTTGGCCTCACGTTCGTCGTCGGTTTTTTTCTTCGTTAATTCGTTCTTTTTTTTTGTTGCCTATATGCTTTGTTGTTTTGACACAACGAAAACGCCGCTGCCGCTAGGTATGGGGGCATGTGCAGAAACACCAACGATTCCGATATATATTACTACATGCGATGTTATTTGCAGTGCTGGAAACTACACTAGCTGGTGCAGTCAATGGTACATAATTGATTTTGGCCGAAAAAAAGATAAAACTTCATTTACAATTAATTTTAATTTAAAAAACAAAATAAAAAAATGAATTTAAAGAGCGTATTTTCCATAGCCAACTTTTTAACACATTATCACTAACTAAGGTGATGAGTCGATAACAAAATATAATTGGGCATTTGGTCTTAGTAATTTAGTATTAAGTATATATGTATATAGATTTAGGGTTACTTTCATTTATACTCGTATTATATTCTTTCATTTTATGAAATGACTCTGATCATGTTGATAAATGCAAATATTATTAAAATGTCAGTGTAATGTATATACCAAAATCCATCAGTATTTAATTTGTTTGTTATCGATATGTGTTTATCGATAAGCAGCTCTAAAACGCGAAATTTCTTGTATTATTGACGTATTTGGGCGAGCGAATTTGCGACGACTGGTCCAAGAATATTTGTCGCATAGGTGGTCGCCAGCACTGTTAAGAAAGCGCCATGTCGACCCAAAACATAGGAGCAGAAGAAAACGCAGCCCCAAAGTCGAAACGACCTTCAGGTGAAAAATACGTTTGATTTCATACACAAACACACCCACACACTTAAGTAACAAGTTGTTGATGGGGACAGTTTTGGACCTGTGCATGCGTGTAAATGTGTGTGTGTATGTCTGTCTGGTTTATTGATAAGAGACCAAAGAATGACTAATACTTAAAGCAATCGATTTTTTTAAGGCGAGCCTTTTGACACCCAACGCAAAACATGAATCACAATCAATATTCTTTAATCAACAGATTCGGCGTTTAAGCAACAACGCCTGCCCGCCTGGCAGCCCGTCCTGACCGCCCGAACAGTTTTGCCCACCTTCTTTGTGATTGGCGTGCTCTTTATACCGATTGGCGTAGTGTTGCTGCACTTCTCCAATACGTCCAGTGAGCTCACCATTGACTACACCAGGTGCACGCAGGTTGGCAACAATAGGACCTGCGCTGAATTTCTGGAGGCCACAACGGGCGGCCAGTGCTTGTGCCAGATTAACTTTAATCTAACCGAAGATTTCACGGCAAGCAATCTACTTAAAATAAGTACAAAGTCAACTTTAACTCAATATAATCGATTCAATTGAAACAGGGCGATGTTTACATGTACTACGGTCTGACCAATTACTATCAGAATCATCGACGCTATGTGAAGTCGCGCGACGACGAGCAGCTGTTGGGTCGCCTCTCCTTGACTCCCAGTTCGGACTGCACGCCATTTGCCTACACGGACGAGGGAAAGCCCATAGCGCCCTGCGGTGCCATTGCCAATTCCCTATTTAATGGTAGGTGATACGCAATACCTTTTTAATAGTCAATTGTATGGCCAGTGTCATATTTTACGATTACCAGATACACTTACTTTGAGCCAAGGCAGTTCGGAGATCAAATTATTAAATACGGGCATTGCATGGCCATCGGATAAGCGCGTCAAGTTCCGTAATCCCGAGGGCATACTAAAGGACGCGTTGGCCGAATATGCCAAGCCCATCTTTTGGCAGAAACAACTTTATGAACTGGATTTGACGAACGAATCCAATAACGGTTTCCAGAACGAGGACCTTATCGTTTGGATGCGCACTGCGGCCCTGCCCAGTTTTCGCAAATTGTATCGTCGCTTGGATCAAACAAACAATAGCTATGCGAAGGGCCTGAAAGCCGGCGAATACACGTTAAACGTGGAATATAGTAAGCTCACACAAAAATGCTTATAGCTACATTATTTATTTATATTTCTATTAATATTCTCAAGGATATCCTGTTGTCTCATTTGCTGGCACCAAGCGCATGATTCTATCGACCACTTCAGTGCTGGGCGGCAAGAATCCGTTCCTCGGTATTGCCTATATCGTCGTGGGTGCCATTTGTATTACGCTCGGACTGGCACTGCTCTTCATTCATATGCGCTGCAGCCGTAGGTAAGCCTGCTCCGGCAGGAGCCAACCACAACAACCAAAAAATTCTCTCACATTATCCCAATTATCATTAACAATGCACAACTACATATATATTCTACACTTTCCATTTCCCGCCTTTATCATCTATAGCGTTGAGTTGACTTGAAGCGCATGCCTCAAGTTCAAATCAAAAAGAAAAAAAAAGAAAAGTGAATGTCAAAATGGCTGTCAAGTTAACAAGCAGTTGGTGCGTGATAAGTATAACCATTTTGTCGTCGGCTTATCAGCGCCTAGTTTTGATTACATAAATCATCAAAAAAAGAGCTATAACTAATCAATCGCAATTCGCCTCTTTCTCTCCCCCTCTTCTTTCACGTGCCCCCGTGTGGAACCTATAGCAGCAACATGGAGATGATAAGCGTTAATCCACATACGCAGTACTCATAGAGGCAATGATGGTATCCTATTTCTGGCACAGTTCCAAGCTGCTACTCGCCCCTGCACCATTATTTAGCTATAGTATCTTGTTTAAGCGCATTAATTTATGTATGTTTTTTGTAACAGAATACACAATTAGTTTCTATTAGTATTTATGACACTGTACGGCATCATTGGCTGTGCTTTTTGTTACCATTTATAATGTTTACCTTGTTTTCTTCTCTGTATTTTTTTCCACTTTTAATTATATGTGATGTTTGTTAATAACTTGTCTTATAATCCACCCAACCACATCCAAACCAAATAGCAAAGTTAAGCCCCTCTAAACGCATAGAAAATTTGTAACTAAACTATGAATGAGTGCCTGACAAACCTGTTTTGTATGGCAACCGTTCCAAAGCAGGCGCTATTTAAATGTTTATCAATGTGCATTATTTATTAAAAATTGAGCAAATACAAATTGCTCTAAACCAAACGTATTTTTAATTTAACAATCGAAATGGAAACTCTACCAGCAGAGTCGCAAACCCACAACGTCAGGAAAGTCGATATATTTTTGGAGATGGTAACTAGCTACTGTCATGCTGTCATCGTGACATGGCGCGCATCAAGGTGTTTTCAAATGTTGAAGGACAAAACAACGCTCTCAAGGTATTCAATTCGGCAAATGCACATGCCATATGCATTTGTTGCATTCATGATTCTTTTTATTTGTATCTGGTTTTAAACTAGTTTCCAATTACATACATAAACCTTAAAATAATTTTACAAGTAAAAGGTATGTTCGCAATCGCAATAATTAATTCGTAAGCGTAATTAACATATGCAGTATGCACTATTTTTCTTTTTTTTTGTTTTGTTTTTCTTTTTGCGTTTTGTTTTTATCTACGAGTGTGTATACACATACATACGAATATGATTTATTTGAATAATGAAGCATGAAACGAATTATTTGTGAAATGCATCACTGAATATAAATAATTAATATACACATTACGTACTAAATGTTTAATTGGGCAAAATGCTAATGCTGTGTGTGTGTGTGTGTGTGTATGTGTATGTGTGTGTTTGTGGGTGTGTGTGTGTATGGCAAAAATGTATTTTCGATGTAAGTCAATGAAACATGCGTTTTTCTGGGTTTTCTATTCCAATTATACAACGCTGTCTTTCTGATTTCTGTCAGATCTGTGTGTCAATAACGGCTTGAAATACTCAAAACGGATCTGTCCAAAATTTACTCGATTTGGAAACTGAAAAACTAAACCGTACGTAATATAATTCTGTTATTTCTTAACGAGCGATTTTAAATTTCAAAAAACAAACCAAAAATATAATATTACGAATGTGTGTGTTTGTGAACTGATATATGCTCGTAAAAGCTAGGTTTGATAATTAAAACTATGCGAGTCGAAAGAGTTAGCCAAAGATAAAAAAATAAAAAAAAAAAAGGAATATATGTATATAACGATTTACTGTCCCAACAGGCGATGAAATTAACTTGGAAATGCCTTGAGATGATTTCAAATTTAGAAAAACGCACTAAAAATAAGTAATATATATACATATATGAAAAGAGTATATATATATATTATTAAAAAAGTAAAACTGAACAGCGGATTTTTGAAACCCAACGGCAGGCAAAGCAGAAATTAAATATATAATAAGAAATAAAGTTACCTAAATATACGTTAACAACTAAATCGAATGTAGCTTTATGCTTATTATTTAAATTCTTGTTTTTTTTTTTTGTTTTTTGTATTTTTTCCTGCTCACTTCTACAGTTTTGTTGTTGCTTTGGTGCGTCGTCGTCGTCATCTACGTAATTTCTCGCTTGACAATTCAAAATTTCACATTTTAACCTCTTACAGTATTTGTATTCATTCTATATACTTAGATATAGATATGGGTATATATATATATATCGCTTAACTAACTAAAACTCAAAACTGGAGACACTTCTGCGCCGGTCTGTTGTCTGTGATACCAACTAATTTAACATTTAAAAAAAAAGTTTATGTATATATATATATAAATATATAAATATAAATATATATATATACATAATGTATCATATCAAATATGTAAGCCTAATACATATATATATATATATATATGTGTGTGTGTGTGTGTGTGTGTTAGCTTGTTCTTCAAATTTACCAACTGCACTTAGCAGCAAGAAAAAAATTTGTGTGTTGCACTCAGCACACTATTTTTATACAGATGCGTGAGTGTGCGGGTGTGTGTGTGTGTGTGGGTGTGGGTGTATGATAAATGGAATGCGTTGCGGGTGTGTGTGCGGTGTGAGTTTGTACATTTTGAAGCTCAGCTCAGTTCAGGCTTGCTGCAGCGTCCACAGCTGCAACAGTCGCTGTTGTCGTCGTCGTCGTCGTCGTTGTCGTTTTTGGCGTTGGATCCAAGCCGGACTTTTTGGTTTTGCTTTTATTGTTATTATTATTGTTGTTATTGTTGTTGCCACGACTGGCGGCGACGACGCCGTTGCTGCTGCTGCTTCTGCTTCTGTTGCTGCTGCTGGTGGTGCTGCTGCCGCTGCCGCTGCCGCTGGCGCTGCTGCCCGCCGATGGGCCATTTAGAAAATGGCTCTTAATATGTGACTGCAGCAGCTCCTGGGAATCGAAACAAAGTTGACATAGATCACACGTATAGCTGGAATTAGACTGATCGGCGGCAGCGCCATGTGCCGCCGACTTAACTACTGTTTTTTTACGCCGCTCACCAATTGAATGCGATGTTGTTGTTGTTGACTCGCTCTCGGATGATGATGTCCCACCATCGGCATCGGCATCGCCCACGCTGGCGGTGCCGCCAGCATCGTTGTGAGCATCGCCGTTGCCGATGTGCTCGTCGTCGTCATCATCGACATCGTCGTCGTCGACATCGTCCTCATCCATGTCTTCCTCAACATCATCATCCTCAACAACAGCACCATCGACACCAACACCATCGTCATCGTCATCATCATCATCATCTTCACCATCGTCCTCTTCAATAATATCATCGATGTTCATCGGCTCACCCTCGCCGCCCGCATCCTCATCATCATCATCCACACCATCGACATCATCGTCCTCCTCATCCTCCTCGCCCTCATCCTCCTCGGAGCTGTGCATGACCAGCACCGGCTGCTGTGCCTTCGCCTTTGCCAGCGCCTCTTTGCCATTGCCATTCAGCTTGGCGCTGCCCGACCGGCCGTAGTCAAAGTTGAGTCGCCTCGGCTGATGTTGCTCCTGCTTGGCATTGCCGGCTCTCAGCTCCTGATGCTCATCCATTGAGTTGCCATCGTCGTCATCGACTTCATCCACATCATCGTCATCATCATCGTCGTCGTCGTCCTCGTCCTCATCATCTTCCAGCTCCTCGACCATGCCATCAACCTCGATTACCTCCTCAATGAGATCATCGATATCATCGTTGGCAACAACACTCGTGCTGCTGCTGTTGTTATTGTTATTATTGTTGTTGTTGGTGTTGTTGTTGCTGTTGAGTGGCTGCTGTTGCTGTTGTTTCTGCTGCAGCAGCTGCTGCTGCTGCTGCACAACATCTTCATCCTCGTCATCGTCATCGTCATCATCGTCGTCCTCGTCGTCATCGTCGTCATCGACCTCGCCGTCCTCCTCGTCATCGTCATCATCGTCGTCATCATCGCCAGCACTTGTGCTGTCCTCATCATCGCCACTATCGCTGTCATCCATATCACTGTCATGCTCCTCACCATGCCGCTGCTTCGCCAACTTCAATTCCGCCTGCGCGTCTGCCTCCTCCTCATCCTCCTGCTGCTGCTTAGCCTTCATCTCTCTTGCCGCCGCTTTAATTGCTGCCTTCGTGGGTGTTGTTGTTGTCGTCGTTGCAGCAGCAGCAGCAGCTACTGTTGCTGTTGCTCCTGCTGCAGTTGCTGCCGTTGTTATTGTTGCATTCTTATTCGTTAGCAGTGGAGCAGTTGCCGCTGGCTTGGCGACGGCCGCCGCCACGGGCACAATCACATCCTCCTTGAGATGATTGTTAATGTGATTGATGAGCTTCTCCTTGCGCGACAAATACTCGCCGCACAGGTCGCAGCCCCACTGAAACGGACAGAACGGACGCACCACCTTGGCATCAGCCAGCTTGTGCTCGATCCACAGCTCCTTCGTCTCGAACTGCAGATCGCCGCAGCGGCGGCACGTGAGCGGCTCATCCACCTCGATCACCGGCGGCTCCGGCAGGTGGCTGACCTCGTGCTTGTGCAGCTCGTACATGTGGCGTCGCAGATTGTTGTTGCTGATGAACGTGGAGGCGCAGTAATCGCATTTCAGCTCACGTTTCCGCTTCAGCGACTTGCTCGAGCTGCTCGACGTGTTGTTCCTCTGATGTTGCTGCTGCTGCTGCTGTTGCTGTTGCGCCTGCTGCAGCTGCTGCTGTTTCTGGTGCTGCTGGTTGGGCATCAGGCCCACCGCATGCAGCTCGCGCAGATGCAGCATCGACGAGGAGCTCAGCGAATTGTTGTTGTTGTTGTTGCTGCTGCTGTTGTTCAGCGTTGTCGCTTCGCCGTCGATGATTGGATTCTAAATGGGAATATCCAGAGATTAGTGAAAACCACACCAAACGTGCACCACGCCAAGCGGTGGCGCCTCAAATTCAAATGTTCGTTTTAGACTCGTCAAATAACATTATTTTTTTTCTTTTATTTTTCTCCTATTTTTTATACCCGTTCACGAGGCGTAAATATCATATTGAGGTTGCGCAATGTTCGTCTTGCTGTCGGTCCGTATGAAATTTGAAATTAAGTTTTATTTGAAGTTTTTAAACACAAGTCAGTCAAGAAAGTGTTAAGACTTTTGGCTACAGATCTACACATCTCCCTCAGTTTTAAAGCTAGATATATCCTCTTCCAAAGATCGCACAAAAAGTCTTTTTTATACGCCCCTTAGGGGCATATCGACTTAATATAATATATCTCCCTCAGTTTTAAAGCTAGATATATCCAATTTTGAACCCAGATTACTGATACGATCCTCTAACGATTAAATCGATCAAATCTATATATCTTGGGAGCAGAAAGATCACGAAAATCCATATCTCCTCAAATTTTATGGCTAATCACAAATTTCTGTTGACCTTGTCTAATGAGAAATCATATTTTTGTAAGCTAAAATCACAATTAGGACCGCTTTCGTCTGCTGTCAGCTGTTAATACACTGCGAACGAGTATTGTGCAGTCGGTTACGCCCGACTGCAACGTTCTTACTTGTTTCTTTTTCGTTTATTTTTTGCGACTGGTGCGGAGGCAACAAACAACAACGACAAACGTTAGAAAAGCACGCACACGAATGTATCCGCACGGTGTGGGATCCATTCCAAGAGATTCACCTCGCTGCACAAGCCCAAAAAGCTCACCTGCTTGCTATCACCTCTGAAATGCCACTTGCGATGCACCTTGAGCGCAGTCACCTGGGGGAACGTCTTGGCGCACAGATCGCACGCGTATTCGCCATTCTCGTTCTGGTGCTTCACCTGAAATTGGCCAGCGTCCGCTGGCCCATCATCGAACATCGCCGCCAATGGATTGTCCACGTAGAGGTCCTGTTCGTGCTTCTGTATGTGCTTGGTGAACATCTCCTGATCGGTGAACCGAGCACCGCAAATGGTGCACGCCACCTCCGGTATCCGTATCTTCAGTGTGCTCGTGCTGATCGTGCTCGGATTGCTTGTCGCCGCAATCGCATTGCCGCCATTGCTATCACTGCCGATGGCGCCGCCGACGCCATCGTCCAGCAGCAGCAGCTGGTCATCATCCTCCTCATCATCGTCATCGCCCGTCTTGTGCTTGAAGATACTACGCTGATGTTGCTGCAGCTGCTGATGCTGCAGCTGCTGCTGCTGCTGCTGCTGCTGCTGCTGCTGCTGTTGCTGCTGTTGCTGCTGCTGATCCTGCTGATGGGCGCCAGTGGCAGTGATGGGCTTCCGATTGCAGGTGGGCGTGTGATTCTCCAGCATCTGGCGGTCAAAGAACATCTTGCGGCACAGCGTGCACTCAGCGGGATCCGGCACCTGCGGATGCTTCTTATACCGATGCACCTGCGAAATGCCAATAAATTACATTTAATTGCTTTAATAATAATGAAAAACAAGAATTTTAATTTTTATAAGCTTTCCCCAATATATTTTCTGAACTAATATTATTTAAAAAGACATTTTCTTGTGCTGCTTTCTAATAGCTAAATATTTCCAAGTCTTTGTTTTATAAGCCTAAATCTATATACGCCTCCTTCTGCCTGTTACATACATTTGCACAAAATCATTACACCCGGTTTTACCCATTTTCAATGGGTATAAAAAATAAAATAAAAAAAAAACAATAGACAAGACCGGTTGTTTTAAACTGTTATTATACTGTGAAAAAGTCGAATTTTCTGCTTGTTGCACACTCACCCAGAGGCTCTTGCGGCCGCTGTAGACATTGCCGCAGTCCTTGCAGGAGTAATCGTTGGAGTCGAACTCGTCGTGCGAGTTGATGTGAATGGCCAGCTTCTTGTTGGTGTTGAAGTTGGATGGACAGTACTTGCACTGGTACCAGTAGAGTGGCAGAGCTGTTGCCGCCGTGCCGGATGTCTCGGCCAGTTCTGAGGCTGAGATAGCGGTAGCTGTAGCTGATTTCATCGATTTGTTGGGATCGGCGGCGGATCCCACCGCCGAGTGGGACTTGTGGACGCTGCGCTTGTGCTGCTGGAGCTCCAGCTCGGAGCTGTAGACAATGGAGCAGATGTCGCACTCGAACTGCTTGACGATCATCTCGTCCTTGATGGCGCGACCGTGCACCTTGAACAGATGCACCTTGAGACCCTTCTCGTAGGCGAACTCCGCGTTGCACAGCTTGCACTTGATGAACTGGACGTTCTGCACCTGATGGTCGGTGAGCATGTGATAGCGATACGATTTCTTCGAGCTGAATCTGCGCTGGCAGATCCGGCAGCGCATGCGCCGGAACCGTCGATCGGCCGCCTGATCGAGACTGCGCCGGAATACCGCCTGCTCCTGTGGCGTTTGATTTGCCATCGCCGGGGGCAAGCTGCCGCCGGCTGCAGCTGCAGCTGCACCTGTTATAGTTGCTGCTGCTGATGGTGCTGTTGTTGTCGTTGCTGCTGCTGTCGCGGCTGTGGCAGGTGCTGCCGCCGTGGACGAGACGACCGCAGTTTCCAGCGGCGGCGTTGCGGTAATTGTCAGCGATTTGGGCGTCATGCGATTGGCCGCCGCCAGCGCCGCGCTCGTCGTCGTTGAGGCGGTGTAATGGGAGCGCATGTGATTGGACAGCCCGATGTTGTTGCTGAACACCGCGTTGCAGATGAGGCACTCCTTCTGCTGGTTGGCCAGGCTCATGTTGAGGCTGCTGTTGTTGCTGCTGTCGTCCAGCCGCATCTTCTTGGCAACGCTGCCGCTCTCCTCCTCATCGTCATCTGTTCGAAGATAGCGAGAAAACATTTACGCGTTAGAGCTGATTTTGAGACCAGATCCAGAGCAAACACGCTCGCATACACACATATATATATATATATATAGTCGATAACTGAAAACCGAGAAAATTTAACCATTGGTTTGTCTCCGACTCGCAGATACCCTGAACCCTTCCTTAATAAATTTTGCATTTCCCAACTGATCTTGAAGAAGCTTTTTGCAATCGATTTTTTAAGCGAACGACGAACAAGTTAAAACGGATTGTTATTTTGGAAAAATATTGATTTTTGTAATATGTGGGGGGGGGGGGGTCCCAATTTCTAGAGGTTATCAGAGCTTTAAAATTGTGCGAGATATAGATTTTTGCAGTTTACCTGCCAAAAAAAAATATATAAATTTGATAGATTTGCCATTTGCATTTGCAATTTGATATATATATATATATATATATATATATAGATTAATTCGATTTGCCACGCCCTCAGTGGGTGTATATACACGAGTATATATTCTAAGATTCAAGTATTTAGTCAAGTACTCCTATATATACTCTTCACATAGTGAACGAGTGTGAAAGTATGAGGTTTTTAACGATTTTACGAAAATGGTTGAGTTATCGATCAGTTGAAATAAACTTTATGTACGGCTATATTCGAAAACTCCAGCTCCTATAGCTTCCGACGGACGGACGGACAGACGGACATGGCTATATTGACTCGGCTATTGATGCGGATCAAGAATATATATACATTATGTTTTCGGAGAGCGGCCTCTTTATCCATTTTCAATGGTTAGGTGGATTTTTCAGTTATCGACCACATAGGCAGAAGCATGTTAATGGGGGATGAGGAGACAGGCACAGGACTTCACATTGGGTTAATGGCGTTGATGCTGGGTGGGTGGTGGGTGGTAGGCCCAAACAAAAAATTACCGAGTGTCCCACCATTTGTTATTGACATTAGATCCTTCATCACATAGTCGTAGCGTCCGGTGTAGACATTTGGCGTGCTGCCATCGGCCAATTTGACCGCATCGGCATTGACAATATATTCAAAGCCGCCCGAGTGCCGATTCTTGTCCACGCCGTGCACATTGATCATGTGCTCGCGCAGGTATGAGATTCGCGGATAGCCGAGGCCGCAGCGGACACACTTGTAGGTCTCGGGCAGTTTGTTTGGATGCTTCGACTCCATGTGGCGCAGCACGTTGTTGTAGTTGTTGTACTGCTGGCCACAGATGGGGCACACCTGCGGCATGCGCGAGAAATACTGCGATTTGGGCGCATCCCGATTGCCGGACGTGGAGCCGCCACTGGTCGCCGCCGCTGATGCACCCGCCGCTGCTGCCCCTGCTCCTGCTGCAGCCGGTTTCGGTGTCGAGGTGAGCGGCGTTTCAGCTGCAGTGCTGTTGTGGTGGCCGCTGCTGCGCGACTCGTCATTGGATGACTGGCAGACACCGATGCCGAGGGCGCCCAGCAGGCTGCGCTTGCCGGGCGAATGGTCGAGGCCGCTGTTCGCCGTGGAGGCGTTGTCGCTGCCAACGCCGCCCAGATGGTCCTGGTAGACGTGATCGAGGAAGCGCTGATGCGTCTCCAATTTGGCATCACAGGTCATGCAGCGCAGCCGGACAATGCAGTCCATGTTGTTGTAGTGGCGACGCCGATCCACCGGATCGGCAAAGTCCAGGCCACAGAAGCTGCACTGTATCGAATTGTTGTCCTTGCGCTGCACATCCGCATGCTTGTCGTAGACATGGGTGCGGAACTCGTGCTTGGTGCGAAAGCCCTTCGGGCAGAGTTTGCACTCGTACAGCTTGTTCACCAGCAGCTCCTTGGCGCGCAGCTTCTCCGGCCGTTCCGCTGACGTTTCGCCGCCGGACATCAGCTGCTGATGATGCAGCTGCATCTGCTGCTGCTGCTGCTGCTGCTGCCCGTCCGTGGCGACAGCCAGCCCGGACGCGGTGGCATGGGAAAAGTTTGGCTGCTTGATGCGCAAAGCGTTGAGCACACGATACAAGTTGATGCAGTTGCGCTTCTTCAGATGCGATATGAACAGCGCCTTGGAGTCGTTCATCTTGAGGCAGTTGAAGCACAGATTGCGCGGCAGCAGCGGATACTTTTTCCGCACATGGGCCATAAAGTTCTTGTACGTGTTGAAGTAT
Organism: Drosophila sordidula; assembly: GCA_035047465.1. NCBI lineage: Eukaryota > Metazoa > Arthropoda > Insecta > Diptera > Drosophilidae > Drosophila > Drosophila sordidula. Next base: position 3,384,329 of record JAWNPQ010000136.1, on the reverse strand, counting down.
TTGCTGCAGCAGCGACAGGTCATCGTTTGGTACTGTTCGAGGAACTCGTTGTTCTCCTGGATGAACTCAACCTTGTCCCGCGTGAGCAGCTGCTGGTACTGCTCGGGACTGTCGTAGTCGTAGCCGCCGTTCTCGCACTTGATGAACGTGTTCATCACCACCTGGCGATATTTTTGCGCTGATATGTTGCCGCCGGCGGCGGCTTTCGTTGCCTCCGCGGTGGCAGCCGCCGCGGCGGCTGCCCGCTGTATCTCCAAAGCGGCGGCCAGTGCCGGCGTCGGTTTCGTTATTGGCGTATTATTTGGCGAGTCTGTCGACAACTGGAACAGATTTGGGTGCAGGTTGCGCTCGTGTCGACGCGCATTCGCCCGCGTCGAGAACTGCAGACTGCACGCCCGGCAGCTGGCCACCTTGGAGTCACCAGCGGCGGCCACATTCGCGACCGCGCTGGCGGGCAGCGTTGCCGCCGCCGCGACCGCCGTCACGCCGTGCTGCGCCGTATAATCATAGTCGGAGGTCTGTTATGCAAACGGGGAGACAGAGAGTGGGAGAGAGTTACAAAATGCACATTATTCAACTGGCATATATGTATGTATGTATATTATTTTGTACGTTTGCGATTTCGCACCGAGTCCACCAACAAAAACCAAAGTTCTCAATTATGCATACTTACGTACATACTTTCGCACAGCAAAATGTTTTGAATAATTATTTCGTTAATTTCGAATCAACTAATTAGTAAATAAATACAATTAAAAAGCTTGCAGCCAAATAAAAGGATACATATTAGGAGCTGGGTAGCTCGACCCTTGACTATTATCGATATTCATCGATAGACACTGTTGCATCTGTTCAAACGTGGAATTGATTTAATTGGCAATATTCAAAAAGAACAAGTAGCGACTAGCAGATACCCTGGGTCCCACTATAGAACATATATGCTTAACTTTAAGTTTTTTTTACTGTTTGACCATCAAAATTTATTAAAATCAAGCCGCAATTCTCTGATTCTATACTACTACCATACAAGAATATTAAGTACGAAATTTGGTAACTCTAATTCTAATAATGTGGGGATATGCTTGAAAAAAAAAACATTGGTTTTGAATCGATATTAAAGAAATAAGGCAATATTGCGCAATATCCCATTATATCCTTGTTAACTCATTTTCATACATACATACATACTCGAGTAAATATGCCAAGTTTCCATAGTGGCGACAAAAATTGCACTCACACGGACAGGCGGACGGACATCGCAAAAACCCAACATACTCTTTTCACTTCGTGAACGAGTATACCAGGTCTTGATTCATTTAATATTTATCGTCTTGTGAATACTCAAAAAAGTACTCACTAGTTTTTTTTTTGTTTTTTTTTGATTTTGATAGTTGCTTAAATCATGTCTTAATTTCAGATAAACACAAAAAAAAAGAAGCTTAAGCTTAGGCTTCTGCTTGATTATTCTTTCTTGATTCTGCGTATGCGTATGCGAAATCCTGTCTTGAATTGAAAATGATTGTTGCGTCTGTATTTATTGAGGAATTGCCAGTTTGCTATCGATTAATCGGTTATCGGTTTTGAATTTCCTACCATTAGTGGCACATCGCCCTCGTGCTCGGAGCGCTCTAGGAACATTGTGGGATCCATCATATCGTCGGACTCGTCTATGCACTTCATTTGGAAGTCATCGTCCGTATCATCCAGGGGCTCATCCTTGATGGGCACGGCAGGCAGCGGCTGTAAACGAAGAAACGCGCGATAAGTTCAACATGCATTGCGGCTGGCTGATTGTATTTGTATATGTATATTGATAATTTGTTGAACAACAGAAAATGTGCACCGGCCAACCCGGGTTGAGCTGGTGCGGGGTGTATGTGACTTATGGACACGCTGGCGAATGCACGATACAATTACATTATAGGAATAGCGCCTGAAAAAGCGCAGCTGCTGAGCAGCGCTCTGCAGCGTCACCGGCATGAGCAGCGGAGTCGTGACTGCGGCAGAGCCAGCGGCAGCGTTGTTGCTGGTCATTGTTGCAACTGGCGGCGGCGGCGGCGGCGGCGGCAGCGGCAGCGGCAAGATGCAGCCAAGTTTCTGACTCTGATTCAGATTTGGATTCTGGCTGAAATCGAGTGGCAACGACAACGGCGCCAGCTCAGCGCCAGCACTAGCGACAGTTGACAACACTGGCAGCGGCGGCGGCGGCGGCGGCGGCGGCAACGGTGGCACCGATATATCCAATGGCAAATACAATTTCGATCTAAACTTGGCCAAACGCTGTGCAGCCAGCGCCTGCTGCTGGCGTCGCGGCTGACGAATGCGACTCAGCCGCTGCTGCGGATGATGTTGCTGATGTTGTTGATACGGCTGATGTTGCTGTTGGTGATGGTGTTGCTGCCTGCCACGTTGCTGCTGCTGTTGCTTGCGCTGCTGCTGCTGTGAAGCTGCTGATGCTGATGTTGCCGTTGCCAATGTTGCTGAGGGCACCTGCAATAAAAGGGTCTGCAATGTTTGCTGTGATTCCGCCGCCGCGCTCGTCGTTCTTGCTGCATGCTGCTGCTGTTGTTGTTGCTGCTGCTGCTGCTGCTGCTGTTGTTGTTGCTGTTGTAGCTGTTGCTTTGGACTCACATAAACTGTTAACGATTTGCGTTTCTTCAGCGAGGGTATGCCATCCAAAATGTTGGCGGACGCCTTTTCAGCTGCAGCCGTCGCTGAATCGATTTTCAATTCGTGTTGCTGCTGATGCTGATGCTGATGCTGCTGCTGCTGCTGCTGCTCAGTGGAGCTGCCGTTCTCCGTCTTATTCAAATCCAAATAGCCGAGTAGTGTCTGCTGCTTGGTCTTGTCGGTTTCCAGCCATTGCCGCTGCTTCGACTGCGAGCTGAGGCAGCGATTCTTGAAGCTCTGCCACGAGTTCAAGTAGCTGATGCAGGCGTGGCAAATGTGCAGCGATAGACGATCCAATGCCGTTATCTGTAAGATTTACACATATACAAAAGGGAAACGAGAATGAGCACGTGTCCGTGGTAGCAATATCCTTACAACTGTATATAAAGTATAGTAGTATATCTTGAAAAAACAAATAACTCAATTAATCAAGACCGACTAATTTACTTAAATTTAATTTCAAAACAAAAAAGACAAAAAAAAACTAATTGTTTTGATCAACATCGGTCTATGATATAGTACACCTAATACTCTTTTTACATGAATTTGAAATAACACGCTTTGAAAAGTTTACATTTTTCTCTCTTCACATGAATTGATTTGTTTTGACACGATTATAAACATTCTATGAAGTCTTTTATGCACCTTTATCTTTTTTTCGTTAACCAAGTTGAAAGAGTAGTTTGGGATTGTGTAATATCTCCCGCAGTTTTAAAGCTAGATGATGCCCCAATTTGTCTAATCTAAATCGATTTTTAAGTTTGATGGCATTTTGGTCATAATTTGTCCTCAAAATTTATTCTGCACTTAAAACATAAAATTTTCTTAATTTTTTGGCAAATAAAGTTATGTACTTCGGCCTTGCTCATTTTCGGCAAAATTGTTTTTCAAAATTTAAAAAAAAAAAAAAAACATTAAAACTGATTCTGAGGGGGTTAAATTTTAAGTCAAAAATCATGCCAAAATTGACATGTAAAGCTCTCGGATCCATAGCTCTCATATTGGAAACTCCCCTAACCTTGTCAAAACATGTCTGATGGCATTTTATTCATAGTTTGTGCTCCAGATTGATTCTGCATTTCAAATAAATTCATTATTGAAAATAATTTTTTTTAAATTTTTTTGATAAAATATGAGCTCTTACTAAATTTCGAACATTTTTTTTTTTTCAAAATTTAGAAATGCAAATTTATATTTTTAATCGATTGTGGTTGTCACAAATTGTATAAAAAACGACATTAAAAGAGATTCTGGGAACCAAATTTTTTGTCAACATTTTTTTGATAAAATATGAGCTCTTACTAAATTTCGAACATTTTTTTTTTTTCAAAATTTCGAAATGCAAATTTATAATTTTATTCGATTGTGGTTGTCACAAATAGTATAAAAAACGACATTAAAAGAAATTCTGGGAGCCAAATTTTTTGTCAAAAATCATGCCGAAATTGTCAAAAATTATAGATGGAAAGCTTTCAGATCCATAGCACATATATTTCCAACTCCCATGACTTGGTCTACTCTATTTCCATTTAGTCAAATCTTGTTTACACGAATTTATTGGTAACGTATCTATCGTGTAAAAAGAGAATAAGGTGTAGTAGCTGCTTTCGTTTTTATACCCTGAACCCATTCAAAATGGGTAAAAGGGTTTTGTGCAAAATTATGTAACAGCCAGAAGTAGGAATTCCCGACCCCATAAAGTAGCGGTCAGCATCGAAAACCAAGTCAATTTAGCCATGTCTGTCTGTCGGCCCGACGGAAACTATAGAAGCTAGATACTGGGACGCGCAGATCAAGTTTATTTCAATCTAACTCAGATTATTTATACTTAAATAATTTATTGCAAAAAGTTTCATCAATATAAGAAAGTGTCAAGTGGCATTAAAACCGCCTATTTTTTTTTTTTTGGTAAGATATCATGTGTCCTTATTAATGTTTACATGTTTTCATTTATTTAGCTCTGCAAAGATTGGCAAAAGTCGTCAAAACCTTGCTACTAGCAATACATAGATACATATGTATTATTTTTAGCTGCAGGCTTTTGCCTGTTGTCTGATTTGAAGCCCCCAATAACCCAATACTCAAATCCATTATTTTGAGGGTAATCATAATTGGCTACTTATTTTCATCCTCTTAGGTGGTATTTGCTGCTGACAAAATGAACTTTGCCTAAAGTCAGTTGTTGTTTAACCCAACGCAAATTAGCATAGGTGACTGTGCTTCTGCATTTGGGGATGCAGCCAGGAGTCATTGGCATGGCAACCCCGCATCTTGAGCTCAATTTCCTCACACCTTTTGTCCAGCCAGCGGTAGTTTGAGTTTTCTTTGCCGATAGCCAACGCATTCCGGGCGTTCATGAGCCTGTGCCTTTTACTAGTCTATTAATGTCAATGACCTGCTTATAATTATATGCAAAACTCAGTGTTGCAGCAGACCACACACGCACACATGTACACACAATCATATACACACCCGCACACACACACACACACACACAAACAAACATACCATTGCAATTTGAAAGCATATCCCTTTGCCTGATAGCGTTTTGTGTGCGCATGTATAGGTATATGCATCTATGTACACCCCTATGTAAATAAAGTACATATGTTCTTGATTATGTATTCGCCTATGTGCTAGTTGACTGTCGCAAATGAGGCATATAACAATCTAATTGTTGTTGTTGTTGCTCCTTTAGCTAACGGTTGCTTTGTGTTTCTGCATAATTTGCTTTTAATTGTGTGTAGCATGGGATCATTTTGGCTTTTCAATTAAAAGTATGTAGGGACACTTGGCTCAAGTATATAGATATACATATACACATAAAATACACATATGTACATATCTAAACAAGCCATTGAGATGAATAGCCACCTGCTTGTCTTTGCAATTTACGTTTTAGTTCAGAATAATTTCGATTGAACGGGTCATTCGTATGAACTACTGAACTTATTCAGTTGGCCAGTTTTTTAGCTGTTGAGTCGAATAAAGTTACTGATTTACTTCTGGACTCAAAAATGATAACACATTTATAATACATCTGCATAAAGTATGAAGGCGTATCGATTTGCATATTTATCGATAACATTACCTAGGCTAGGCTAGATAAACAAAGAAATCCTTGTTGCGTTTTACTGATATAATTAAACAAAAATATTTAATTGAAATTTGTTCTTTGCTCTAATAATCCTCTAAGAAGTATATATTGTTGGTAAATGATCAGTTAACTTGATAGAAAAGACATTAAATTTGACTTTTATACTAAAGTATAGATGACAAGTGACTAATATGGCTGTCGGGGCCTTTGTCTAATTTGAATAAACAACAAGATCCAAGGTGCACGCAGACAAAAACCAAAACAGAAACGCAAATAATCGTTACCGGCGAAATGCATTTGACAGCTTGCAATAATCACACAAACATAAATAGCGCTTTAACAAAATGCGCATTTATACAAATAATAATATTTGTAACTGCTTATTTTCGCATCCTTCGTACGTGCCAGAGCTTTAACGCACGCCTGCTCCTGGTGTCGCTTTGACGTACATATCGGTGCACACATGCATAAGCCTGCGAGTGCGCTAATACATAAGTCTTATGTACGCACTTGAGTCCTGCAGAGCTCCCCACCTCCCTGTGGCTTTGGAGGGTCTCGATATCTTGTTCATTCACCTTGTTCCCCATCCCCCCCCCCCCCATTCAACATCCTGTTGGGCACATCTCTTTCGCAAGTGGAACCGAAGATGGCGGCTAAATCGCAATTGGATAAAGGGGCGGAGAACCTCAGCAGCAACAAACACCACCCCAAGAGCCTCTGGCTTAAGGGGGTTGACTTCAATAAGCATTATTATTGTTGCTGTTAAGGTTAGATAGAAAATATGCATCGGTATTAAAAATAGAAGTGTCACCGGTTCCCTCCCACTGTTAACAAAGGGTTCTGCGCAAATCCGATACCTGCCATGTACACGTTTTACAGTTATCCTTTAATTAAACACCCCGATTCAGAGTTTGACTGAAATTTACTAAAGATTTGGGAAATGAACAAGTGACAATTATTTTTGTAATTTTTATTGCAGCTTTTGCACCAGATTATCTAGTTAAATTATACTTATTTTTTGTTTATTATATTTTGAAGTTTCCACATACTTTTATTTTGTCGAAAACAAGTAAAACAAGCAAAGGGATTTTTGTTGCAATTATTTTGCATGAACAGCATACCAGGCACAATCATCAGCCAGGCGTTTTAGAAAGTTGGAAAAGGAAATCTTTCATCCATCAATACAAACAAGATGCAGAAGCAGAAGCAGCTGCCGCAGTTGCCAGCTGCTGCAAGTTGTTGGCCACCAGGTGCAACAATCATCATCATCATCATAACCATCATCAACGCCATGAGGGCACCGAGCAGCGTGGCAGCGAAGATGCTGGCCGGACGGGCACAGCATGTCGACATCAACGCCGCATGATCTTGCCGCTGAGCTGAACGAGTTTTTGGGTTCTGCTTCTTTGTATGGTTCTTTATTATTTTACTTCAATGCCGTATTTGCTTTTGTGTCCTTATTCGTCGTCAGCTGTGTGTGTGTGTGTGTGTGTCCTGTTCAACAAAAGTAACCCTAAGAAGATCTTTACCGTTTGTTCGTGTTGTCCCCATATCGAATTACAGTGCTTCTGCTTTACAACAACAACAATAGTTGCAAATGTCAGTCAAGTGCAATTGTCAATAACAGAGCTGCAGCGATTAATCGTTTATCGATTGTGCATTGATATAATATAAAAAAAAAAAAAAAAAAACATTACGTTTTGAAAAGCGCTGGGGAATAATTATGACGCGCTCGTCCGCTTAAGTTGTATCAGGGTGTCATCTCTCTTCCATTATATATATCCAACCCAGCCGCTAACCCGACCGGACAGCAAATGCTTCTGATCAGAGAAAGTTTTTTTTTCTTTTTCTTCTTCATTTTTCACCTGAACTTGACTAGGGCTTGGGTTGATGTGTATCCGAAATTCGATGCGGGACGCAGGCTGGCAACAACTGCAACTTCCATGCCCAGGTTAATCTGAGTTGAGCACAGACGACCGAAAAACCATTCGCATGTACGCTGTTTGTATCTGCCCTGCCCTCCGCTGTGTGCGTGTGTGTGTGCGTGTGTGTGTGTGTGTGCATGTGGTCCGCCTCCAGATAACAAGCGAACCGCACAGCGATGACGCCAACCAAATGCTCTGGCTGTGTGGAAATACTTGTGTGAGTGTGCGCGCGTGTGTGTGTGTGTGTTGAGCTCTGCTGGCTGGGTTGCTGGCTGGCGTATTCACCATGAAATCGAGCCAAAGCGAAACCAAAGAGCAGCCCAGTGCCAGCACCAAGCACCAAGCACCAAGCACCAAGCACACGCAGCAACAACGTGCCGACGACGTAGTTGATGATGTCGTTGCCGGGGGCGCAGACCAGAGAGTCGTCGCGTCGCGTCGCGCCGAGCTCTGCTCTGTTGAGCAGCGGGCAACCATTTTGTCTCGAACGAAAAGTGGATGACGAGGGCGACTCTGGGTTTCGCCTGCCTGCCTGCCTGCCTGCCTGGTTCAGCTGTGTGCCCGCCGCCTGGCAAATGCAAGAATCAATAGCCGAGAGCCGAGAGCCACCAGGCAACAAAGCGTAGCTAGCGAAGCCCACAAATCCAAAAGGCCGTTTCATTTGCGCTGTCTTTCATTTCATTTCATTTCATTTTTTTGTTGCTCTTCTTTACTGTTGTTGCTGTTCGTTTTGCGTATTCCCTTTTGTGCGGCGGCGGCTGCTGCTGTTGCTTAGCCCCAGAGGTGCCTGCACCGGATATCATGGGCCCAGCGAGGAGTCACAAATGGAAGCCAGTGAAGGACACGACAAGAGAGAGAGAGAAAGAGCGCGCGCGCAGAGAGTGTGAGTGGGAGAGAGAGAGCGATGGGCATCACCAAGGCACAGTTTGGCCAGGGGACGGGGCATAGCCGGGCAAGCTGAGAGCGAACGGAAATAGCCTGGACTGGGATTGGGGCTTGGGCTTGGGCTTGGGCTCGGGCTGATGCTGATAAACATAAAAATATATATATATATATATATATCGAGATTTGGACCTGGACCTGGTTGAGCTGAACTGAAACTGGAACTGGGCAGGCAGCTCTGTCATGCGGAGCCAGAGTGGCGGGCGAATTCCATGGAAGCGAGGCGAGCACAAAAATTATACGTAATTGCTCTGGCGCTGGGCAGGCACAGCAGCCCAGACACAATCGTAGCCGCAGCCACAACCGATATGAAACGAACCAAGCGCGACCCAAGTTCCACAAACACACACACACACACACACACACACACACACACACATATACACGCAGGCACGTCTCTTGCTGCCCTCTCTCGCCGTTGGTGACGGCCTCGAAAAATTTGTGTTGCCTTCGAACAGCGCGGCGGCGGCGTTTCGGGCGCCGCTGCCGCTCATCGCTCTCTACGTTTTGTGCTGCTATTCTCGTGCATTCTGCTTAGTGATGGCAATTTTGACGGCACGAAATTAACAATAAATATTGTAACTTTTGATGCAATACAATCATAAAAAAAATGTTACTTCTAAATTTGTTTATTGCATTTTGCTACATAGTTTTCGATGTTATCGAAACGCGTTATCGAATTAACATGTGCAGCAGCACATGTGGTGATTAACTTTCGATAAGTTTCGCGATCACGCACCTGCCTCATCTCTAGTTTGTATTTTGAAAAGCGGCCAGAGTTTAAACAGTGGAATGGGAAGAAGCAGAAGAAGCATCAGTAGCGGCAAAAGCAAAGAAATTTGTAAATAATAAACAATAAGCATAGTTTGTTTGTTGTTATTATTCATTATATATTCGCAGTACATACGTTGCCGGCCAACTCTAACCTCAAACGGCTGCGCCGGACGGGACTAGGAATGGCCATCCATCGAATCCCAGTCACGCCAGCTGCTGCCCGCCCATGCTAGCTGCTCTCAGTTTTATATGCCAACGTAGCACACGAAATGGCAATGCCGATGCCGATGACGGCGACGACGGCGACGACGACGTCGGCTAGCGAGCAGCGGCGAACGGCGAGCGACAAACCAGCCAAGCAAGAAGAAGCAGCAGCCAGCGAGCCACAGGCACGACAAAGTTACACCAATACCAATAAACGGCGGCGATGGCCGTCGCGTCGTCGTGACTTGGCACTTCAAGCAGAGCCAGAGGCAGGCGGCAGGCACAGAGCCCACGGAGCACACACGGCATGGACAAGCACACACACACACACACACACACACACGCACATACAGATAGAAACGAATGCTCGATTCCGATTCCGTTGCCCAATGATGATGATGTTGCTCACGGGCAAGTGCCACTGACAGGCACAGGGACAGTGCCCGGCGGGGAGGATGGGGGGGGGGGGCGTGAGGGGTATTGGGTAGAAGAGAATGCTGCAGCTGGCAACGAGCGAAACAACGTCGACGACGTCGTCATCGCCAGCGCTTGCACAATCAAATGGGGCCAGCAGCAGCCGCAGCTCGCGTCTGATGAGGCATATTTTACTTTTGGTTTCGTATTTAACCTCACTTTCTTGTTTTTTCTTTTCCATATTTTTCTTTTTGTTTTTTTTGTTTTTTTCTTGGTCAGGTAAAGTTCTCAAGAGTTAGTGCCAAAGGTGTTATCGATTACACGCACAGGCAGGAAAGTATCATGGAATGGAGGAGTAGATATAGATAACCCATCAGCAGCAAGCTCGGGTGTGGCTGCCGCCGGCTGCCTCTGTTCCGCCAGGAATGGGAGCAATCAGTGTGTGTGTATAACAGTGTCGGTTTGAGGAACCCACCAGGCGGTAGGCGTGCTGTCGGTTGGCAGTGCGGATTGAGTATAATAGGTTGGCAATGCGGATGGGTTATATTACGTATATGCCTCTGGCCACACTCACCTTGATATTTACGCAGTTGTGTATTTTTGTGGCCAACGGCTCCTTATCGGCCGCATAACTGTTAATAATCGAAATGCATTCGCTGGCGGGCGCAATGCACAGGCGACAGCAACTTTGTCGCGTTCGTTCCTCCATTGCTGTCGCGGCTATATCAGCCGCGCCAGCAGCTCCCGTTCCCGTTCCCGTTCCCGTTCCAGTGCCTGTGCCCGGTCCAGTGCCTGCTGCTATTGTTGTAGCGACAGTGTCGCACATTTTTGCCCGATTAACGTTGATATTTATATTACTATTATTATTGTTGCTGCTGTTCTTCTTTTTTATGTTTTGTGTATTTTGCACGTTTTCACTTTTATTTTGAATGGGGGCGCAACGCGTGAGCGTCGCTGCCGATTCCTCTCACTTTTTTTTTCTTTCTTTCTTTCTTCTTTTTTTCTTTTTGCAAAATGGTTTTTGGTCGCCTCGGCTGCGCGATTGCGGACACTTTTTCGTCGTGCCGTCACATTTCACATCTGCTGATGCCTGGGCACGGGCATTTTTGCATCGCTATCGGTTAGTCAAAACGACTCCGTCGTGGTCGTGTCCGTCCGTTTGCGCTCAGTATGCAAAACAAAATTACACAGAAAAAAAAAATGAAATGAACGCAACGAGCCGAACGATTTCCAATGTGCACCTCGGACAAAACAGACGTCCGAATCTTTCGACGAAATAACAACAAATGACTGTCGCTCACCGAGCAATCGATGAGAGAGAACAATATTATCGATGACTAATGTTAACGCAATGTTATTGCACAACAGTGTCTTTTAATTAAGAGCGATAGATAAAAATCGATATAATATATCGATTATTGTGATACTTATTATTTTTATAAAAATATACCATATTTGCAAGCCCCATATACCACCTAGTAAGATATTACGGCTCTAGCAATCAGTTAAGGAAACGAATGTGTATCGATACATCGTACTTATGCTTAGACTCAGAGATGTTCCTGTTGATTATCGAGTATGATCAGCTGTTAGTGCTATCGCGTAGTTTGCTTTCAACTTGTTTTGTTTGTATGCTTGTTTTGGTTTTTTGTTTTGTTTGAATTATATATACATGCGCATTTTTTGTAAGTTGATTTCAATTTGTTAACTTCAATTGTGTTTGATTGAATTTGATTATTAGACTAAAAGAGGTAAATAAACTCTTATTTAACATTATAATTATTAAATATTTCACAATGTATCAGAAACCTGCTCTTACGAGTATTCAAATTTACCGTTTTTTGTGTTTTTTTGTACATATATTAATTAAATCGAACCAAAAAACTAGTATAAAGTTACGCGGGCTGTTTTCATCTATTATTGCGGGTCCTTCGCGCTTCTTCTATATATATGATGGATTATGTAAAATTTTACATTTTACAGAAAGAATGTGCCGTAAAAAGAAATCTGTTCTTGCTTTGAAATTGTACAAATTGACAAATTTAACTTAAGTGCACACATACAAGCATTTCGTTGCTCTATTAGAATGCACTGGAGAGCCGTGAAAGATGTGAAATGTACGCGAAACCAATTCTCGCTCGATCGCATTAAACAAGTGGCCCGCTTACTCGCTTGCTCTTGGAGATCATGCGAGAACTAACGATCCGAGCAAAAACAAAATATCCTGGGGTACTTTTCATTTGTATGAAATGTCCCATCGATAAGTTTTTTTTTTTGTGCCAAAAGAAATTTCTTGAATAACCAGAGCCTTTTTTCAGCAAAAATCTGATCTATTCATTGTTCGTTTTGTTTTTAAATAATAATTATTATGTAGTTAAAATGTTACTAAAAAGCTTTTTGATTTTGAACCTTGAACCGACCCAGATGCTCTTAAATTTCTTTTGAGTTCAAAAAATAAATGAGAGTTCGCTGAAAGATATACTCCTTCCTTATTAAAAATAAACAACAAAAAAGAAAGAAAATTAAATGTTTTCCTACTAATAACAAATGAAATATTTTTATTTTAAATTTAAAATATTGTGACGACCTTGGTTCTTTGATGTGAGAAAGCATGTTTCAAACCTTGACTGGACCCAATGAATAATTAATATATTTTAAATGCAGAATCTATTTAGAGCCATGAAAATCATTTAAGGTTTGATAATGTTATGGGGATGACGCTCAGACAGACATTCCACAAACCCAATATACTCTTTTCGTGAACGAATATAAAACTAATTAGCTCTTTTTTAAGGGCACTCGTTTGAATATGTAAGATCCCATTTAAGGTATTCCCGTAAGATAAGCAAGTTTATAAATAAGTATAATACATAGTATAGAGCTGGGGGCTTGCAATTTTTGATTTAACATGTTATATACTATGTATACATAAGGTCGTATAAATATAGCTGGCAAGCCAAATGTACGGTTTATGACTGTCATCGCTAATCAGAGAGCGATCATAATATGTCCATAAATCTTGCTGCAAATTAATTAAAGACCCATTTAAATTGGGAATACAAGTAAGAAAAAAGATTTGACAAGTCATTTGGCGGCTTGCAAGAGATAAGGTCCAGCCAGCTCAGCCGCCCCCCACTGATATCAAGGGTGCAAAGAGCGCTCCCATAAATAATGCCCGGTCGCCAGACCCGTCCACCGATCGCCCGATTTAACATCCTTTTTATTTCCAGCTGTCACAGTGGGCCGCAATCGATTTGCATTGCGTTGCACGAGTGCCGTTTATGCACTTTTATCGTAAACTGTGGACCGGAAAGCGAAGATAACTCCTATATGCCCGGCTGTGTGCTATGCAAAATTATATTAATTATATTAAGCGGACTTATCACAGCCGCCCACACAACAGTCCAAAAAATAAAAAATAAATAAATAAAACAAGTGCTCTAGTCGAGCGTGCCCGATTAGCAGATACTCCGTACCCAGCCCAGTAAAAATGATTTCAGAATAACTCCTAATTTGATCCGATCTTAATGCATTTCGCAGGACTTCAAACTAACATTCAAAAATATTACCCAAAGCGCAAAAATGTTGGGAACTTTTTAAAAAAATTGAGCGCTTCTTGCTATACGAGAATACTACGTACGATATGAAAAATTTGCCAATATTAGGAAAATAGGACGAAATATCCAATAAAAAAAAAAGATGAACTCTTACTGCACAGAGGAGAGTATATATCTAAAATGTCAAGTCCTCCTGAACCTCTCTCCTATTAATCATACCCTTTGTTACCCATTGCATTGGGTACAGGGTATCAAAAGCCCTCCGATTAAAGTTTGTTCGCTGTTTGGACACTAATTTGACGGCCGTTGCATTTTGCAGTACAGTAAAGACAGCTTAGGGTGGGCCCAGCGCCACGCCCACACAACCCGTTAGCGAGCCCAGGCGCGAGCCCATCCATTTGTAATGCCATCGATCCAACCCGTCCACGGCCAACTGTGGCACTTACATGCACAAACATGTGTTGATTGCGATAATATTGCCGAGCCCGGGAATCGAGAGCCGAGCGCATTGCGATCTTCAGCTTTATTCGATTTATACATTTTTTGTTTATGTATTATTTTTATTTTGTTTCTATGTACACACACATACGTACTCAAAGGCATGACTATGTGTGTGTGTGTGTGTGTGTGTGTATGTCTTATCAGGCTTTGGCTTCACACTTGACGCTTATCACTCAAAACACATTTGTATGTGTAAATGTGTGTTTGTGTGTGTATTACGCATACACCGGCTGCTGTTGCCAGATTCGCCTATAAAATGATTCCTAGCCGGCCGCATAAGCTTCAGTTCGCGCACAAAGTCTGCACGCCAAGTGTCCCATTGATCAATCTCGTAGTACTCGTCAAATTTTTTACTCAAACCATCCCAAAGGTATGTACATCCAGTGAAGTAGAAGGCCACAATTCGCGTCCTGTGTAAAAAAAAAATAATAATAATTATATATTCAACACAAATCAGTTGGTTTTTAATACCCAAAATGTATTTCAAATTTTTTTCCAAGTGCTCAAGTTCAAAAATAAATATTTCTGTTTAGGATACAACCAGTTCCGTCTTTATATAGAGTAATCTTAGAATTATAAAGCAAAATTGCTCAAACTTGCATAGTTTTTCGCTTTTATCAATGACTTCTTCAAGTTTTGCTCTTCAAAGTTCATCTAACCCAACTTTTTTTTAAATATTATTTTTTCGCTTACATATGTAGCTAACTAAAAAAACGATCAGTTGACAACTAATTTAAGATAACTACATAAAATTTGATTATATGGTCTTTAAATAGCTTCGTTTTTTTTTATTTAGTCGAATTTGATAAGCATCGGATTACAATTTTATTTAGCCACAATTTCACAACAGTTTAAGGGAGCATTTCTGAATTATTTTTAACTTTTTAAAGTTGTATTATTTTGTTTGAAATTAAAGCCTCCTGTTTTCAAAGCACACTTAATTAGTTTAACCGCGAAATACCCTTGAACTGCTTATTGCTAAAACATCATTAGTTAATTTTTTTTTTTTATTAATTCAATTGCCAATTAAAAAAAAGTTCTTAAATGCCAACCACAACTGGTTAATGAAATTGTAATTACAAATCGGTTGCGATTCTTGACGTCTGGTACCACTGTGACTGTCTGTTTGTGCCTTTTGTTGTATTATCCTTGAGCCGCCGCCGCCATCGTGGATCGGTGCTTAGTTGAGGTGCAAACCCTTCTGTTATTTCAACGCTGTGTTTACCGTAAGAGGGTCGCGCCTTTTTGGTTGGCAAGTTCATTAACAGCAACTACAACAAGACAATGCAAGCCAATTACGTGCGAACAACAACAATAACAAACGCAGCTGGCCAACATCAAAAATCTCACTCAGGTGAAGGGCATGACGTCACAGCAGCTGGCTTGTAAAGCAATATCAAACTCGAATTAACACTAGCGCTTGTTGTTGGTGTTTGTGTACGTGTGTGTTTTTTTATAATAAAAACACTGCGTTGCCGGCGACTGCTTCAGTCCCCAGTTACATCTCAAGCGGCTCTGTTTAATCCCGGCAAGACCAGAAGTAAAAGACAAAAATAAATACCAACAAGAAGGCAAAAATGCAGGCAAAATTAACACAATTAGTCACATTTATTTTGTTGGTCGCACTGTGCGGTTCAACGGTAATTTAAACGCAATTTCGAGCAAGCGAATTTTGCCGTTTGTAAAACTGATGCCCATTTTATTTGGTTAGATGTCGTACAAAGTGGAGCCACTGCCCGATTCATATGCCGGCCTGGGCGAGGGACCGCACTGGGATGAGGCCAGACAGAGCCTGTACTATGTGGACCTCGAGGCGGGCGCCCTAATGCGCTACGACTACAAGCAGAACAAAGTGTACCGCACTCAGATCGAGGGCGAAACGCTCGCCGGGTTTGTGCTGCCCGTTGAGGGCAATGACCAGGAGTTTGCCGTCGGCTGCGGTCGTCGCGTTGTGATTGTCAGCTGGGACGGTGTGTCACCGGTGGCGAAGGTGGTGCGCACTCTGTTCACGGTGCAGCCGGAATATGATGCGAACCGTTTCAATGATGCCAAAACCGATCCGCGTGGTCGTCTCTTTGGCGGCACCATGCGCTACATTGGCGATGAGTTTGTCCACCGTCACGGCGAGCTGTACAAGTGGGAGGCCGGCGGCAATGTGACGCTGGTGAAGAGTGACGTGGGTATTTCCAATGGTCTGGCCTGGGATGAGAAGGCCAAGAAATTCTATTATATCGATACCACGGACTATGAGGTCAAGTCATATGACTATAACTTCGATACGGGCATCGCCAGCAATCCCAAGGTTATCTACAACTTGCGCAAAACCAGTCCCAAGGATCATCTCCTGCCCGATGGCATGACCATCGATACCGAGGGCAACATCTATGTGGCCACATTCAATGGCGCCACCATCTACAAGGTCAATCCAAGGTATGCTTGCCATGCACAATTCTTCCCTTGTGCCCGGGCTGTGTCCTAATCCCTTCTGTTTTTCGCCCTTGCAGCACCGGTAAGGTATTGCTGGAGATCAAGCTGCCCACCAAGCAGATCACTTCGGTTGCCTTCGGCGGACCCAATCTGGACATCCTGTACGTGACCACCGCGGCCAAGTTCGATCAGCCCGCGCCAGCTGGCACCACCTACAAGGTGACCGGCCTCAACGCCAAGGGCTATCCCGGCGTCAGTCTAAAGATCTAAGAATTTTGACGTGTCTTTTTTTTATATACCTACACAATTATTACTGATACATGTTAATATCGTTAAATCGAAATAGCCAAGTGCAATAAAGATGAGCATACGTATGTATGTTAAATAAACCGTTTGTATGTGTGCTATATTATTGATAAAAAAAAACAAGTGGGCACCTCAAACTTGACATTGCCGGGTTAACGCTACCGATTTATCAGCCCTTCAACCATTGGAATAATAACTATTCAATGACCTTGCACTAAATTGGCGGTCAGCAAAGATATGTACATATAAAGAAACATATTATAGAGTCTGGCGATTATATTGTAGCCTCAGTCGAAAACAAGCACACACTTATAAATAAATAAATATCATTTATTATATGTGTAGAGTAAGAACGGTTATCTCCAGGGTGCCGAAGATTAAATACCCTTGCAGACATATAAAGAAGATTATCATATATGCATATGTAGGAGTTCGATGTTGGTGGTATTTTGTCTGCAACAAAAATATGGACATATGGAAGCGTTTAACGATAGCTTTCAAACTGAGAGACTCACTTGCATAGAAACAGACAGACACATTACATGATAAAATTATAACACGCACTGCAAGGGTATAAAACGGTATATATGTATAATAAAAGATAATATAATATTATGTATATAATAGCTTCTGCCAATAAACTCAGTTACAAGATGACTTCCATTTCATTCAGTACATTCCCCTGGCAGTCGTGATCTTTTATACAAATCGGAAATGTTCATCAACTTGAATCACTATATATGCTTTATATATTGTATACAGTCAGCAGACCAATTATTCGTGCAAAAATTTAAATATGTTATAAGAATATTAGATTTTCATTCTAAAAAAATTTTTTTATTTGCCTAAAGTGTACGTTAAGTTAAAGACTGTATAAAATATATATGTATATATATTAACAGAATAGAGTTTATAATAACAATTTCTGTTAGCGGGAAATTCTCACAAGTTTAGCTTGATTATCATGTATAATGTGTATAAAATTGTTACGTCTAATTATGACAACTTTGCTTTAAATTTAGCATGAATAAAAAAAATTGCTTTTAAAAACTTTGTATCCTAATTAGATTTAAAAAACTCTGACGATGTCTTTTATGTATAATAGTGCCTGACATCAGCTTGATTATGAATATACATTCATCGACACTCGCACGTGTGGCTTCATTCATCTTCCGACTCGGATTCGGAGTCAGTTTCGTCCTCATCCTCGTCGCTGGCGCTGGAACGATTCAGACGCAGCATTTCTTGAAACTCGTGCACGCGTATCTTTTCGGGCACAATTTGCAGCAGAAATTCGAGATTTTTGCTCTTGTTTACCAGCTGCGACAGATGCTCGTATTTGAGTGTGTCGCTGTTCTGTTTGTCGCAGGATGCCGTGTACGCTTCCCGCGCCAAGTGTTGCACAAATAGCTCAGTGCACTTGGTCATTAGGAATAGAACTTCGTTCGTAATCAGGCCCGTGTCCATGGAGCTCTTCATGATGGTGCGCACCCGGGTGAGTGGCAGAAATGTGTCGGCGCTTTGCTTGCGCTGCTGTTGCGCTTTGCCGGTATCGACCATTATTGATTGTATTTATCACTTAATAAATGTTTGTTTACGAGTAATTCCGTTTTTGGCGCTAAACGAAAAAGTCCCGGTGTTTTGTTTTGTTGCAACTATAACAATCGATTACACATGGCAGATGTTACCGGTGTGTTGTGGTTGTGCATTTGTGTTCGTCTATCGATATGCACGCTAACTCAAACTCTTCAAGTACGCTATACAACCCTGCTGGCATATGCAACACTGCGATTTCTTTGCAGCCTCCTTTTTGGCTGTTGTTTCGTGTGTTGACCAATAAATTTTTTCGTACGCAGCATATTTTTTTTGTCAGTTCTCAATTGCAAAACGACGAAATACGTATTTAAAACGCATAATTCGCTTGCGCTGCTGGCAGAGCAAATTCGTTTGGTCAACGCACGCAATAACATTGCATGCAACTAGCGTCCAAACACGTAGTTACAGAAACACGACGATAAAAAAACAGGCAAAGGCGACTCCGACCGACACCGCACCGAAACGTGAATGTGAATGTGAAAGCGAATCCGCGGCAAGGAAGTGCAACACAACACAACACAAGTACAACTACAACAAAGTGCAGCCAACAGAGCAAAACAGATGTTGTTATAAACAAAAATAATTAGGCGCACTTTCCATGTTAAGTATATACAAAATACGCTCGCCTGTTGTGTAAACAATTTGTAAGCAGCAGCAGTAGCAACAACAAAGGTCAACTACTAGCGAAAGAACATCGACAACAAACGCATTGAAAGCATATTTGCATATTGCTTTTAACTGCAACACTCCGATCCATATAGCCTACAAACACATATACACACACAAACATATATATATATAAATATTTATATTTCTGTTGTCAATATCACATCGGAAGTTGTTCGAGTTGCAGCGACAGCGACAATTAAAAATGGCCGCTGCCACCGCCGACGTTGTGAATGCGGTGAACGATTGCTTCAGCATCGGCTCCACAGTGCTCTGCACGAACTGTTTCAAGGAGGAGGTTGAGGGCGAGGTGCTCGCGTTCGATCATAACACAAAAATGCTTATATTGAGTATCCTTTTTTTATCAACAACAAATCAGTTCTGCTCGCCCAAAGTGAAAGTTTGTCTTTTATAATTATCATGTGCTTTTATATAATGAATACTTGAGTGCTGTTTTTCCCTGGCCTTTTCTAAATTGGTCACCTTACATCGATCTCGAAATCCTTTGCGTCTCTTCTCTTCCTCTTCCCCTTCTTTGCTCGATCAGAATGCCACTCGAAAACGGCCGAGGATCTTAGCGATGTTTATGTGCTGAACTTGTCGCTGTGCAGCAACGTGCAGGTAATCAAGGAATGCAACGGCAATTTCATGGATGATCCCCAAAAGCTCAACCTGGAACAGGTACGCATTGGCACTTTTAGCTTATATATTAACAGCAGTAAATAATCGTCTTTCGCTCAGGTTAAAACGCGCCTACGTAAAACAGTGGAGAGACGGCAAGATTATCTCAAGTCCAAAAATGCCGACGTTAGTCCAGAAGCACAAGAGCTCTATAGAGCGATAGCCAAACGATATGGGGTAATCTATAGCTATGCTCAAGATCGTTTCCAACTTTTATAATATCGGGTTGCCCTTTTGTTATTGCAGTACAATGAAGTGTCCTGGCAGGGGGCGAATATACAAATATTAAACGAAGTTACCATCTCGCCGCCATACCGGGAGGATAATGTTGTTTCCAGTTCGGACAATGATACTTCGTGCAACTATATTAAGCGAATGGTAAGAGTACAATCAGCGAATTTGTGCAGTTCACATATGCATGCGGATCTTTAATTGCAGATCAAACAGATCAATACGAGACCTTCGCCATCGGCTCTGGAAAATACCCATGCTACGGCAAGCGTTTCGTCGGCATCCGTGTCGCCCACGTCTTCATCTCTATCGTCGAGTAACGCAGCTTCAGGATCACCGGTTCCCGCTAACTAAAAATAAAACTTAAAGAAAACAAAATAACAACGCATATTTGCTTGCAAACATGAATGAAAATGGAATTGTAATTAATTTGGTAACTTCTTGGGATAGGACTGGACATAGCTGGGGGTCGAAATTAGGGCTAGATTTTGTTCATTCAATCAAATCGAATATCGATAATCGAATGACTCGATTACAGTTATTCTTATGCAGTGGGCTAGCGGCACGTTTTTGTGACGTAACCATTTAAATAGCTGCTAAAAATGAACGTCAAATATTATATTTGGCAGTAAAAATCGAAATAATCATGCAATAAAAGTTTTTATTTTTGTATGGTGTACAATAATAAAAAATAAAAAAATACCAAAATCTCTCGCCAATCGATAACGATTGTTGTTGGCTTAATGGCAAATACTGTCGCCGTACACTGCGAATGGCAAGTTATACGATTAAGCTGAAGCCGCGTTTACCTTCGGATTCTTAATAGACGAAATAAACAATTTAATTGACTGAGAACACATAAACATGGAAGATGTACAAAAGCACAGCGTGCACACGCTTATATTTCGCTCGCTTAAACGCACCCACGATCTGTTTGTATCGAACCAGGGCAACCTGCCGGATATTGACGACCGCCTGTAAGTTTTAATGCCCCATCGAAAAAGATGCAAATTTCACAATTAAGTGTTACATACGTCTCTGTTGCAGGGAGAAGCTGAGGCGCTCCATTAAGGCAAGGGATACCTATGGATTGGTTCTTGAGCGCGCCTACAGATCAATGGACGCCAAGAAGCTGGCCATTGAGAAGCCCCTGGCCATCACAGACGGCGCCACGGGCCTGGCTGCATCTGGCTCAGACTTGACCACAGCCGCGACTGAGGGCGGCGCCCTGGTCAGGTACAATCGCGACAAAGAGAAAACGCCATTGAATGCCACCACCTCGTTGGTGCGCACCTCGTTGGCAAACAGCAGCAACGGTGGCGGCGTCGGAGGTGGAGGCAGCAATGTGCAGCTGATACCAAAAAAGGCGCCCAGCATACCCAAGCCCAAGTGGCATGCGCCATGGAAGCTCTCGCGTGTCATCTCTGGCCATTTGGGCTGGGTGCGCTGCATAGCTGTTGAGCCGGGCAACGAATGGTTTGCGACCGGCGCCGGCGATCGTGTCATAAAAATTTGGGACTTGGCCAGCGGCAAGCTGAAGCTATCGCTGACCGGCCATGTGAGCACCGTGCGCGGTGTGGCCGTGAGCACAAAGCATCCGTATCTGTTCAGTTGTGGCGAGGATCGTCAGGTGAAGTGTTGGGATCTGGAGTACAACAAGGTCATCCGGCATTATCATGGCCATCTGTCCGCAGTCTACTCGCTGGCACTGCATCCCACCATTGATGTGCTCGCCACATCCGGCCGTGACTCTACGGCACGCATCTGGGACATGCGCACCAAGGCCAACGTGCACACATTGACCGGCCACACGAACACGGTGGCCAGCGTGGTGGCGCAGGCCACCAATCCGCAGATCATAACGGGCTCCCATGACTCGACGGTTCGTTTGTGGGATCTGGCTGCCGGCAAGAGCGTCTGCACGCTAACCAACCACAAGAAGTCCGTGCGTAGCATTGTCCTGCATCCGTCACTGTACATGTTCGCCTCCGCCTCGCCCGACAACATCAAACAGTGGCGCTGTCCGGAGGGCAATTTTGTGCAAAACATTTCGGGCCACACGGCAATTGTCAACTGCATGGCGGCCAATACGGATGGCGTGCTGGTTTCCGGCGGTGACAATGGCACCATGTTCTTTTGGGACTGGCGTACCGGCTACAATTTTCAGCGCTTCCAGGCGCCCGTCCAGCCCGGTTCCATGGACAGCGAGGCGGGCATATTCGCCATGTGCTTCGATCACTCTGGGACGCGTCTCATCACCGCCGAGGCCGACAAGACCATCAAGGTGTACAAGGAGGATGACGAGGCCACCGAGGAGACGCATCCGGTCAACTGGCGGCCGGAGCTGCTCAAGCGTCGTAAATTCTAAGATATACCCTAGCTCTTTATATCATAGCTTAATCAATGTAAAAAAATTAAAGACGATTACAACCAATACAATATTGTTCGCATACCCTTCCAGAAAGTATTCCAATTTTGTCACGATATGTGCAACGCATAGACGGAAAACAGGTAAAGTATATTACTATATCATAGGAGTAATCGATCATATAGCTCTTATATGAGCTATCTGTCGAAGAATGAGTTTTTATATAGACAACTTTTTAGTTTCTCAAAATATGCTGACTAAACTTGGCAATTCTATCCAAATTACAATGAATATTACCATAACCGATGCATAAAATATCTGGTTATTATGTGGACCGCATCTTCCCCATGTCTCCAAGGGTACATTTAATCTTTGACTCTAAGTGGACTTCCCCTAGTACTCCTTTCTTTGGGCCAATTCCTGATCTTGCAGAAAAGTAATCTCAGCAAATATAACAGTATATATAATCGAATCAAGAGTTGCGATCAAAATGTCAACCCACAAGAACTTAAATAAACTTCAAAAAATTGTTGGTATATTATTTGATTTTTTTTTGTTATTTTTATTTTTTTGTACACATAAATAATTTGAATTATTTTCTGCATAAATAATAATAATAGCATATTTATGTATGTATTATAGGGTTTTAAAATATTTCCTGTTTCTTCAGATTTCCGTCTGCTTGTGTTTGCCGTTTTCGCTAAAGTTAACAAAGTAAAAGCACTAACTGTTAATTTAAATGGTTCTTTATTTTGTTTTTTTTTTTTGTTGTATTATCGTATTTTATGATTAATATTATTATAGGTAGGGCTGTCTCTAGTCATTTGCATAAACGTTATCATTAGCATTATCTTTATCATTTCATGTTTTAAAATCACAAATAATTGTTGTTTGAAACAAATCTTCTGGTTTTTCTTTTCTTTTCTTTTCCTTTTTTTTTTTTTGTTTTTCTTTAATTTAAGTGTTTTTTTATTTATAAGTATTTTGCTTTTGTCCATTAACTTTCGTTTCGCTTTGCTTTTGCTTTCGTTCTATGTAAGTAATTTAATATGTATCAATAATCATTACACATCTAAGTATACATATACATATATAATATATATCTCTTTTTTTTACCCCTCGCTCGCCCAACCGCCCGCTTCGCTCTTTCTACATGTTGTCAACTGCCAATTGTCTATAAAATCCTTAAACTTTTGATTTTAACAGGTTTTTGACATTTTGACTTTATTGAATTTCCCTTGCATTTTTTTCTCAATTATTTTTAATAGTGTTTTTCGTTTCATCCCCTCACATTTTTTGTATTGCCCCGCCCTTTATGCATTTTTGTATTAAATGTTGTGGTGTATTTGTGTATGCGTGTGATTCCCAAAAATTGGGGCAAAACTGGAGCTACTGCAACGCGTATTTACAGTAATGCCAAACATCTACGGGATTTTGGCGTTAGTTACATATATATATATATATTTATATTATTTTTTTTTTTTGCAGTTAAAATATTACAATATAATTTGCCATTAATTGTCAGGAATATTGTTTAGACAAATATGCGATTAAGTGAAGTATTTTTTTTTTTTGTTGTATATAAATTCTTTTTGCAGCGATGAGAATTATTTTGAACAAAGTATTATTAAAGAAATAAAAATAAATAAAATGAAAAAATAAAGCACACGTACACCCCCCCACACACACACACACACACATGTAAACGCCTAGGCCTATTGAATATTATTTATCAGAATGCATAGGCACATGCATGTATAATAGCATCAGTTCAGTAACATTGAATATATATATATATATATATATGTATAGAGAGAGAACTTTGACCAATCCCCTCCTGCCACAAACCCATCACCTGCCGCGCACTTTCTTTTAGAGCGTATCGCTCGCGTAGTTTTTTGAAATTTAGAAAAAAAAATAGAGGTTTTTGGTTCGTGTGCGTTGTTGTCCGGTCGTAAGCGAGGGGGGCGGGAGATCGGTCAGTGGAAGAGTTGGCTGGCTGGCTGGCTGGCTGACACACAACGAATACATAGAAAGCAATTCCCAAAATACAAGTATATTTAATTGATTGCCTCCAGCATGAATTGACAGGATTCGGGCTGAACGTGAAACAAATTAAATATATAAGTGACTTAGATGTTACATATTTTAAAACAAGAAAAAAAAAAACATAATAATAATAATTAATTAAATTATATAAAATATATATTCAACTGAGAGAAATTGTCGTGTGTTCCGCTTGCTGCATCTAGTATATAAATATATATATATATATATATTTTTGTTTGTTTGTATCTTTATATATATATATATATACATTTCTTGCTAGTCCACAGATTTCAATATCGATGATTTTTATGTGAAAATTGTATCGGCTTTTCTGCTTGGTTTTTAGTTTTTTCTTATCTTGTTTTTATTTTCTTTGCTTTGCTTTGCTTTGCTTTGCTTTTGCTTTTGTTTAAGTTTTAGTTTCTTCGGCTGATGCTGTGGAAGCTATTGTTGTGGTTGTGGTTGTGGTTGTTGCTGTTGTTGCTGTTGTTGCTATTGTTGCTCGTGTTCTAGTTGTTTGGAGTTCTGGAAGTATGCTTGCCATGACAATGGTCTTGGGTGGCCGCTGACCCGCCGACCAGTTTTGTTTTTAAATTCATATATGCCGTGCCTCGCCTCGCCCGCGATCGTTAGTTGGATATATAGATGGGTACCGAGACACATACACACACGCACGCACGCACACACACACGCACGCACCGTCGCACGCACACACACAGACGCACACACAAACACACACGTAC
This sequence comes from Drosophila sordidula, assembly GCA_035047465.1. Lineage (NCBI taxonomy): Eukaryota > Metazoa > Arthropoda > Insecta > Diptera > Drosophilidae > Drosophila > Drosophila sordidula. The sequence goes on along the minus strand of JAWNPQ010000136.1, from coordinate 3,359,178 downwards.
ACACCCGCACGCACACACGATCACGCTGAATATAATTTGTTGTTATTGTTATTGTTTGTTGTTTTGTTGCTGCTGCTGCTACTGCTGTTTATTTAGTTGTATATTTTGATTGCTTTCTCGGAGAAATTGAGTGAGCTGCGCTTGCGCGATTTATTAATGTGATCGAGCCCAAAGAACGGCAACTGGCCGCCAGTCCATGTGCGAAAAACCTCCAGATCGATGGGTGTATTATCGTTGACATCAATGGTGTGGCCCATTGTGATGACGGCAAACTTATAATTCTCCCACTCCTTGTCGGGGACATTGAGGCGCTTCTGTATGCGCTGCTTGAGCGCACCGTAGGGTTCGCCGTGTCGCGCCTTCGTTAGGAACGGAACGCCAAACGAATTGTACAGTTCTTTGCTGAAATGGGCGACCGGTATGAGGAGCTCGTTCTCGGCCAGCTGTGACTCCTCGTTGGGTATCTCCTCGATGCGATAGATCTTCTGTGTGCCCTGTGTTGTTGTTATCGATTCGTTCGTTTTGATCAGCGTCTCCAGCGGTATATCGTCCTTGCATATGGCAACAATCTTGTGATTGCCGACCTTCATCAGGCGCAGCTTCTTGCGGCTATTCTCGGCGAACGTTATTGTTTTGGCCGCCTCATCCAATAGTCCCTTGACCGTGTCATTCTTGTTGGGATACAGCACCAACTCCTTCTCGTCCTTCAGGTCATTGGAAACCCAAATGCACTTGAATAGCTTCTTATTATCCAGCTCGTGTATGCTCAGCGACAGTCTCTGGTAGAAGATACGCTTTGGCGTGCTTTGCTTCGTATACGACAACAGGTCCTTGATGGTGCCCTGCAATTAATTGTGCATTAATATTTATTCAATTTATTTATTTATGATTTCATATGCCCTACACTCCAAGTGCTTTGCACAACTTTTTCTTACTTTTTTACTTTTCGATGCATTCAATGTGAATTGCTTTTGACAAGTAAAGCAAATGCCAAGCGATTTTTCAGTTGAGTTAAGCAAATGTTGAAAAGCAAGTCCGACTAAGGGATACCCTGAACATTTCACACACACAACCGCACGCCAAGTGTTGCGCACTGAATTCGAACAACTTCTAAACTAAGAGTATTGCAATTTTCAGGGCCTAATAAGAACAGTCAAATCTATATAAAAATCAAAGCGCAAATATATAGTATTTGAATTGCGTTATTTTCAAATTTTGGGGCGAACGTTTCTAAAATCCAAATATATTCCTGATCTGCGTCTGCTTTACGAGAAGATAATAAACAAAATTTGGTGGCTCTAGTACTTAAAGTCTCCGAGTTATAACAAAAAATAAATAAAATCGATTTTTATCGATATAAATGAAACGGTGCAAGATTTGGAATTTTGGCTCGATCTTTAGAGGAGCTTATGAGAAACCTTTCTGCCTAATTTGGCAGCTCTAAAATTGTGGATGGATTACCCCCTTCCTAGATATATAGATTTCATCGACTTGTCACATCCCCAGAGAGCTTATCTAACAATATTTCAGTTCGATCTATAGAGGAGATTATCAGTAATCTTTTTGCAGAACATATATATCTAGCTTTAAGCCTGAGGGAATCAAACTGTCACGCCCCTAGTTAGGGGCCGTCCCTCTTTCTCTCTTGCCACTTCGTGGACAAGGATTGGATATTAGAAGAATCAAAAATATTGCTGTTAGAGTCATTTGAATTCTGAGCAACAACGAAGAGGTGCAAAGTAGCGCCCGATTGGGAATATAGTTTACGCACCTTGTAGGTGTAGGGCACAGCGTTGCCGGCGGTCTCCTTGTAGTTGCTGATGCACATGAAGAACTGCAGCTTCTGGGGATCTGTGTTGAGACGCTCGGCGACTGCGTTGGTCAGCTGATCGTAGTTGTAGCGATTTGATAGCTCGAGCGTAAAGTCCGGCTCGTTGGGGTTGCATTTGTCGCTAAATATGATCTCGATGCGATAGACCAGATCCAAGAAGTAGTCCTCAACGGTGGGCAAATCCAGTTTGACATCAACATTCTCGCGCTCAAATATCAAAATGGGTCCTTGCAAATGATCCTGGGGCATATAGAGCACATTCTCGATGGGCTCATTGATGTTGGGTATCTTCTTCTCGGCATACTCATCGAACACGGTCAGCTCGGTGTCCAGCTCAAAGCCCAGCTTGCGATTTATCTCCGGCACCAGTTCGCTGAGACGGCGACTTAGGGGCTGCTGTGTGCAGCCAATGTAATTGAGACGCTTGTTGCGCGCATCGTAATACTTGAGGAAGAGAAGGACGTCCGTCTTGGGATTGAAGGGCAGCAGGGGCACGGTGCTGTCGGGCGGTGCCAGCTCAAGGAATATGACCCACGGCTTCTGCGATGTGGGTATCTGTTCGATGGTGCGGGCCGCCTCCGCCTCGAAATCAAAGTGCAGGAACTTTTGTGTTTGGGCCGTGCACATGTTCCACATGCGCATACGGTCGCGCGGCACACCAAATGCTTTCACCAGCATCTCGACCATTTCGTTAACTGTTTGGTTTTGCTTTAGCTTGAAGGGACGCTGGTGCGTCTTCTCCAAATCGAAGAGGCGTCGCTTCTGCTGCGACTCAAAGTACTCCTCGAGTATGACGTGTATGGGCACATACAGATTGGCCTCGCTGCGTTCCTTGCGGCGCGCCATCTCGATGCGTTTCTCCAAGTCGAGACGCTCGACCAGATCGCTGGATATCTCATTTTCGGGTATGTCGCCCAGGACGCGATCCAGCTCCGATTGGCGTATATAGACCAGCATGTAGGCGTTACTGCATTTGGCATGAAACGATATCTCATCGTCCATGCCGCCGTAGTTCTGTTCGATGGCCTCCTGTTTGCGGCAACTGGAGACCACATCGTCATCGAACTTGAACCAGCGACCGTCGGCCTTTGGATTGATAAAGACCACATAATGCCCGCCATGATTATCGCCCGAATGCACCAGTACGGCGTGGAGCACATAATCGGCCGGTGTCTTCTCACGCTCCGCCAGATAACGATCCAAATTGATTTGCTCATAGAATTCGAACCGATCGTTGTACTTGATCGAGCTATCCGTAATTGGATCGTATTGGAAACGCATCAAATGCAAATGCAACACCGGCGGGAATGCTGTGAATATGACGCCCTTGCTTGCCTCCTGTTCAGATATAAAGAAGCGTCGAAAAGAAATGTATATTTGTAAATATAATATATCTGTGTTGAGTGTTTATTTTGGGCCTTTTTACATTTATGCTGCAATAACATTCCAATTTAAACAGAAAACCCGCAGAAACTACTGAATTATATTCATATACATAAAGATACCAGAGACCGAGCTAATTACGTATAATGGAAAATACCGGTTGAAAGAGGTCGCATATAAACATTCGAAATTATTATTATTATTTATTTTTAACGAGAACATTTGAATATGGACCTATAAACAAACATATGCATATAGATATCTTATTCTATGCCATGATATACATTTATTCAAAAAATTCATTTAAGATATAAGAGAAAGAAATACACGGATAAATGACGGTTAACAGATGTATAAAATCAAACAATCAGCATAGAGGTCCGGATAATCGAAGTTTAACAATATATATGTTATATATATATTTTTCGAATCGAAATATCATCCACTTATCCCCATTAAAAGCGAAAAAATTAGTACTTGATTAGCTCTCATATCTTTTTTCCCCTCATTTCTTACGTTTTTTTTTTTCCAGTTATAAAATAGCTGTTAATTTTTTAGATTTCTATTTTTACCCCTTAAACAAATTTTTATTGTAGTTCCTTGACATCTTAATAATATTAATATGTTTATCGTTCTTTCGTGAGTAATTGAAAAATCGCGAACTCACTATATAAAAATGTGATTTTTGTAATATAATAATATTTATGATGATATGATGATGATTATTATGATTATGATCTTTACGTGCCCTTTTTAACATCTACAATCGAGCGCTATAATTTTTTTTAACAGTACGACCCACATAGCTGATGCTACTTGTTTTTTGCAATGAACTAGTAAACGAAATATACATATTTCAATTATTTTGTATTAACAGCATTGAGAATATTCCGCTCAAATCATATTGTTCAGCACTGAGCCACAGTTGGTATTTTATTGTGCCGAAATTATGGCTGCTGTTATTGTTAACAGTACGATCCACACTACACACAAATGATGTGGTATTATAAATATTATTGATGGCATCATATCATATTTATAGCGAATTTCAAGAATATTAATATTTAGTGTGTAAAAATGATTTGTACTATAATACTAGCACGATCTTAGTGATTAGATCATTAGATCGACACACCGAATGCCACTTGCTTATGTTCCACTAGATGTGGATGAAAATGCGTTACTGTTATCGAAATGTATATCGGAAGCGATTAATCAGCATTAATTTCAACAGTCGGTGTAAATCAAAAATACACGTAAATAAAAGCTTTTTTTGCGAAAACTGTATGGTGGACGGGTGATGGGAAGTGGGTAGGGGACTCACCTGTAGGCCATGGACACCGGCATCGTACTTGTTGTCACCCTCGAGTGTTTCGGAGGCGACGTAGTCCTGAAACGAGTCGTAGATGTTCTTCTTGTCTTTGATATTCAACTGAATATCGTAGAAGGTCTCGTAGCGTGTGCTATTGTAGTCGACATTGGTGCATTTAATGTACGACGACATTTTGCCCTCGAAGAGGCCGGGTATGGTGCCCTCGAGGCAGGTGCCCTTCATCTTTGACTCGAGCTTGTCGAGCAGCACACGGAGGAACTCCTGGACATCGTGCTGCATAAACGAATCAAGCGTCTCCCAGCCAAAGGATTTGGTTAGCTTCTTGGTGCCCACCGGACGATCGCCGAACTGCAGCTCATGGAAGACACGCTGCAGGGACAGGCCCACCGATTTGGTGCTATCGTCGGCTTCTGTCGGTATGCGATAGACGGCCAGGCGCAATGAATTTGTGAAGTATAGCGTCTGCAGCAGCGAATTCATGTAGCATGTGGCGCCCTGATTCTTCAGGCCCACATAGCCGGTATGCTTCTTGGAGTCCCACAGTACGCCGTGCGGAGCATCGGCAATCACATGCACCTCCAGTGTGATGCTGCCATTGTTAACATAGTATTTATCGGGATCCTGCAGCTCCTGCCAGGTGATAAAATTCGAATAGCCATAATCGTTCTCTTTCGAGTAGAACAAATGCTTGATGCGGGCACGCGTAAACGGCGGCGCATCCGCCTTGTGGCATTTGAGACGCAGCTCGGCAATTGCATTGCACGACCAGGTGGGTGAATCGTTTTCACCATTGCACTGGAGAAAGAAGCCCAGTGCACGATCGTTCGGTATGACCATGATTTTCCATGGCAGCATACGCACATAGACCGGCGGCGACAGATGCTGTTGCTTGATCTGGCCGACATTGTCAACGGTGTAGGAGAACGTTGTCTCCGAACGGAATTGATCCTCTTTAGTTTCGTCGTCCATTGGCATCTCCTGCTCGTTGCCAAACGATGTCGAGCTGCTCTCCGCTAACAATTGTTGTGGTGGCACGTTGCCGTTCTCACTGGGTAGCTGTTGCTGTTGCTGCTGCTGCTGTTGTTGCTGTTGTTGCTGCTGCTGCTGCTGCTGCTGCTGTTGCTGCAATTGTGGATGTATTAGATTTTTAAACTTTGGCAATTGTGGCGGCGAATTTGTCTGTTGTTGCTGCTGTTGTTGTTGTTGCTGCTGCTGCTGCAGGTCACTTGTGATGATCTCAACCTCTTGGGTATCCTGGGTGTCCATTGCTTCGATAGACTGATCTGTTTCAATGTCCATCTTATTTTGGCAATTGAAGAACAATCGCTTTCAATCGGCTGCTGCCGCCGCCGTTCTTATTGTTGCCTTTCCTATTGCCCAACAATTTCTTGCTATTATTATTAGGTATTTTGACTTTTTTTTTTTTTTTTTTGATTGTTTTTTTTTTCTATCGGATATTAGATTATCTTAATTAATTTTTGTTTTTTATTTTCTTTTTTGTTATCGTGTTGACATTCGATTTCGATTTCGATTGCGTTGCGCCTAATAATGCAGCAGCCGCCTGAGTTATCTGAAAAATTTAATGGAAAATGTGTAACAGGAGTAGAGGAGAAACATCGATAAATAAACAGCCAGACGCAAAAAAAAAAAAAGACACTCACATCAGTATGCATATGGATATGCATGTGTATGGATATGTGTGTGTATAAGTGTTGGTCACAAGCTTGCACATTTTTTTTTTGTGTTTTCTTTTTATGCTCTGCTGCTTGTTTAATGCAATATGCATACACGGTTTTGTGTATGTAGAATTTGCTCACGCTAAAATGAAGTGCGCCGCATCGCTTTTGTCCCAACACACACGCACGCACACATTCGCTCGCACGCACGCATCAAACCCACCGTTGTACAAACACACACACACACACACTCACACAGAGGCATACACGCGCACACATATACCTCTGCTTGTCAACGGGCGGGCAGCAGCTCCTCAACTGAGCTTGCCCACACACAAATGCAATGTTTTTTTTTTAACAATTTTTTTTTTGCTTTTTGGACTCACCTTTAAAGATGTCAAAGGAAATATGGTATATTTTTGCTTTGGCCACAAGCTGGTTGATGCCAGGCAGCTGTAGGCCCGAACTCGAACGCAAGCGCCAACCGTGCCCGTCAAGAGAAAAAACTTGCAAATTTTCTTCCTATTTTTCTTTCCAACCTACACTTTAATTTATGGCGTTCTCTTCATCGGCGATATGTGTGTGTTGTTGTTGCACGACGCTCTTTTCTTTTCGGTAGCAAAAAAACCAAGTCGAAAACATAAATTTTGTCAAAACTGTTTAATTTATACGAACAACACTTGTGACGTATTTTACTCGGCACTGCATTTGCGTTTCCGATTCATTAAAGGAAAGGTGCAAAATTTAACTTTAATCTGGCAAGCAAATGTTAATGCTCTACTCGAAATGGCACTGCAAAACTCAAATGGCACATAGTTTGATGATGTTATGTCAAAACGAGCTGTCAGCTGCCAAATTATCGATGCTGGTATCGAATGTAAAAACGATAGTCCGCTGTTGTAATGACTTGCGATTATCGATATATTGTTTTGAATTATCGATAGGATTAATTTGAAAAGGATCGTTATGGAGAAAATTGAGGGTCTTAAAATTGTATGCATAGAAATATTTCAATTAAATCTTAATTGATTAAGATACAAGAGCTGCTACGGGCTGTCGAATAATAAATATCCTTCCAGACACATAAACATTATGATTTTATTTGTATTATCGATATATATTTTTAAATTATCGATAGCTTGAATTTTAAAAGGACCGTTAAGATATTCATAAAATGGATTTCAAATTTTACGCACGGAATTATCTCCATAAAATCATAGTTAATGAATATACAAGAGCTACTACAGGCTGCCGAATACTAAATGTCCTTGCAGGTCCTTAAGGTCAAGCTGAAATAGTTGAATTTGCTTAAAGTTTGGAGTTATATATTGATTTCAATCAAAGGTTTCACACAAATCAAACAAAGGAGAGACTGTTTATGCATGAATGTATTATAAATTTATCGACATGTAAAAAAAAAACAAATTTGAAATTAAGATAATAAAATAAATATTTGTATAATTTATCAAAATCAACATGAATCGGTCGTCATTCGCTTGAGGTACATTTGCTAACAGATTAGATAATTTACAGGATTACTATGTACACAATAGATATAGAAATCGATCGATCGATCTTTGGCCATGCCGCACGCTAGCCGGACAACTGATGACGCTGTCGTCCCTGCAGTCGCTCACAGCGCAGGCAACTGCCGGCCGCATTGGCCTTCCAGCAGCTGTTGTGGGCACAGGCGCCGCACTGGCCGCAACGCTGCACCTTGCGCTGCCAGGGAAAGATGTGGCCCCGACTCTTGCAGTACTCGCAGATAAAGGCGCGACCCGTGCACAGCTGCAGCGATAGAAGGAGAGAGTGAAGCTGCTAAGGATAAACAGTTGATTTGGGCTTACCACACAGCTGTATACGTGCTGCTCGTGGAGCGCAATCAGCTCCTCAATGGAGCGGCACATGCTGTTGTTTTGCACATCGACAAAATCGCACATGGACCACATGTCCGGATCATTGGTAATATGCGCTGGCACCGCCTGGAACAACGCCAGCTCCCTGTTGATTGACGGGCATGCACGAATTAGAAAGAGATGCAGTGCAGCAGAAGCACCCGCTTACCTGGTGGCGAAACGGCACGAGCATATGAAGTCGTGCACATATTTCAATTGGAGGCGACGACGGCGCGCCCGGGCCAATTGCTTTTGCTTCACATAGAGCTGGGCATTCAGGTCGGGCACATGGAAGAGCGGAAACGTGTACATCTGCTCGATCAGGCGGTAGGCGAACGAGCTGACCGCATAGCAGCGAAAATCCCAGGCCTGCAGTATCTTGGCCGGTATCGCCGACAGCTGATTGCGATGGCAGCCGGTGCACAGATATTTGCCCAGATAATTGCAATAGCGAAAGTGATGTTGATATTGTCGCGTCACGTGCATCCCGCAGCCGGCGCAGCGATAATTCTGACGTGTCAACAGCTGGGCGCGACTGGCGGGCGGGTGCTCCGTGAAGATGATCTGTTGACGCGGCGGCGCCCAGGTGCTGGTGCCGCGCGTTAGGCTCCCCTCCAGCGCCAGTTGCTGTTGCTGCTGCTGCTGCAGCTGCTGCTGCTGTTGCGTCTGTGGCTTGGGCATGGGCAGCAGCTGCTGCGGCGCATCCTGCTCGGAGACAAGCCATTTGAGGTCGGCCAGCTTGGGCAGCTGCTGATCATTGAAGCGCGAGATCAGCTGCAGGCCCACTGCCTCGGCGCTGTTGTTGTTCCCACTGCCATTTTGCTGCTCCACATAGGGCATCAGCAGTGCATCCGCATCCGCATCCGCAGTCGCAGTCGCAGTCGCAGTCGCAGTCGAATGCGCGGTCCCAGTCGCCGCCGGCTGGCCGCGTCGACTCCACTTCACATGCTCAATGGCCGCAATGCAGGCCTCCGAGATGCGAAAGTGGGCATTCTCCTTCTCCAGTTCGGTGTTGTTGTGCGTGGAGCGCGACATTTGCAGAAATGCGGCCAGGCTCTGGTTGTCCAACTTGTTGCCGCCACTGTGCTGGCTATCGCTGCTCAGGCTGCACGAGGTGCTGCTGCAGCTGGCGCTGTTCTCCATGTGCCCAGCAGCCGGACTGCCCACAATGTCCAGTGGCGCCGTCGCCGTCGCTGTTGTCGTCGCCTGGCCGTTGTTGTAGTCGAGCATGCTGACGCCCTCGAACAGTGATTGTTGCTGCCGCTTGTCCGGCTTGCGTCCGTTCACTGGCAGAAAGCTGTCCAGCACACTGCCTCCCTCGGCGTGCGTGCCCAGACCCTTGCTATACCAGCTGGTGTAGACGGGCGGCGAGCCAAAGAGATTCCCGAGAAAGCCATTTAGCGGGCTGGCGCGCTTGACGCACTGCGTCCTCGTTGTCTTTGTCGCTGCGGGTATTGGCGCTGGCGGCGTCGCGTTGTTGCACGTCTGATCCGTCCAGATCTTGATGTCGTCACAGTTGATCAGCTGTATGCGACGTGGCGTCGGCGACGCCATCTGACTGCAGCTGCTGCTGGCCGTGCTGATGCTGGAGCCGCTCAACGGCAGCAGGTCCTGGCGATTGCGCCAACGGGCACGCGGACTGTTGTAGGTCTGACAGCGCGGACGCTGCCCGACAGCCGGCCCAGCCAATGAGCTGGGCACGCGCTCCAGGCTGCCGTCGTGCTGTTGCAGGCAGGGCAGGCTCTTGATGCGTCGCAGCCGTTGCCATTGTTGCGGACGCAGCGGCGCTTGTTGCTCCTCCTCCGGCACCACGTGCAATCTATGGGTTAGACTGAAGTTCGGCTGCGAGCTGGTGCGTCGATGGCGCCGTCTATTCAACGGCTCTAGCTGGCCGAGCAGACTGCTCTCGTCCAGCTCAATGGCCGTCAGGCAGACGAACAGCGCCGCCGCGCAGCCGCTCTGCCGCAAATAGGCCACGTCCCGCTGATAGTAGCTGTCGAGCAGCTCCTGGTCGCCCACCAGCGCCTGCACGCAGCGCGACAGGCAGCGGGCGCGCAAACAGCCCCCAATCCACTGGGGCAGAAACTCGGCCAGGCTGCCCGCCTGGCGGCCAGAAGTCCCAGCCGGCGGCTGTTGCTGATGCTGGTGCTCCGAGAGACGCAGAAACTCAAAATCTTCAATTAGTCGCTGCAAATGAACGCAATGAACACAATTTAATGCATTGCATATATCATAATTTATATACAGAAAATAGAAGGAAAGCTAGCGGAAAAGACTTTTCCTATGCGTAATACTTGTCCACAGTACACAGTAGTTATTATTGTCATTTTAGAGGAGGTGATTTTGTGGCTTTCGTGTTTCTTAACCAATCTTGATGAAACTTTTTGGAAATGCTTTTTTGACATATATATTTAGTATATTCAAATGTTCATCTCTCTAGCGCCCATAATCTGGGTTAGTGATCATTTAAATCCACTCGTGCTCACGAGTCGAACGAATTGAGGTTCGGTTCGTGAAACCGGTTTGTTACTTTATTTTGAATGTAACAAGAAAATACTTTGCATATATTGTTAAATACAGATCGGTTATTAATAAAAAAAGTGTAATTCAATTTGGTAACTTTAACGTTTTAAGTGTGTAAATAACAAATTAACCACGCAAGTATATGTATTTGTAGGGTATTTCAGTGTCGGTACACCGCGAAGATAAGTAGCTCTTCTTCTTCTGCTGGCTTGATTTTTTTCTGAGCTTAGGGCGTTGCAAACGCTGCTTATCAGAATTCGAGTTCGAACAGAGTGCAAACTTACCAGACTTGCGACGCCCGTTGGCTGGATCAGGCCGTGCTGGAGGATTTGGGCGCAGGTCTGCACTATTAGCTGGAAGCACTCGTCGCTCTTGGCCTGGAACCAGTGGCTGGTGGCCAGTCGCAGCTCCGACTGCAGCGTGGAGAGCAGCATTTGTTGTTGTTTCAGCTCGCGCTGTTGATGGTGGCTGCGCCTGTGCGTGTCACAACTCCAGACTGGTGGCACAGCCGACGCTTGAGTTTGCGCTGATGGTCCACTGGCCATGTCCGTTGCTGTTGGTAATACTAATGCTGTTGCGGCTATAATTGAGCAATTGAATGTGTCCACTCATATTCGCCCATGTAGAATATGTAATTGCATTGCGCGATCTTGCACTTTGCTGCACTGGCGTTGCTTGTATTGACATCAATCGATAAATATCGCACAATATGCACATATCGAGAAGCAGCTGTTAGTGGGTGTGGCCAGATTTTGAAAATGTAATGACTAAAGCTGTGCATCGTAGTTCAATTTGTATTGAACCAATGAATCGTTCACTTAGTTCATCATGGATTTTATACCTTCCTGACTTGATCAATATGTTTAAATTACAGATCTTACATCAAGTATTTATCAATAAATGCACTACAAATTAACATTTTCTTTAATATATATCATCATAGTTATTATTAATCAATTGTTGCCTTATATGGCGCAAGGTTTGAATATGGGTATAAGCTATAATCTGACGTTTGTTTACATATAATCGATTGTCCGACTTGAACAATCGATATACTGTCATTTCAATTGGTTTTGAAAATATTTACACCACAATAAAATATCATTAATTACAAATACGTGATTTTATTGAAATGTATGCAAAAATTGTGAACATTTAAATGCATATACATAAAGTGTGCTAAGTTTGTTCAGGCTCATGTGAATGCTGTTCTATTGCGTCTTCTTGTCATCCTTTGCCGATTTGCCGGTTGCCTCCTCCTTGTAGTGCAAGAAGACAAACGAGAACACAAACACGCCAATCATCATGGAGAAGGCGCTGGTATAGTAGGGGAATGCGCTCGGTATGAAACGCTCGTATTGCGTGTGCTCCAACGGACGCACCGACACCTGCGTGGTATTATACAGATGCGTATACCCGACACGATTGTAGTCGACCTTAAACTGGTAGACGCCATAGACATCGGGTATCTTGAATCTGGCCTCGTAACTGCCGCTGCTCGTCTGCTTGAGGAAGGTGCGCACGAACGGATCGATGCGCACGAATTCCAGCTGAATGTCGTTGGCCTTGAACGGCTGCCAATTGCCCTGGACGAGCTCCTCAATGGCAATCGTATATACAACGGGATCGGTGATCGTGTACGCCTGCTCGGGCGGATTGCTCTCGCCTTCTTTATGGTGACGCACGGACGCGACACGCAGCCGGCCGCTCTCGCCGAACACCCACTTGCTGATCGCCTCGGCGACGGCCCGATTGCCGGCCTGCTTGTGGAAGACGCCGCTCTGCGCATACTGCACGGCCATGGTGAACGTTTCGTCGGCGAAGAAGTGCAGCGAGCCGGAGAAGACGACGCGCGCATTGTTGCGCGCCTGCAGTGCGGCAATCAGGAGCGTGCCACGGCCAACGGCGTGCGGATAATCAGAGACGCTCGCCTCGGGATTGTAGCTGTAGGCGCTGCTCTCCGCCGTCAGTAGCTTGAGCACCAATGGATTCTCCTTGTCCGCAATCAGTCCAGTGCCGCGATACAGCAGCGGCGCCGCATCCGCCCGCCGATTATCGCTGCCCACAACGCCGAAGGCATCAATCAGATTCCGGGCCGATGTCAAAATGGTCGTGTGATCGCCTCCATCGCTCACGTCGTAATGCAAATGATCGATCACGGCCGCATTCTCCTCGTCCAGCTCGAAACCGCACTCCGAGGCGAACTCGCGCAACGCATCTCCAGATCTTTCACTGCCCGCCACCAGAACGTTGCCGCCGTCATCAACGAACTGGGCGAGACGTTCAACGCTGATGTCGCCGCCGAATTCCTCGACGCTGGGCGCAAAGATGATCAAGTTCCTGTAGAGGTATTCGCCGTAGCGTGACAGCAGCAGGCCGGAGTCATCCGCCAGCTTATAGGTCAGCTTAAATCCGCGATCTAAAGGGAGGCAAAAAAATACACATATATGTATTTGTTGTACACGTCATGTGTTATGCATGTGTGTGCGTCTGCCGGTTACCTTGCAGGGATTTGAAGAAAATTGAGTGCGTTTCACGTATTGCCAAGTTGTCCAGCAATACCAGGGTACTGGCGTCGCTCTCCAGCACAGCATTGCAATTACTTATTGCGAAAATTGCAATTAATAGAAGTTTCCACATTCTGTACAAAAAAAGCCGACGTGAGTGTCACTTTTCACCAGAGATGTCAAACAAAGTCATTCAAATATCGATATTACAGCCACACCGGCTTTGTTGCGATGATTTTCTAATCGTAAAGGCAATCGATTGCCATAAATGTTAGCATTTTTACTTTAATGAAGGGTCCAAAAAATTAATGCACATAAACTAAATAAACATAAGAATATTACTTATATTATAATACTTTATTATTTGCCAACATAATAAATATAAAAAATGCTCACAAATAGTGACATATTAGCCATGTGGCAACGTCAAAAGTATGGTTCATTTGAACAAAAGCTTTGCCCTAACATGAGCTTTTGGTGGTCGCTTTTCAAGTGTATCTAATTGAAAAACGCTTGTTCGCGAATTCGAACTTAGTTTCAGTTGCAAAAAGCTAGCGTCGCGCGCGGACGCTGAGGTACGGCAGTATTTATGTTTACAATTATTGCACTGAAGACGACGCTGCGTGCGCGTGCGAGATTAACTCCTGTTCTTTTTATTTATTTTTTTTTTTTTGTGAGTGTTAAAGAAAATATTTGTATGTAGTTAACAAACGTTGGGATAGTGAATATTTACCAAATAAATTAGCAAGCCAAAAGAAAGCAGAAACAACATGCAGAGCTTTGGGAAAGCACGGCAAAAACAACAACAACAACAACAGTCGCTTATAAACAAACGCGTGTGTGTAAATCCATAAAAAGCAACAAAAACAAGCAACACAAGAATAAAAACAAGCGCAATTTTACCGCTGCGGCAAACGAAAGCAAAAGGAATAACAAAAATCACAAAAAGTATTGGGCAATTAAAATTGGTTTACAGAGAAAATCTGCTAATGCCATGGCCTTTTGATGCTTCGATGAGTTAACTGTGTATTGTTGCTGTTGCTGCTGCGGCTGCGGCTGCGGCTGCTGATGGTGGTGGCATCTGCTATTTACCGTTGTTGTATATGTGGTAGATACATATAGAAGCGAATATAATCAAAATAAATTGAAAATAGCGCAACAATCGACTCGTCTCGCAGTAGTAGCTTAATGAGAATGATAATTAAATGCATATGCAGCGCTTTACCGTTACATGTCATGTGTGCGCAAGGGAGAGAGGGTGCAAGAGAGTGGCGCAATGTAAGAGAGAAAGTAAGTGTGAATAAACGAAGAGCGGAGGTGCAACGAAAACAAAAGTGCAAGTGCCAGTTGTTTTTGTCCTTCTGCTTCCTCTTCTACATTCGATATTTCCCTTAAAATTTAGTTATCGATCAGAAGGAAATAAAAAGAGTAATAAAAACAACAACAACAACAGCAGCAGCAGTGCAGCGCAGCAGCAGAGCGTAAACGCATGCAACTGCTTTGCCGGTCATCGACGCCGATGTCGACGTCAGCGTCGACGGCAACACTAGCACCGGCAAATAGCGGGACAAGGCCGTCAGCTTTGCGGTCGGCGTGAAAGTTCATTTCATGCGTGCAGTAACAAGCGCAAAAGCACAAAAGTGAAATCTTGCCAACTTTTTGATCTTTGCTATCTTGTGCTTGTCGCTGTGTCTGTGTGTGTGTGTGCTTGTAACTGTAACACGTATAAATAATAAATACTCGATTTACTTTTCTCTTTTGTTGCTTTTGGCCCTTGTTCAGTCAAGTGCAACACACAGCACAGCAAGAGCAGCAGCAGCTGAACAGATGAATTAATAGAATTGGTGAACACAACAAACAAGACAAAAAAGAGAAAATTAATTACTCAAAAGCAACAACAACGGCAACGTCAATTTTTTGTCAATCACATACTCAGAGAAGAAGACGAACAAGCAGAGGAGGGCATAAGCACAACAACAACAACGACACGCTGCCTTGTTGCGTTGGCAGCGGCAGCAGCAGCGGCATCCAGCGGGGCGCTGGCAACGAATTGCGGTATGCATAACTGTATATTGAATCCCTTAAATATTTATGTACATATATGGGCATTCCCACAAAAAGGTCTACCATGATCAAAAAATGCAAACTTATTTTATGATATTACGATGCTAAGAAAAATATTTAAATTCTTTTAATTTAAGCAAATAACACTTGAATTAATTTACCATGATGAGCAAAGCTGCATAAATGCTGATTCCCGTTTAATATTTACTTCTTTAAGGGAGATGATAAACAATGATTCTAATTCCACAAAATCTGTCTTACAACAATTACCCAAAAAAAAAAAAAAAAAAAGAAATCTAGATTGAATTCGCGTTAAAAAAAAAATCACTTCTTCTTATTGCGAGATTGATAATAGCATCAAGTGTGTCAATATTGAATTATATAAAGTATGTTCCGTGCGCAATCGCAACTTATAAATTGCCTAGCTTTTTCTGTGAACGACATAGAAAAAAAAATTTTTTTTTTGTCTTAGATATTAAAATTGGTCATAACAATCGTATTAAACAATAATAAAAAACAAATTTTTTTTTTATATTACAAAAAAGTGGAAAAAAATGTGCCGTGTCGAATCAGCATAAACTTTATTACAGTAAAGCGAACGATTTTTTAATCAAGCTAAATCTAAAAAAAAAATGTGTTATTCGGTCACATTTTTAAATTAACGGAGTGAAAATATTATGCAAGGTTTCGCTGACTTTCAGTTTTCTATAGATGCGGACGAAAACGAGTTTCATTTTTTGTCACGTGAAGCCCGGATTTCGTCGACAATCAACTTTACCACTAAATATAGTAAGTGCTCCCAAACAGCTTTTAGTTAAAGGAACAGAAGTTAAGAAAATGTGTTTTACTTTGACTTTTATCACTTTAAAAGTGTATATATAATTGTATATATGTATGTATGTATATATATAATTATAATGGTCGCTGGTTCGACTACGGTTTGAAGTTCGAAACATATGTATGTCTTGCTTTCAGGTTCGGCTGTCCATTTTCAATGAACCCGGGCTTTGGTTTGAGCCTGGTTCGTCACATTATTTTGAATTTATAAGAACATATTTCGCTTTCTACTTGCCTTGATGTTGATCCATTTTTAATTAAGATGGAGTATATTTTCTCACCTATGCAGTCGGGCATATATATTTTTACTTTTATTACTTTTACTTTTACTTTTTTCAGAAATTGAACCAAGCGAAAAAAAAATGGTTTGGGTTCAGGTTCGGTTGCATTTGGGTGTTGTATCGGGTTCGCGTTGTGATTTATACAATTAGTTGAGTTCCAGGTGCGAATCGGTTCGGTTCAAAACCGGTTTGCAGCCTTAGATGAAAGCAATGCGTTTAGGTTCGGTTCATGAGCTTGATTTTCCAAATTCATCAACATAAATACCGAAATTATTATTATTTTCCTCAACATTTAAGAAATAATATTTTCAGTTGAGCCCAAAAGGCTTTTTAATTTAAGAAAAAAACATCTGGGTTTTAATAAATATGGTGCAGTATTTTGCTGGGCAACTGGTTCTTTTTCAAGTTTCTGTTTAAGGTAAGACAACTAATGAGTGTGAACCGGTTCCAAGCAGATTAGCAGCCCTGGCACATACAAAAACCGACTTCCAAAAGTTAAGGTCCTTATTTAAGTGCTCCTTAGCAAATTTTAAACGGCACGTTTTATTTTTTGCGCTTATAAAAGGCTTCTTGCGCGCTATTCTGCCATTATAGTCGTGCTCCCGAAGTACACGGCGAGTAGTCTCTGGGTGGCATGACTTCCCCAACTCTTCTTCCACTTCACTGGCCACTTTTGGAGCCGAAAGCTTGGGATTTTCCCGGATTTTCCGGATTTTATTGGGCGCATTTCTCCCCTTGTTGTGCGGTCTATTTTCGCGGACATACCGGTATATAATGCTTTGGACTGTGGAATCACTCAGTCCAACCATCTCACCAATTTTCCCACGCGAATGGCCATTTTTGGAGTGATTAAGGACAAGTTCCCGCTGGTCAATCGTCGTACGTGGTCCCATTTCGCAAAACAAATTTTTTTGTGCAAGTTCTCCTCACAAAAATTGCAAGAAATTAGCTTGAACGTATTGAGAATTTAATGACTAAAGCATAGAAAAAAAATCAACCGTTACTTTGCAACATAACGGATCATTGCTCAGCTGCGAAAGATTTGGTTGAAATAAGCTGTGACATTGTTTTTGGTTGTTTTTTTAGTTTTTAATTGTTATAAAATATAAAAAAAAATATGAAAAAATAAATGAAGTCATATTTATTAAGTTAAAATAATTTTAATATATATTCTAGTTTAGTTGTTATAGCTATTTAAAGTTTTTGTTGGGTGCTGGTTGAAATAAGCTGTGAGCGACTGTAATTTGTTTTTAACTACTGCCTAGTTTCCACACATACTTACATACTCACATACTACTGTATACTGTGCACTGTGTATATACTGAAAGAATGCCAAAATGGCAGACAAAAACACACAAACACACACACACGCGCATACACAGACATCACAAACATTCGAGTTAAATTTCAAAATGTAGTCCAAAGTTAAACATTAGGCCAGCCATGCTGAGAAAATCATTTACATATCAAAGTTGAATCTTGAAACAACGGAAATTATTTGATTTATTATTAAAAGGAAACCAAGTTAAATTTTGAATGTCAGACTCAACTCAATTATGGGAATGGTTTTTTGGCAACCCTTCGTTTATAAGAAATTCCTTTATTATGAGAGACACGTTGACGTGGTAATCCGTTTAGTAGTAAGCCATAAGGACTCTGTCGTCCCAATTTGAGCAATTTCCTTAAAAACCAGGAGGCTGGAGTGTATCTGCCCGGAACTCCCAACTCCGTGCCGTCTATTGTTTCTGGCGCGACTCCAGTTTAATTTGGATGTCTTTCCCTGGCAACGTTAATTAAAACTTGCGATTTTGGCTGACACCATCAAAATGCAAAATGAATAAAAAACAAAAAAATAATAAGGAAAACATTTAGTTTTCTTCTTTTCTGTTGTTGTTTATTTTTAATTAGAAAGCAGAATATCTGTTGGTATATTCTCATTTATTTAGCTTGACCCGAGACGCAGTATAAACTTTAAAATTCCGTTCTGCTTAATTTAGTTTAAACCTGATATTTAAAATAATTTAATTTATACTATTTATGTATATACTTAAAATAACAATAATAATTTCAAAAGTGAAAATGGTTCGTTTAGCTTGTGCTGAATTTCAGGCCAACTGGTTCGGTTTATGATTAACGGTTTTTATTTACTTCGATTAAAATTTGATATACAATAATATTTTCTTTTCATTTTTTCCGTCGAAGTTAATTTTCAAAGAACTTTAAGTTACATTTTAGAAATGTTAAGCGTAAATAGCAAAATAGATACATAAATAAATAAATAAATACATAAATACTGTGTAAATACCACTAAAAAAAAAAACCCACCACTGCGGCGAAAAATCGGCGAAAATCTTTTGATCGCCTTTCAATTAATCGACCTTAATCTTATGATATTTAAAAATGTTGGGTGGAACGGGTAAATATATATAAATACGTCGATATACATAGCAACAATTTTAGTAGAGAAAAAACAGACGCACAAATTGATCAAAGCCAGTTAATGCCTGGAATCAGCAGATAAAACCCAATTTGCGGCACATGGCCCAAAGATAATAATGGCGCAAATTGGTAAAAGACTTAAATAGGGGACACATTGAAATTAACAAGACTAGGTGGCAATTAAATCGAAGGAACAGCAAATAAACAAGAAGAAGACGCCGAACCGTAAAACATACGCCGAAATGTGCTAAAAATAGATAAATGGCTGACGCGCCAGCTGCCAATTGACTGGGCCCGGAGCTTTCAGTAAACGAGGGTCGCTCCAGCCGTATTATGGACACCGGAGCATCCCAGAGTACAGCCAGCGCCTGTTTGAGCCGTTTGCCCACGCTATTGGGGGTTAGTTATTTTTGGGAACGACAATGATGACGATGTTTCTATACAAACACACACACGCACACCAACGCCAACACCAACACCAACAGTCTGACAACCCCAATGATGCTTTTGCCAAAACTTCGAAGGATTTTCTTGCTTTTTTTTTACCGGCGGGGATGCTGCTGCTTGGTTTTTTGTACTCTTCTTTAACGCCGTCATGCTTCTGCCTTTGCCGCACTGTCACACATAGTACACACTCACACTCACACACACACACCTACATAGTACACATGTATTTCCATGCAAATGTCAAAGCTGCCAAACGACGACAACGTCGTGAAGCGGATTTTGTTTGTACAGGAATTTTGGAATACCCTGCACCAATACCCATTGCCAATGGGGTTTGTTTGTGCACACGTAACAGGCATACAGTGTCTCAATCAGTGTTGGTTCGGTTCCCGTTTCGAACCCGTTGCATTCATGAACTTGGTTCGAACCTGTGTTCGGGACCTTTACTTTATCTTTGATAATTTCCTCACAAAGAAATTCTAAGACACGAAACCAGCTAAAAAAAATACGTTAGATGCGTATGTAAAAAAAGAAAAAAAAAGTATTAACTAAACCATTTTGAATAAATCTGGTTTGCAGCCTTGGTCTCAATTATACATATAGCAGATGCTTTTTTCTTTAGTTGAAAAAAAAAGGGTCAAACTGAAGGAAATAAATAGATTTTTAAGATTTGCCATGAACCCAATGGGCGCAGCCAAA
Source organism: Drosophila sordidula (assembly GCA_035047465.1). Lineage (NCBI taxonomy): Eukaryota > Metazoa > Arthropoda > Insecta > Diptera > Drosophilidae > Drosophila > Drosophila sordidula. The sequence goes on along the minus strand of JAWNPQ010000136.1, from coordinate 3,339,263 downwards.
TAATCTAAACACTTTATCCAAATTTGAAGTCTCTAGCTTCCATTAACCCAAGAGAGAAAAGAGTTTATCTTTTCACTTCGTAAACGATTTCAAAACGTTTCAAAACAATAAAGAATACATTTTCCATTTGCTAGCGTATTTACTAGTCTACTTTACTTTACTTTTGTTGTTGTTGTTGTTGTTTTGGGTTTGGCATTGGCGCTGCAAAAAGGTGCGTTCACTTATGAGTACTTTCTGGACAGCGGACGACGGACGGCGGACGGCGGACGATGGTGCTCAAAAGCACTTTGCAAACCCACCACCGACTGCCGGTCTTCTCACTCACTCTCTCTCTGTCTCTCTCTCCACTTCGCTCTGCTGTGCTTTATGCGTTTGTTCTAGCAGTGTTGCGTTATGTATTTTGTTGTGCTCACAAATTGTTTGGCCAAACAATTGCATATTTTGCAACACTTGAAATTTGGAGCGTGCGGTGTCTGCGGGCAAAATAAAAATTGCGCCACTCAACACGTCGTCCCGTTGGGTTTCTCTATTGCTATCTTTCTACAAGTATGCAGATACATACATATGCACATATATATAGTATATATTTATGAATATATGTTAAGATATAATACATACATACATTTCTATGTATTTGCGTATTTTCAACAACAAAAAAAAAAAAAAGAAGCAAAACTGTTCTAGTCAAATGTAGAGTACGAGAAGATACCCTGTAGTCATATATTATATACTTAAATTAGTACAAATTTATTATTCCAGTTTTTATTTTATAAATTTTATGAATATAATTAGATAACCTACGCTTTTGCTTTAGTTAAGTTAATAAAATAAATAGATTTATTTATCTTTTTTTTTCATTACACAAATAAATATACTTTTTATTTATAAATTCAATTTTTTTTTTAGTCTCTGTTGGAAACGCTTGCGCAAACTTTACTATACATACATAAACAAATAAGATCGAGATATGCGATCGCAGAAAGTATAATAAGATATAAGATACCCATGTGAAATAAATAAAAAGCATAACTAACCACATATGCAACGGTACATTTATACATGTATATGTGACCGTTTCACGTACGTGCGTATATCAGCATTTCTTCAGTCTGATGCTGAAGGGTAACACTATGTACATAAGCCGCAAACAATCAAGAAATAAGTCTTCAGCTCGGGCTTTAAGAGCTTTAGCATTTCTTTTGTTTTTGTTTGCAAACACATAATGAAAATGAGAAACGAAGGAATTTCTTTTGTTTTGTTTTTTTCTCGCTCCTATCTTATACAGCAAGTATATTTATTACACTATAAATCGGTGGAGTTTGTACAACTATTTTTTTTTTTTGCGCTTTAGCCCTTTTATAAAAAGAACATTTAGAAAGATGAGTAATTAAAAGTTTTTCTTGCAAGCGAATTGGAGTTATTAGTGTAATAATTAAAATGTTAAAAAGCAGTTTCTTTTATGTTTTTCAATATAAGTAAAAAATTTAGAAAAACTTTTTTTACAGACACAACTGCTGAATCTTTTTATATTTGAAAATCCTAGTTAAAAAGAAAACTTAATAAATATATATTTAAATAAATAAGAAAGTAGTCAAGTATATACGAGTATACCAATTAAAAATGTCAAATTAAAATAAGAATATTGTTGGACAGTGTAGTAAAGTTTCGGTGCATGCCAGTTATGCTTCGGTTGGCTTTGTTTTGCCTTTCTTTGTGCCATTTTCTTTTGGCACTCGCACTTACACACGCACACGCACACGCACACGCACACACTTTGAAACAAGGACACGGAAGCGTCTTAGTGTCGTTATTGTTTTGTGGGATTTCACTTGAGAAATATATGTATCTACGCATACACACACACACACACACACACACACACACACACACACACACACATAGGATTCGCATTCCTTGCATGATCCCTGCTTGGGTTTCCTTCTTCTCTGTCTGCGTCTGCCACATTCCATTAAATACAACAAATGCCAAAATGCGATAAAAGCAGCCAAGAAATTAAAAATGTTACACAGACACACACACACTCACATTAATGGCTAGCCTGGGGCCAGGATCAACTTTTACACAGATAACAAAAAATACATGTGTTTTTTTTTATTTGTATTTTGTATATATACAATACATATGCATATGTTCACATCTTTCCTATTTGGAACTTGAAATCAGTGAAAAATGCCAAATAAGCCACATTCGTTGATCCAAAAACGATTCAAATCGCACCCATAAACTAACGAGCAGCAGATTGAAAGCGGACGTTGGTGTGGCAAGGACGCGAGGAAGGGTCGGGACGAGCGGTATTTAGCGGCCCTGTCGCCTTGCAAATTTATTTCGCAGCTGGCCCGAGGTGCGTTCAATTAGTACCGTTTGGGGACAACATATAGATAAACAATTGCCAATTAGTTTCGAGTATGTTGAACAAATATCTTTGACACAAATCTAGCTTAACTGCATATTAATGTTGTAATTATTTTTCATTGTATATATGGTTATTTTTGGTAGTATAAATTCTTTTTTGCTTGTTCTAGAATACACTTTTGCTATATACGCCCGTTTGTGAGCGTCCTGAATAGTCCTTGGTCCACAATGATCTCAGAAAAGTCGCTTATATTTTGCAATGATCGGGACTATAATTTAAATTAGGATACATAAAAAACGTACTTGTCTAGCCTGCACGGGTTAAATTTAATTAAAATTCTCTCCACCAATTAAAAACTCAATTATAGATCTATTCCATAGATTGAATTGCTTTTTGGTGATATGTGGGGTTACCCTCGCTGTTGGCTTCATCTGCTTCTTCTTGTCGTTCTTCTGTGAAAACGACGTATTTAGCCTTGGCATATGCAATACTTTATTTTATAGTATCATTGCCTTCATCATCGGCGTCATGAAAACCAACAACAGCGACTTGGCAACCTTGGATGACCGTAAACTTTTCATCTTTTCTTTCATAATACCCTTGCAGCGGGTATTGTCATTTTGTCACAAAATGTGTAAGGCATAGAAGCAGATGACCGGATCGGACCACTATATCATGTAGCTGACATAGCAGTAATGAGTTTTCGCATAATATATATACATATATCGACATATTCCGATCAAACTTGGCAAATTTTCTTTGCATCTAACTTATGAGTTGAATATCTCAGCTATATAAACTTGGCATTTGCAAAACCTTATATAAACGTCTGTAAGGGTATTTAATCTTAAGCATTCGAAAGATAACCGTTCTTTCTCCTTTTTAGTTTTATTTCTATATATTTTTTTTTTTTTTTTTTTTTTTTTGGTTGCTGCCACAACTTTTCGCCATTTGTGTCTCTGTGTGTATCTTTCTCGGCGTGGCCTTTTAGCTGGTTTCCGCTCGACACGCTGCTGTGATGTGGTGATGCCATTGTTTTTATGACGCCACTTTAAAGCACACACAAAATTATAAATAAAGCGTGTGTGGGTGTGGGTGTGCGTGTGTGCGTGAATGGACAATAAATTAAGGCGAAGCTCAGCTTTGTTACGTTCGTCCTTTGCTTGACTCGATTAAGTCAACACAGCGTCGATTTGTTGCCTTAGCAGCTGTCGATCCGATTGAAACACTTTAATCGAATATCTCGAACAAGTTCAAATAGCGGCACCATCTATAAGAAAAAACCATTCAATGTTCATAATTTGCTAATACTTTGACGACTTAAAATAAGCGTAAAAGATTTCAGATTGAGTATTTTGGAATCTTGTAGTTAGGTAATTCGAGACTTAAGAGTTTCGTTTCGTTCAGGCTAACAAGTGTACAACTTCTGTTAGGTTTTCACAGTGCGTGTGAAAGATACTATATTTCTAAAATAAATGTTAATTTTACAAAAGTTGAGAATACACTTTCTTGGGCAGATATGGATAGATAGAAATGGCCAAAATTGTTTCATTGGGTATCATTTTGGAAAATACGAAAACGTTTTGACTTGTGCGATGGGAAGCATTATATTCTGGAAGATACATTTATGATTTGCAGCAATAAAACGTTGCCTAAACTCTAAATGTATCTGAAAGGTAGCGTGAGGCATTTCCGACCCCGTATATATATACATACATATATTGTCTCGCCCTATTTTCCGAATATCGATTTGAAGATTTTCTATCATGGGAGCTAAAGCCACAAAATTTTGAACGTATGTATGTTCTAGTATTTCACATTTTTGATGCCTTCCCCCACTTATCTCGAGCATCCTCGACTCGAGCACTCTTACTTATTTTGACACTATTACCTATGCTACCTCTTTTTGGCTCTTTTCTCAATATTTGCTGTGTTCGACACTATCTTTGAACACTTTTCCAAAGTATCGTCACGTTGCCTGAATTGAACGTTTTTACGGGATCGGCTATAGTCCCTTATCCAATAAACGATAGCACATTTCATCCAGAAGTTGTTTGTTTGTGAATCAACAACGAAACTAATATGATTTCAAAAAAAAATACCAGTTCTGTGGAAATGGGAAATGAGGGCGGCCCACACACATTAGCAGCTCGTTGGCCCGCACTTCCACTTCCACTTCCACTTTGTTTACCTTGCTTGAAGCGCACGCTCGCCACATATTTCCATATGCACATATATGGGTGTATTATAACTAGGAAGCACGCCCCATCCAGCGCGAGAAACTCGACGGCAAAATGGAAGCGTTGGCATTTCGCATTTCAGTTTATTTTCTTTATTTTCTGCCCTTTATACTCGTTCCCGAACTGAAAAGAGTATATTAGGTTGCAGACCTGCAACTTGGAATATATTCTCGTATAAAGGTTTACTTTGTTGATTTGTCCTGTAGATGGATTTTGCATTTGAAACATATGCATTATTGAAAAGAAAGTTTTTTTTTTTAATTTTTTGATAATATTTTCGAAAAAAAAAATGTTTATTCAAAATTTAGATTTGCAAATTTATATTTTTAATCGTTTATAGTTGTTAGAATTAGCATAAAAAACAACATTAAAAGTGATGCTGAGGGGGTCAAATTTTTTGTTAAAAATCATGCCACAATTGACAACAATTTTAAGATGTAAAGCTCTCGGAACCATAGCTTCCATATTTTAAACGCCCATAAGTTTGTCAAAACTGAACCGGTTTTCATATGTTTTTTCATGGTTTTTCCTCTGCATTTCAAATCTATTCGTTATTGAAAATAAAATTTTTTTGGATTTTTTGATAAAATATCATGTACATTGTGGTTGTCCCAATTAGTATAAAAAAGTATTAAAACAGATTACGAGGTGGTAAAAATGTTTGCCAAAAATCATTCCAGTTTTGATAAAAATGTTGACCTAAAGCTCTCGTTGTGTATCAAGTCCTGCGTCCCAACCGAGCCAGATGCGTACCTTTTTTTTTTGTTTTAGTATTTTGTATGTGTAGATGCTTCGGTAGTTATTATAGAGTGAACGAGTATTGCGCTGTCGGTTCCACCCGATTGCGACGCTCTTGCTTGTTTTTTTTTTAATTGGTTTGGAGCACGTCATGCAAATGCAGAAACTATGTACATATGGCCCGTCGGAGCCGTTGAACGACCCCAAAACATTGGATGTTGGGCGAGCACCCTTCAGACTGCCCCAGAATGTGTGAGCTGTGCAATTAACCCTAAAGGCCAGCGAGCCACTAAAGACGACATAGAATAAAACAACAACAACAACAACAACACGACGACGAAGAAGAAGCTTGGAAGCCGTGAGCCATCAAATATACCATTATTAAAATATTTAATTTTACTCTCTAATGGTAGCAGTATACATAATTATGATGTCTTTATATGAATTCTGCTTAAAAAATGTAATTTAGTTTTCATAGAGCAAAGAAATATGCGGTATATATAAAAAAGCAAAAAAAGCTATGTATCTCACGGATGCCGCAGATTGAACTTTATGGGAAGCAAGTAATATAATATTTTCAACAGAACCAGCGACTAAGGCAATCAAATATGTTTGCTTTTTATACCCTGGTATTATAATATTGCATGAAATGTGTAACGCATAGATGGAGACGTCTCCGATTGTAAATAGAGTCGATGTATGCATTAATATCAACATTGAACTGCTATAGAATATAGCCTTCTAGATAAATAATCGGTAAATAATTGAGTCACACTTTTTTTTTTTTTTTTTGTTTTCCTAAAGTCTTTATTATATTTTTAATAACTTGTACAAGCGACATAAAAGGCTTTTAACATAGTTTGTATCATTTTAAATGTATTCTCCAAGTCCATGGTTAATGGTGTCGTCGTGGGTAGTGGTTTAACTATGGGGCGGGTAAGATTTGGCCGAAGTGTCTTCTTTTCAACCTTTTGATAGGGACGGAATTGATCAGGTTTCTGGCGCAGCGATTGCCATGTTTTTTTAATCTTTCGTTGTAATTGCTGGAGTAAATTGAGATTTGGTCTTCTACGGTATTCAGGTTGAAGTCGCGGTGTAAGGTCAAATTGCTGACGTACCATTCACATCCAGAAATAAGGCGGAGGACCTTATTCTGGATGATTTGATATTTGTAGCGGTTTGATTTAGCAGCGGTACCCCAGATCTGAATACCATATCTCCAGGTGGGCGCTAAGATCTGTTGGTAGATTAGTCGTTTGCATCTTAGAGGGAGACGGCTTTGTTTGTTGAGTAGCCAGTGGAGTCGGTCTCTCTTCCCGTAACATGTCGCAGCGGTCTTGGTGATGTGTTCGCGGTATGTTAGGTGCTTGTCCAGGGTGATGCCGGGGTACTTAGCTGACGATTTCTGTGGTATTGGCTCGTTGTGGATGGACACCACTGGCGGTTTTTTATGTTTCAGACTGAAGCAAACGTTGACGGATTTGCTGCTGTTGATGCCGACGTTCCACTTCCTGGCCCAGTTTTCAAATTTGATTAGATATTGTTGAATACCGTTCGCGGCTTCGCATTCGCAAGGGCTAGCATAAAGTATGCAGACGTCATCGGCGTAGGAGGCAAGGAGCATCTTCTCTGGTGTCGTAATCGTTCTCCTGTTCGGCACCGGGATGTCTGCGGCGAAGATTGTGTAGAGCAGTGGGGCGAGGACACTTCCTTGGGGCACTCCAGCTCGGACTTTTTTGGTGGCAGATTGTTGGTCACGAATCTGGACGAAGAATTGCCTGTCTTCTATGAAGGAGCGCAGAAGGCAGAAAGTATTAGCGGGCAGTGCGGTCTTCATTTTGGCGAGTAGTCCAGGGTGCCAGACTCTGTCGAATGCCTGTTGGATGTCAAGGAAGACTCCGTTGCAGTGTTCCCTCTCGTCGAAGGCTTTGAGTATATGGTCCGTAACGCGGTGCACTTGCTCAACGGTGCTGTGACCAGACCGGAAACCAAATTGGTGGTTGGGGATGAGTCACACAAAAACTATAAAAAATATAGCGCACATCTGTCTACAAGGGTAGTTCATCTTCGAACTGTTCCCTCTTTATTTACTTTTTTTTTTAATCTCGTGTCGAAAAGCGTGCTTTTTCCTTTTGGATTATATAAAGGTTCGACTACATTGAATTATATTAATAACGCGCCAGGGAATGAATGTGAGGCGTTATCTAAAAATGCGCAACGCTGTTATTGACATAAAATCATGCTGTGCAGCAGGAAGTTGGCATTTTACATTTTGCTTACCTTTTTTCGATACAAGTTTACATATCTTTGCTATTGCGCAACATTTAGATGAGCCAGGTAGATTGTCAAATTTATATCGAACTGTCAATTGAAAGAACTTTTTCTTGCTAACGCAATCATTCGGCGCTGTCCGGGTGGCGACATTATAATTGCATCTTCTTGTTCAGTATTTGACTACATAAACCCAAAACTATCTGCACTTAGAAAAAAAATGCCATCTAAGTTAAATTTGTTTTTTTTTTTGATGGCGTCTTGAAGTACAATAGTATAAACACTTTAGTGCAAATAAAAACGAGAATGTTGCTTTTTCTCCAAGTCTTTTTCGTCCTAAGTAAATGTTACTACACATTCAAGATTAAAGAAAACTAAAGAGCCGCTTTGCTAAAAACATATCCATGATTATTGAACGCCAGTTACAAATTTAGTTAAACCCCAAAAAAAAATATATATGCCACTTCATGGCTGTGGCCCGCTTAGGTGTATCTAACAATATCGGAGCCAAGTTCCTCGAGCTCCTCGGGCAGGGCGCAGCATTTCCAGGACTCCTGAACGCCAAACGTGTAGATGGTCTCGTGAAAGTACAGTTCACTGGGCATAATGAATGCGGTTGGAAAGTCCAGATTGTTCATCGTATCCGGAAACTTTTCCAATTGCACACTAAAGCCGGAATATTGAAAATACCGTGCGCACTTCTTGCCCATGATCGGTTCCTCGTCGCGCGTATCGTCCGGAAACTCGTTTGCCGTCGTAAATCGCATGCCCGGCTGATTGCTGTGAATTTCCATAAAGCGACCCGATTCCGGATGCAGAAAGCGGCCAACGAAGTGCAAAACATTCACATCAAAGTCCTTATCGATGGCATAGCACACATCGAAGCCGGGCACCGACTTGTTCTCGAACTGGCGCAACCGGTCCCCGATAAAGGCCGGCACTCGCATATCGTAGACCGTATTCTTGACCTCGGCAAAGCGACCCGTCGGCATCGTCTCCTCGTTCGTCTCAATTGTGTTATCGGCGGCAATGACCAGGCGATGCTCCAGTATACCCTTCCGGCCAGCCCGCTGACCGGCCAAGTTGAAATAGCAATGATTGCTGATGTTCACCGGCGTTGTCTGATCGGTGCGCGCCTCGATTCGCATAAAGAAGCGATTGTCGTCGTCCATCGTGAAATGCAGCAGCACGGCCAGATTGCCCGGATAGCCCTCGTGACCGTCGGGGGACTCATGACTGAGCGTTATGCCATCCGGCCGCAACATGTGCAGGTCCCAAATGATCCGATCGAACCCAATGCAACCGCCGTCGATCTGATGCTGGCCATTATAATTTCGCGTTACCTTCACCTTGCGCCGGTCCATAATGAACTCCGCGTTGGCCACACGATCGGCGACCCGTCCCAGCATGCAGCCGAAGCGTCGGCCCCGATGCGCCTCATAGCCGGCGACATCGTCGAAGCCCAGCACAACGTCCTCCACATTGTGGTATGCGTCCGGGCACCTGATGCTCTGTATCGTTGCGCCCAATTGGATGACTTTCACGGTCAGGTGGTTCGAGTTGCTGATCGTGTAGCTGCGCACCACCTGCGCCTTCTCCGTGAACGGATTGATGGCAATGCCGAAGATCTCCTCCACAACTTTTACCATTACGCAATTTTGAAATTTTGTTTAGAAAAAATAAACAAATTTTTTTCTCAATACTTTTTACTGTTTACATTTAAAATGATTTCTTTCCGAAATAATTAATGCCTGTTTAGATGACATTGTGATGATTAAAACAGGCTAAATTAAGTGGTTATCTCTTTTTGTAGTTTGAAAGTAGGTAATTATTTAAAATGGATGATAAAAAGTCCATTATGCTATTGGTTAAATATCTGACGGCAAGGACCGTCTTTCACGCCTTTCTATGCGATTTTCAAAGTCTTAAATAAAGCGAACAGCTTTCATTTTGTTTTGTTTTTTGTTTTGTGTCATTAAACCTTCCGGTTATTTAATAAACCAGATAAACATGAGTATCAGCTGTTCCTAGCAGGGTACAGAGTATCTTCAAGTCGGGCACTATTGTCTAGAGTTCGCTAAATTTGTTTTAAATGTATTGTGGGTCCTTTAGGTTCATTTCACGATTTATCTAATCTAATCTAACTTAAAGAATTGAAACTTTGAACTTTTGACTTTTCTTGTAAAAGAAAAACCTTGAAATAGACCCTTTTTTTTTTAATTGATAATGACCTATTTAGTTTGTTGGGTGGCGGAAATGCGGGCTTATTGGCTTCTGTGTGCTGCAGATAATTTAACGCAGTCGTACTGTATGCAGGAACTTATCTTATCAACTTATCGGTTTCTGCATGGACAGCGAATATAATCAAACTGATCTAGATGTGTTCTATATACATTTCCTTGTTTATATATACATATATGTGTGATTTATAATGTTAGGGCCATGAAGTTGCTCTATTTATTCATTGGCCGTATTTAATTACATTGCCAATAACCGTGACAAGAATTATTAATATGCATTCATTACAATCACGATTGAATAATTCAATATGTGACCCACAGTGCATGGTATATATGTGCCTGCACTTGGAGAAAAATAGTCCAAGAATGTACGCGAATCAAGGGCATGTATTATGAAAGGCGTAAATTGCTTAAATTGAGAATTAAGTTCGCATTTTTTAAACCTTTTTTTATAATTTTCATTTAGAACGCTTTACGCTAATTTCAAGTAAACAAATTATTTATACGAGTATTGTATAACAGCTCTTTATTTATGATTCACGAATGTTATTCAAATTTAAAGTTCTCTTTTGAATAATCAAGAACAAAATGTTTGTGGTATTTAGTGGACAAAAGAGTTAAAAAAAAAAATGTTAGTCCACTAGTATTTCGATTTAGAACCGCAATTTTCTCTGAGTGTGTGTAATTGCCATAAATTGCGACGCTTAAATCCAAATGGCGAACTCTATCAAGCCCTACGGCAATGGCCCTGTCTCATTGGCCACAATTTTAGCACACGTGGGTATTACTAACTTTTTTTTTTTTTTTTTTTTTTTTTTTTTTTTTTTATATTAGCTAATTTATTGATACTATTCTTGAGCATCTTAACCTAGCTGTACAGTAATTTTTTAACAAACTTAGGATTGGTGCTTAAGTCTTAGGACGGTATTATTATTTTTCTTTCAATTTTTTATTTATTTATTTATTTATTTATTTTTATTTTTTGAGTTACAATTTAGCCTATCACTCGATTAGGGAGATCTATTGGGTGCACCCTGCGCCGCTTTCTTCTACAAAGTCTTCTGGCAAGTATATTAGTAGGGTATTACTAACTGCAAAATCATAATTTTAGAAGTCGACAACCGACTAGCAGACAGCTGGAGGCAGAAGCCCCTATTAACGGGGGGCAATGCCAGACAGATATATATGTAGGTATATACAGACCCGACAAGCTGCTCCAGTTCCGCACAAGCCAGTCGCCTTGCTTTTGTTATTACGAATAGTCGCGTTTAGATGGTTACAATCGGAAAGCCCCAATAAGGGCTAAGAGTTTGGCCCATGAAATGCCGATACATTAATAAATAATTCCAGTGATTGAACTTGAACGTGGAATAAAATTTGGCGCCTTGTTTATAAGGTAAACGTTTCCTCATGAAAATAATAGGGATGTTGTCTCTATAAATGATTGAATATATTAGATTTAGGTATGACGTGCTAAATTTAAAACATTATATATTTACATAAACATAAATATTCTAATTAAGGTCGCTAACTGGGCTTCAAATAAATCATTGGAGTTGAAAATTTGAAATTTGCATAAATTAGTTTAAAAAGGACAAAACAAAAACGTAAGCCAGAGCATATATATATTTTTTTCTTGCCTAGAAAACTAGGCTAATGGATATAAAAAACCAGGTTCACGAATTGATGCTAAAAGCACGCATTTTGTTAAAAGCACAGATAACTTTTTTTTTTATATATTTATTTACATTTATAAATAATATTTCTAATATAGCAGTCTTTTTTATAATGATTAGAATGTTTAGTTATTGGATAAGGGCAAAAAAAAAAAAAATTTATCATGGAAGAATATACAAATTTGACACGCTAGCAAGTTGACAAGCAGTTAAAAAGCATTTCAATTGGCAACATGTAATAGCCAAGTTAACATCGACAGCTTGCATAAAGTTTTGCAGCATGTCAAAATAGTTATTGGCGTCGAAAGGAACTTGCGAAAATAGGCCATAATGTGCACATTGAATTATGTTCCCCGATTACCGACAAATAAACCTACAACAATTTTGCTAAAGACTTCAAACGTGAAAGTGCTGTGATCGGTTTATTAGTTTATTATTTATATTTTAGTGCCATATATGTAATTTCACAGAACTGCGGCGAAATGATTACAAAATAAGCAAAAAGAAAAATATTTTGTATTTTATAAAGTCGTCAATCTAATAGAGGCAATCTGATACGAACAGCCTTTTATTTTAGTTTCTAGTCTATTTAACACATGTTTTGACCGTTTAGACATAATAAAAACAATCAGCGTTCAAGGTCCGCTTTTCGATCTATTAATATGGCAGTGTTTCAGTCATACGTACATATACTTATCACACATGACTAAATCGAATTTATTTTTACTATACAAAGTACACGCGTTAATGTGTATAAGAAACTCTGGAAATGTATTTAGATAGTCGATACATATACACACATAATTATGTACTATATTAAATGATTGTTGGCTGGCCTTTTTCCGAATCTCTTTATTTGCACTTAAAAAGAAGCCAAATCCTCAGTTTACGTAAACCTTCGAGTAACTATAGATTTAAATCTGAATAAATTTGCATGTCATGAGTACAGAGATGGGTTTGTTACCAACCTTAAAGACGTCGTCGTACAACTATTTGGAGTGTTTTAATGCGAGAAACTTGATATGCATATGTTACTGAGTCCCCCCATATACCCCCAACCACTCTAAGCGATTATGTTTGCAAGTTTGTTTTACATACTTCGCATACCTTGCAATCATAAAACGTGTGAAAAGGGGTGTTTTTTTATACTTATACTTATACTTATACTTATACTTATACTTATACTTATACTTATACTTATACTTATACTTAAACTTAAACTTATACTTATACTTATACTTATACGTATACTTATACGTATACTTATACTTATACTTATACTTATACTTATACTCATACTTATACTTATACTTATACTCATACTTATACTCATACTCATACTTATACTCATACTTATACTCATACTTATACTCATACTTATACTTATACTCATAATTATACTTATACTCATACTTATACTCATACTTATACTTATACTTATACTCATACTTATACTCATACTTATAGTCATACTTATACTTATACTCATACTTATACTTATACTCATACTTATACTTATACTCATACTCATACTTATACTCATACTTATACTCATACTCATACTCATACTCATACGCATACTCATACTCATACTCATACTCATACTCATACTCATATCCTTACTCATACGCGTACCTCTAATCATACTCATACTCATATTCATACTCATACTTATACTTATACGTTTACCTTTACCTTTTGCTTATGTGTATAGTAAGCCAGGGTATTTACTAGTGCAGTTCTCTCACTGCAATTTTCCCAACGTTCTGCAGCAACCTTAGCTGTCCAAGTTGTTGCTGCACGCTGCGTTTGTTCGAGGTGTCGCTGTCAACGACTGCTCGCTAGCTGCATATATAAAGCGATTTAAAGTTGAACTAGGACTGGCACTGACACTGTGACTGACATGGGGAAACGACTGTCGTGTCAGTCACATATGTGTGGGTGGTTGCAGTGCCAGGGATTTAAGAATTACGCTTTACTAGGGCTGCATTTGGGTCGGCAGAGTCTTAAAATGTTTCAGTGGCCGTTTTTTATGGACCGTCACTCTCCCTTAGTTTTTGTGAACGCATTCAAAAGATGCCCCCTAAAAACTTGCAAAAGACTTTTATTTAGACACGCTGGGCCGTGATTGCAGTGTAGTATATTAAATATAATTTATCTATCTCGCTGCTGTTACATACATTTACATTCACTAGTTATTCTTGAAAGAAATTCCTGCGAATTGTTTGTCAACGTTAATTATCCTCATTATCACATTTGCTGCTATATTTGGAACTGACATTCGATTATTTTTCTGTCGCTATTTCTATTAAATTCGCATAATTTGAAAGCCACCTTTGATAATTAAAATGGAAGTTTACCTATTTTTCCCATTATGGTGACATAATTACGTAGTTTATTATTTTTTCTTTTTACCAATTTTTTAATAAAAAAACTTACAACTTTTATCCAGATTTGCACGGGCAATGAATTTAATAGAAGATTTTATAATCTGAATTTAAAACCGATTGAAATTTTGTTAGCCACAAAACTTGTTTATCTTTTAATTATGAGGGTTCATATTCATATATCTTACAGATGCCGGGACTTGTGGTCTTCAGACGTCGCTGGTCTGTAGGCTCCGATGATTTGGTGGTGCCAGGCGCATTTCTCTTGGCGATACACTTTATATGGTATGTTCGAAGTGTTCCGATCGAAAACCGGTTCGAAGCTAACTATGAAAATCATATTTCTTCCAGTTTTGTTCTTGTGGCCGTCTCGTTAGTCTTATTTGAGTACAACACAAGTGTTTTAAGTGTAAAGCTATTATTCTATCATCTAATAGGCTACTTGTTAATACTTTTTTGTAAGTATGCCAAAAATCACAAAAAAACAAAAACATTAAAACCTCGCCAGTCTTAGCTATATAACTATATAATTAAACTTTTCCACTTTAACAGTTTCAATATGCGTAGAAATAGGCATTTGTGTGATTTCGATGCGCGGCAGCATTTTGGACTCCGAGGCGCGTACATCGATCAATATATGGATATATCTCAAGAGCTGTACGTATACAATTTGTCACAATTTATAAATCTATAATAATCTGTGGATATTCGCTTTCCTTAGTGGTGATATTATTTGATATTTCATGGTTGATAATGGGCTCAATATGGCTGTCCAATTACTATATGGACGCGCCTATCGATGAGGCTAAAAAGATCTTTATAGGTAAGTATGACTTGACAGCTAAACTGAGAAACTTCACTTAGATACTTAGACAAAAAATATTAATTAAAAAAAAAAAAACTAGAAAACAATTTTTAAATTCTCTTGGTTTGACTTTTCGCTGCTAATTTGACTGCAAGCAAATTTAATATGTTTTTTTCAAATTTGTTTTCGTATTGTATTAATTGTAAATCCAACCGAAATTGGTTTTCAATTTAAGCCACCTAAAAATATCGAGACAGCCCTAAATAGCATTGAAATATAAAATGCCGGATTTAAATGGATACGCTAAAATTTTAATAATTTGAAAAAATACCCTGCACCATTGTAAATGTGCCAATGCATAAAATAAAAATAAAAAAATAGTAATAAATCTTGGTCGCAATCAACAGATGTGTCGATCTGGAATTATAGGCGCTAGAGACTTTTGAATATATGTTCTTGTATACCATATGCAGTTAAAGATTATATTAAACTATCGATATCGCTAAATAAAAAGGAGTCAAAGTCAAATTATTTTATTTTTTTTTCGATATTTAATCATTGTTTAATTTGGTTTTTTAATAATCAAAGTTTAAATTGTGATTGAAAACTCTTGCAGCTATTATCATATGCAACTGGACGTTGGTGTTCATCACGCTAATAACCATCTGGTGCACATTCGATGCAGCCGGTCGTTCCTGGGTGAAGATGAAGAAATACCAGCGCTCGATGCGTGAGACTGAATCGCGATTTAACTACAAGCGCAGCAACAGCATGAATCGCAACTGGCGGCAACGGTGTGTGAATCAATTATCATAATCATCATCGATTTCAAATGTTTTTGTCATTTAGGAAGGTGATGCGAGCCTATCAGGACAGCTGGGATCATCGCTGTCGTCTGCTATTCTGTTGCATGGGCTCATCGGAGCGAAATCGCAACTCTTTTACGGATATTGCGAGGCTGCTGAGCGATTTTTTTCGCGAATTGGATGTGGTGCCATCGGATGTGGTCGCCGGTCTGGTCCTATTGCGCAAATTTCAGCGACTCGAGCGCGAGGCGATCGTTAGACAGCGCAAAAATGGCACCTACGAGTTCCTCAGCGGCGTGCCAATCACCGAACACACACAGTTCCTAGCACTCAACGATGCCAAAAACTATGACTTCTTTCAGACAGTCATACACTATATGTACTTTGCCCAGGGCGCCTACGGCTGGCCCATGTACGTCATTATCAATCGCAGCAAAATGTGGCATCTGGTGCCGGAGCTTAAGTGAGTATGCCACTAAACCAAATTTAGCCTCTCTCTCTCTCACCTTTCTCTCTCTCACACTTTCATTATCGCTCTCTCATATCATACTTACACACTTTCTCTCTTTCCTACAACAACGTTCAATCACTCTCTATCTTTCTGTCGTTCTCTCGCTCATTCTCTCTGTAGCTCCCACTCTCCTACTACTTCCTATCGCCTCTCTATGCGATTTTCATTGCCTAACGTACTCTACTTTATATAGTACATCTATCTATCTACCTTTTAGTAGAGCTCACCCAACTTGATGTTCAGATATATATTCACATTGCATTTGCGTACAAATTGTTTGCAGGTGCTTTGGCTGCTGTTGCGGCAGCGGAGACGACGGTGAGGTGATCCAGGACAATTGCTGCTACTGCAATTATGCGGCACTGAAGAAGACCCTGCAGCTGGGCGACATCGATATTGTGTATGCCACGTACCACGTGGACGTCGGCGAGACGCCGTTCTTTGTGGCCGTCGACTACACGCAGAAGAAGATCGTGATCAGCATACGCGGCACGCTGAGCATGAAGGACATACTGACCGATCTGAATGCGGAGGGTGAGGTGCTGCCGCTGCAGCCGCCGCGCGACGATTGGCTGGGCCACAAGGGCATGGTGCAGGCGGCCATTTACATACGGAACAAACTGCAGCAGGAGAATCTCATCGAGCGCGCCAAGCAGCGCAACGCGGATCGCTTGACGCACACCTTCGACCTGGTGCTGGTCGGGCATTCACTCGGCGCTGGCACTGCCGCCATATTGGCCATACTGCTCAAGCCGGACCATCCGACACTGCAATGCTTCAGCTATTCTCCGCCGGGCGGACTGCTCAGCATGCCAGCCGTCGAGTACTCCAAATCGTTCATAACGTCCGTGGTGCTGGGCAAGGACGTGGTCCCACGCATCGGCCTTAATCAAATGGAGGCGCTGCGGGCGGATCTCATCAATGCCATTCAGCGCAGCGTCGATCCCAAGGTATATATACGGACTGAAGAAAAACCCAAATGCCCGCCTGCAAATGTCTTATTTTCGTTTTTTTCTCTCTTCTCGTACAGTGGAAGACCATTTCGTGTTCGGTCATCTGCTGTGGCTGCGGTCCCGAGCCGACTTCTGTGGTCAACATGTCCGGCCAGGACACGCACATCAACCAGTACCAGGAGGTAAGTCCCAAGCAGATCATCTATATGCATATCTAAACATATGATGCCCTACTTTGTTTCATAGGAGCGCGGCACGGCACGCTCGACCAGCGCCCATCCCACGGACAGCTCAATAGCTTTAACACTACACCAGCCCTTATATCCGCCCGGCCGCATCATACACATTGTGCGGCACCATCCCAAGCCCGATGAGTGAGTAACTGTGACTTCCATGGAACTAATCTCATTCCAAATCACGTATTGCAATTTTTAGTTCAAATTGAGCTTCTTTTTTTTTTGGGTTTTATTTTGTTTTCATTTTTGTCGCGAGATCCGCTTGACGAACGTTGACTAATTGTGAATGCGTGTTTGTGTGCGTGTCTGTGTGCGTGTCTGTGTGTGTGTGTGTGTGAATTATCAGCTATCCGTAAGCTCGTCGTCAAGCGATCCAAGACTCTGATTAGACTCTCCTCTTCTGAGTCTGAGTCATGGCCAATGCCGTCAGAATTGGCTGCTGATTCAATAAGCGAAGTTTCGCACAGTGGCACCAAACACCCAGTAACGTTTCTTAAATTAGATAGATAGCTAAATGTCAGACCTAAAACAGCAACTTCAAAGTACAGTAAAGAATGTTACAAAATTCACTTGAGAGTTTAATTTATATTTTACTTCGATTAGCTAATAAAATATCAGTTTAATAGTTGCTAAACTTTCGATTGGCATAAAAGTCGTCAAATGTTTTTTCGTTCTTAGATTTTGTCTTGTGTTTGTCTTGTGTTGCCCATTGTACGCAAACAGTACTCAAGCGGGCGTTTTGTTTTGTCACCTAAATGCCAAAATATGTACGCAAATCAATTAAATAACTCGTATGTCAATATAATTATTTACAACTATTTTCAGGCAAAAATACGACAGTGGTTGGAGGTAGGCCCATTGCACATGATGATTATTTTACCAAAAAAAAAAAAGAAAAAAAAAACGAATCAGATAAAAGAGAAGCCAACGAATCCAACGAGTTCTTGCTTCTCCCTCTCTCTCTCTCTCTCTGTCTCTTTTTCTCACACTCGCTCTCTCTCTATATATTTTTTTATATGTTAGCTTTAGATAGTATGAACATGATCTCGGATGTCCTTATTGTTTGCCAATTGCATGAGGCGACGCATGTTTTTCCATTCAGGGCCCTCCACCCATTTTTCCCCCTGCATTCTTCAAACTCGTTTTCGTAAAAGACAAATATAAAAAACTAAAGTAGCGAGTAAAAAAATACGCGTATTTTATTTTCATTTAGATGATTTATGTTTAGTTATTTACGCATATTTGCTACTGCATGATGAGCCTAAAGAAATACCCTTTAAATTAAAACAAAAAAAAAAAAAAAACCTCTTCCTCTTCTCTCTCTCTCGCTCTCTCCCTCTCTCTCCCCTATCTCTCTTTTGCTGACTTTTTCTTTTTCTTGCGCTCTGTCGATTTAGCTCTAGACGAATCGAATTGTAGTTTGCGTTTTAGTTTTAAACCACTGCATCGAGAATACCTAATATACCCCCAAGACCTACTATAACCAATTTATTAGTTTGTTATTATTTTTGATTTACTCAAATACATAACTAGTATGCGTAACATATTTAACCAACATATGCACTGTTGTGCACAGCAAACAAAACAAAAAACAAAAACCAAATTGCCCTTACTTGTATTACAGAAATGTGCTCAAGAGTCGCGAGCCGGTCTATCAGGCGATATGGGCCGATTCAACCGATTTCGATGAGGTGCTCA
This sequence comes from Drosophila sordidula, assembly GCA_035047465.1. Classification (NCBI taxonomy): domain Eukaryota; kingdom Metazoa; phylum Arthropoda; class Insecta; order Diptera; family Drosophilidae; genus Drosophila; species Drosophila sordidula. The sequence goes on along the minus strand of JAWNPQ010000136.1, from coordinate 3,320,328 downwards.
TATCACCCGTCATGCTGCAGGATCATATGCCCGATAAGGTGCTCGCCGCGCTCAAGAAGGTAATTGCGGTGATTGATGACGAACGTACTTCGGTGAATAGTTGTTCCACAGCCAGTTGATCACGTTGATAATAATGATAATATGCTGTTGATGATGGTGAACGTGAATGATGATAATGATGATGATGATGCTCGTACAACTTCTCGTCGTTACTATTCTTTTAGAACCCTAGCTATAGCATATTTAGCGCACATTGATTTAGTTAGCCTACAGCATATCTACTATATACAATAATATCAATAAGTGTATATGTATTTGTATAACGGTAGCCTAATGTTAAGGCAACAAAACACACCTCTCAAAAAAAAAAAAAAACCAAACTAAACAAAACAAAAACTCCCGTTGCCACACGCTTGCAATGTTCTCTGTCTGTCAACGATAATTATAAAAATTTTATTTAGTTAAGCGCTTAGTTTTTATATTTTTGTTTAATTTTAATTTATTTACGTACTCAATATTGTTGCCAACTATCAAATCAATTGGACAATCGCAGTTCCAAACATGTCCAGCACCAAGATCTTAGCCCATTTTTACACAGCATGCACAAATGTATATATATATACATATATATATATATATATATTTATGCATAATATTCTCACTAATTTAGCCATTAGTCTGTTAGTCAACAATAACTTATTTGATTATCTATTTATTTATTAAAGCTTAAGTACTTGTAATTGTTTACCTGTCTATTAGTACATAAAAAGTTACAACTGTATTTGCATTTCAGTTTATTGTCTCATTTTTCTTGTTTGTTTTGAATATACACATACATACGTGAAAATGTAAACACAAAGTTTATTTAAATGCATTTTTCATTGAAATTATATTTGTGACGGGTAACGAGAAGCTAAGATGGCTAATTCAAACTGCAACGAGTAACGATACTAATCGTTTTTACCACATAACGTAGCGAGCACTGTGTAGCGAAAAGTCAGATGTTGAATTAAACTTACGAGAACTCGTTACTTGATACTCGTTAGTTGTATTTTGAACAGCGTGCTGAACCTATATCAGAATATTGTCTTCAATAGAGTAAAAACCTATCGATCAGAACGCAGCGAGTACAACATTTGTTGTTGCACTAAAAATTAACAAGAACGGTTAAGGGGTCTACACTTGGAAATGATATTAGAAAACCACATGAAAGGCTTTAATATAGTAATCAGTTAAAGTTAAAACTAGTTGTGTAGTAATGTAAGTCATCTCGAAAAACAGTTATTTTAAAGATTTGTTGTGGGGTTTTCGAAGCAGCGATTAGCTTATTTACTTAATTCACTGAGTTACTAACTAACTAAAACTTGTTACACATTTATTCGGCGTTCAAGCTGCAAATATCTGTTATAGACGATGTTTTATCACCCATTTTAAAGTTTTTTTATGGACTTCTTGACAACAAAATAAGCATCTGTAATATTTAAAAAACAATTGCAAAATCCTTAATACTAATTGGCCAACACTTGGAAATACAGTTATAAATCATAAAAAGTTTTAAATTAGCAACTCGTCACTTTTAAACCCAACTAGATTCGTCAACTTTGATACATCGCTCGAAAAAAGTGAAGTTGAACCAAATAAACAATATATTTTAAATTTTAATAATTTTGCGCTTTTTCAGATTTCCCTTTTCTTTATTCATGCTTAGTTTTAAGTTTTTATCCGTTAGTATATTCACTTAAGCAACTTTTATTTGGTAAGTTTTATTTGCAAAACGCACAACATCTGAAAACCAATCACCAAACTTGGGCTCGTTACATTCCCAACATACATACATATGTATGTATACGCATACACACATATACGTACACATATAGACAGACAAATGTAAACAGATTTAGAGTACACCAAATGCTGCATGGGAATGTTTGTTTGTTGTAAAGCTTTTGTAACGCTAATGTGCCCATATGCGACAGTTAATATATTATATATCCATATGTATTCTTATACCCTTGCAGAGGGTGTTATAATTTTGTCGTATATGTATTCTTGATCATCTCAGTCTGTCTGTCTATTTCTATGCAAACTAGTTTCGCATAGTTTCGTCTTTTATTTTTTGTTGCCGGCAATACAAATGTTTGAGTTAGCCAGATCGAACAACTATATCATTTATCTGCCAATGGAACTATCAAACATTTGTTTTTTTATGAATCGATATCAATATATGACCACTTTATCATATAGCTGCCATAGGAACAATCGGTTGAATTTGAAAACTAACTAAATTTACAACATCGCACAACTATATCGTAAAGGAACAATCGGTCAAAAATCAAGTTTTTGTGTGCAAGCCTCGTAACCTGCAAGGGTATTTTATCTTCGGCACCCCGAAAATAACCGTACTTATTTTGTTATTAATTATATGTTTTTTGTTAGTCATACGACAATACCCCAATGCCTAGTACTTACCCCAGTAATACGTAGCGTAGGAAAGTTGTCCAGCGACCGTTATCCGGCGGAGCTGTGCGAGGCATTTGTGAGCTCTAGCCAAAGTCCTTTCTTTATATAGTACATACAAAATGCTGAAGTGCACAACAATGAATTTAACTAAATGTTTTTTTTTGTTTTGTTTGTTTGTTTGTTGTTATTTTTCGTCCACACGACATTCAAAAATGCCGCATACGTATGCGTTTGTGGGCACGGTACCGATTACCGATAAATGATAAATGCCAAACGATAAACGATATTCGTGTCGAACAACGATGTTGCGTACAGGTCGTGTCGTGTAGAGATCGTACCGTAAAGGCATGTACTAGTCGTAAATGTAAAGAAAACACGACAATAACTACAACTACAACTACAACAACAACCAATACAACAACAACAACAACAACAACAAGAACTACAACTTCGACAACACAAAATACCGATACCAGGTACAGCTGCCTACTACTACTTAAAAGACTATGTACTTAAGCAATTTTCCATTTTGCTCTCGTTCAAACAATTACCAAAAAGAAAAAAAGAACATTATGAAATCAATACAAGTCTCTCTATCTCTTTCTAAATCTCTCTCTTTCTCTGTCTCTCTTTTAATATATATATATATATATTTAAATATATATTCATATATATATATATATATATTTATGTATATCTTGCTCCTACGCTGAACCTAACCTATAGTCTTATACAACTTTTTATTTTCATTGCCTCTCCAAAACTGTCTAAATGTAATTGTACTCGATACTTGTATGTACAACTTTTCAAATGTGTCACGCACATAGCCATCAGTGTCATCCCATCCATTCCAAATCACAAATCCTGGTATATCTGAACCCCTGAACGTACTATTTTTGAGCCGAACCTTCCGTATGCCAACGTGGACACGCTATACTTGCCTAATATACATACCTATCTACCGTCTTCTCTATTTTCATTCTCGTTCACAAAGCGAAAAGGGCATATTGGAATTTCGCAATGTTCGTCTGTCTGTCCGTATGAATGCTATTCTGTTCGCCGCTGTCGAAACTAAAGACTTGAAACTTCGGATATATACTCGTGTATACCCGCGTCAGATATAGTGTTAAGATTTTTTGGATACACCCACTGGGGACGTGGTAAATCGGCAAAAATCGATATATTCACTTTTAGATGTGGACTCTCCTAATTTTGCAGACAGTTTTCTGATAACAAATCGGTAAACATCTATATCTTCTTCAGTTTTACTGCTGTATCTTCCACAATTTTATGGCTAGAGTCACCAAATGTGACAGACGGCTTTCTGATGAAAATAATTGAAGCAGTGTGAACGAGTATTGCGCAGTCGGTTACACCCGACTGCAACATTCCTACTTCGTTTGTATTCTTTTGTATCCAAGACCTTAAGATAGCACCTAAGTACTTCCACATGGTTTTGCGGCACCCACAGCTTTAATCCCACTCCCAGCAATGTTTTAACACAACTGTACCTACAGCTTTGTCATAGTCTCTCGCTCACGCACGCACTCGCTCTCGCTCTCGCTCACACACACTCACGTTTCCAACTGTACATACATATATATTTGATTGTTTACTATCGTATCGCGTATATGTAGCTGTGAAGCTGTATAGATCTGTGCTATACCCACACACCCACATATACATACATGCATATATATGTATATATACTCGATATACTCCGATAGCGGCCCTTTCGTATTGAATTGATCTGTAACATTTGCCTTCTCGTTGCGATTGCTCTCGTTGCGCTTCGCTGGCAGGTTGTAACAACGAGTGGTCCACGGAAGCCCCAGCGCCAGACCTCGAACGCATTCTCGACCACATCCATGGAGCATGAGCTGGAGCGGCTGGCCGATGGCGCCACCAGCCAGCAGCCGGGACGGGAGCTGGCGTCCGTCCAGCCCGAAATGCCGCAGTGCAGGCCGGCGGCGAACAGTTCCTATACGAATCTGAGCAACTGCATCCTGCTGACGCCGACGGCACAGCACAAGCTCTGCCTGGAGACGTCGTTCACCAATCTGCAGCACCAGCTGGAGCAGCGGACGGCGCAACCGGGCGCGCTCGCCGGCAGCAAGGCGTCGTCCATAGCGGGCAGCATCTTTGGGCGCAGCCAGCTGAGCTCGACCACAACGCCGTACGACATATCAAGCGTCCTCGACGACAGCATCGCAACGGTGACGACGGTGCGCCGGAGTCCCTGCTCCATGCTCAGCGAGACGACGACCGTGGTGGTCAACGCCGATGCCGGCGAGGAGGTGCCCCGCCTCCGGGCGGTGGCCTTCGATATGGCGCTAACGCCGCCGCCGTCGTCGCCGTCACCATCGACGCGGTCGGCATCGTTGCCGCCGGGATTGCAGCCGCTGGCGCGCCAGCACTCGGAGAAGAAGCCGCGCTCGCTGCCGCTGACGCAGGCGCTCCGCCGCGCCTCCGTGGCGGGGCAGGGCGTGGACCTGCTGCACGACGATTGGTACGGGCTGGCGCCGCTGGCCAGTCCCGAGACGCTGTCGGAGATCTCGAGCGTGTCCTCGCGCAGCAGCGTGCCGATTAGCCTGGCGAACAGCATCGAGCGCTACTTGCAGCAGATGGGCGTGGCCGCGGGCGTGCCCAAGGTGCCGCTGGAGGACATCTTCGAGTCGCAGCTGCACACGCCCAAGGTGATGCGACGCGCGCCCAAGTTTACCGAGAACCTGTCCGGCTGCGCCGAGGACACCCGCAATCTGGACCAGTACAAGCGCATGGGTCGCGTGTTCGTCACCTTTCCGCGCATCTTTCCCGAACCGAACGCTCAGCAGCAGGAACAGTACAAGCGCGGCCTGGGCCTGCACCTGGACTCGAACTCCAGCGACGACAGCTTCGAGTCGGCGCACAGCCTGCAGCGGCTCCAACTGCCGGCGACGGTGGCATGCGGCGCCAGCTCCAAGTCCGCCGATCAACTGGAGACCCGATCGCCGCCGGCCAAGAAGCTAACCTTCAGCGACAGCGACATCCTCGCCGAGGAGCATTGCCTGCGCGTCTGTCCGCACTGTCCATGTCGGCGGGAGGGGCGCGACTGCTGCACCCGCTCCGAGCACGATCATCAGCAGTGCGCCGCCGCGGAGCTGGCGGTCACCGTGGGCTCGTCGGAGACGAACAGCAGCTTTTACAGCGCCAACTCGAGCTCGTCGCTGGAACAGTTCGCGACGCCCAGCCGACAGCCGCAGTGGCCGGTGAACGGCAGCCATGCGCCCAACGAGATACTCATACGTCCAGGTGTGCTGGAGTCACATTTTCCCGTCTACGGCGGCGGTCCGCAGGAGACGCCGGCCATTGTGGCACCAGCATCGCCAATGAGCAACGGCGCCGGCGGCGGCGCCAAGCGACCGGATGTGGTTGGCGGGCGCGTGCGCAAGCGCCTCTCCTCCGAGGAGTTTGTATTCACGCGCAGCGACGATCTTCCCAATGTAGTACAAATCGGTGATAGGAGCGGCCATGGCTCGCCGTCGATACGGAAGCAGCGCCGGGGCTGCTGTGTATATCCCATTGGCAACAACATACGCATTGCCGGCGCCGATGTGGACGCAGCTGCTGCGGCCGCCTCCCCCCCAACGTCCATTAGTAAATTTTCCCGTACTCGCGTCGCGGCGGCAGCGACGGCAAAAAACGCGGCGGCAGCAGCCGCTGGCATAAATAATGAAAGTAATGTTTAAAAATTATTTATATAAGCGTAGTTGAATGCAGTACCTAAGCAACCACAACCTAAAATTGATTTTAATTTAACTTGCGTTATGCACCAAAAAAAAAAAACAAAAAAAAAAAACAACACAATACGAAAACACTGCAACAACAATAGAAACAAACATTAAGCGATATTAACAAATGCAAAGTACATGTGTATATTTTTTGTGCAGCTAGCTGACCAACTGCGGAGTAGCCCCAACGCATAAAAGTTTTAATAAAATGTTTTAAATAAAAAACGTTACAAAAAAATCCAGCAAAGAATTTAAAATTAATCGGCGCATGATAGCAGGACTATCGACAATTTGTTAATAATTAATCGATTATATTAGTCTAAAACATATACTGCATCTAAATAGTTCAATGTGACCGCAGTGTCGATAAGTGAGCATATACTGTTTAAAGAATTTAATAACATCTACTTATTTTGGCTGTTTTACAATAAAGTAAATACAATAATATATAAACGGATATTTTTGTAAGCATTGTAAACACGGTTTCAAAGCAATTTACCCTAATCATCGATACAACTATCGACACATATGGCACAGATAACAAAAACAGCTAAACTTTCAGCTGACAATCCAAAATTCGGTAATTGCCCAGTATTCAGTTCTGTTTCGTTCATTCAAATTTTTTAGAAAAAATTTTTCATGATTTTCGCCGAAATATGCTGGACGAAGGCACTTGCTGCCACTTCGTCGGCAAGGACACGACATACACAGCGGGTAATGTGCAATCCGATTAGAAACCAGAGCAACAGTGGTTCCGCTGCCAGTCCAAAGGTTTTAACCATGTCCGATTTTCCGTTGCTGCTGGCTGAGGAGCACCGCCAGCGCTGCATGGACCAGCTGCGCAATTTGCCAGAATTTCCACGTCCCAAATTGTTGCCTGCCAACAGGACCGAAAAAAAATCAGCCGCCGTGCTGATAGCATTGTGTCAGGAGCGTGACACGTAAGTGGATCCTTGGATCTTGGATTCTCGGTGCCCCAAATAATTACGCATTACATAATTACAATTACACACAGGAATGAAATATCACTGCTGTACACCCGTCGCTCCCGCCATTTGCGTAGCCACAGCTTTCAGATATCGTTTCCGGGCGGCCAGCGGGATGAAAGTGACGCCAGCTATTTGGATTGCGCGCTGCGTGAAACAGAGGAAGAAATTGGCCTGCCACGACAGCGCATTCAAATTTGGGGCGAGTCCAATCCCATACGCTTGCCACGTACCGCGGCCATTGTGCCCGTGGTGGGCGTTGTGCCCGATTTTCATATATCGCAGCTAAAAATCAACTGGGACGAAGTGGAGGAAGCTTTCAGTATACCCCTGACCTCACTGACATCGCCCGCAGCTACCCGACACACGCAATTTCGCACTGGCTACAGTGGCCCCGTTTTTGTGGTGGATCAATATCGCATCTGGGGAATTACCGGCTATTTAACATATCTGTTCCTGCGCTGCCTGCTCCCCGAAGCCATGCTGCCCGACACGCTAAAAAAGAATGTCAAATTCGTACGCCCATACAAAATGCCGCCAAAACTACTACATCATGTGGAAGCAAAGATCGAGTAACCTTTGGACTCTGGTCAAAAATCTTCTCGCTGTCTTTAAACAGTTGTCAAATTCAGGTTGAAGGTTAAAAATGTTTATTATACTCAGTGCATTAGTAATTAAATTAATAATGTATATAAACTTGATGTTACTTTGTTGAATAAGTATTAACTAAATGTTTAAGTTTTTTGAAATAAATCTGACGCAAATTTTTTAATTTATTCTTTCGCTCTGCAGCCAAATTTAAATGTAACGACTTTACAACATCGTCTCTCTATGCGATTTTCATGGCATGCAGTTCAGCTCACAGATACAGGTACAGCTCTCATAAATGAGGCTATGTGTATGAGGACTAAAAAAACTGAACCCCTATTACCATTATAAGCCCATTATGTCAGTCACCAGGCTTGTTAGTCGTAATAATTGTAGATAAATAAAAATTACATGTTTTTTTCCTTTTTTTAGTTTGGTATTTTAATTTACAATTGTGTTCATATTGTATATATATCCATATATATGTCTAACAAAATTTGTATAATTTCATGTGTTTCTACAAGTACGCACATATATATATTTTTTTGCTATTTTAGTATTAACATTTATATATATGCAATAAATATTTGAGTATATTATATTTACATATTGTTTCAACGTTGGAGCCCTAAATCTAATGGAAAACTACTCTTGAGAGCTTGCAGAAGGCTTTGCCACATCATTTGAAATAGGGTTAGAAGGAACGCCACATTCATGTACTTGTGTTGTAACGGTTATATAACAAGAACCACATAGTCTTACTGGATTAAAAAGCTTTTCAAATGGTAAAGGTGCCCAGAACTCAGAGCAGTCAGCACAGAAAATTTCGCCACATGATCTGCAAAATAAAAACATAGATTTCTTATTGTAATAGTATTTAAAATCAATTTTGCTTATTAGTTAGAGAAAAACAATCATAAGACCATAAATTGAACACAACCATATTAAGAGTTAAGTACTATATATTAATCAGAATGTTTAACAAAATGAGAATAATATTTATCACAGCCAATCTGACATTAGTTCATTTTTGATCTCAATTCACTTTCACTGATATTAAATCTGGCATTTTATATATTATTATATATATTGACGTTCACGTTTCGAAATATAAAGATGATCGATCGCATAAGTGAAAAACCTATAATTAAAGTGTGAACTAAAAAACACATAAATTAAAAAGAAACTGTGCCTTTGACATGATACAATATTGCATTAATAATTTGCGAAGAACTTGTGCCAGATTGAATGCTGCGTAATGGCTGTGTTGCCCTATATATAGTAAGTATGTGTGTATAGATAGGTAACACTAGGGTATGTTATTGAAACGATAAATACAGGGTAGAACAAAACAAAAGAATATGTTAATGTTGAAATGCGCACCGACAATGATGTTTTCTTCGTCCAAGCCAGAATTCAATTTGACAATTAGAGCAACGCGAAACGGCATGATCTGGTACCCAGAGAACACTCGAAGCCTTTTTCTCTTGAATTGAGCAAGTGGCATACGACGATGGGCCACTACGTTCTTCTACGGCTTCCCAAGAACACGTCGATGCATTTTCAACAATATCCGATCCGTTTTCCTAAAGAAATTTAAATAATTAGACCAACAAAAACCATTTTCATCACAAATACGGCAACTTTCGCTGGTTGAAGGCGCATGCCCTGATTAATTATAAATGTACCTATATTAAGATATATATACATCTATATATATATAACAAAATATAATTTTCGAACTCTCCAGCCAATATAATGTCAGGATTTAGAAAATTGATTAGTTAACCACCCAATCTAATGAACAGGTCGTTAGATATAGCTGGATATATTCATCTCATCTTGTTTTTTTTTTTTTTAGAATGTCTATTAATAAATTTGCATACATTTTGTACGTATGTAAATTTCGTTTTTTCGGCTATATGCGTTTGTGTAATTTATAGATTGGAACTTTAGGTATAATTACATGCTCCACATTTGTTGATACAACGCTATTGCAGCTAGGACATCCTTTTTGTAACAGCGCCAACCGCATGCCATGAATTTCGCGCAAAAGAGTTTCCTCGCGTAGCTAAAAGAAGCAAATATTGTATTTATTTTGTGAGTCATGTGTTATTCACACGGCGATTGTTTACCTTGTGCTCTTGAACAATTTGATGTAGTCGAATGTTTTGTTCACTTAAGCCATGTGCCAAACCATCGGGACAGGATATGGTAAACTGTGTTCGCTCTTGTGCCCCCTGCGGTGTCGGAGGCAATGAAATTAGTCCAGATGCCGGGAAATTAAGTGCACTACAATGGCAAAAGAAATTTGTTTATTATTCAGCTAAATTTCAATTGGATTTATATCCACCTGGCATTATCAGCATATTTTAAAGGTGCAAGGTCACGATTAGGGTGCGACCAGAGCATGTTTCTTCGCATCGGATTACCTGTCGTGGACTCGTCGAAGTTAGCAAACGTGTTATGCGTTTGTGGGTTACATCTTTGATGTTCAGGTGATAAATGTAGCGGATCGCCGTTATTGCTGCCATCAACCAACGTCACAGCTCCATTTAGATCTTTAATTGCATTCACATTTATCTCATCAAATCTGTTGTCGCTTGTCGTATTCTCTCTGGGCGTGTGGAGATTCAAGTGGTGCTCGAAGGCATCACTTTTGTCCATGACGTTTTGTTGAAAATATCGCAGATTGTAGGGCTTCATATGCACTCGGGGCAAGTGGCTGTAACTTTGACTAAGTTTGTTGGTATGGGCAACACAGGTTGCTTCGGTCTTTTTGTCTTGAGGTATGACATCGGCATCTCGCTCGGAAGGCACATCGCTGTCTTTAATTGCATCTTTTGATATCCCATTCGCCGTTGCGTCTTGTTCTGTTGGTTCTATAGGAATTAATGTATCCGTACTAGTATTAATTTGACCTTGGCTCTGACACAAAGTCCGGCCATTATCACTAATGCTTTCACAAATGGAGGGAGCATGATCTAAAAATAGACACTCAGGTTTAGATTAAGATTAACCGATCTTATATAAACGACTGACCATTTGGGGAATCACAAGGTGTATGTTCTGTTAACTCGATGGGCTCGGAATCCATGCGCTGAATGGTGATCTTGCCGTTTGAGAATGGAGGGCCCAAATTCAATATATCACATTGAACTGAAGAAGTGCATTGGTCATTCTTTAATTCAGTTAATAAATTTGTAGAGCCATTTTGTGCATGCTCCTCCAGTTTTGGACTGTCGCACTTATCTTCCGACTCCGATGCCCGTTTTATATCCAGTTTCTCATCAATTATACATTCCTTTGCCTCCGACCGAATGTCAAACATGGAATTGCTGTTCAAATTTAAATTTAAGCCATCTGTTACGCTAAAATTATATAATTATTGATAGTTTAGCTAAAGCTTAGATGGATTCGCTCGACGCAACGTACATCGACTCAACAGTCAAATTGGGATCACTTGATCTTCTCGATATCGTGCTCTGTGACAACTCGTTTGTTGCTATATTCTCGGTCGATCGGGTTTTTGCCGACGAGCCTGAAAAAAACATTTAAAAGAACAAAATATGTTAAATCGAATATAAATACAAATGTTTTCATTGTTTTTACCGTTAACATTGTGAGCACTTTGTCGTTCATTGCTTTGTAAAGGTAGATCGGTCCCGTTTTTATTGCCCAAACTACCAAGGTACACGTCGGACCAAAAATGTAAATATCGCACACTATGCGCTGGCCAAAGAACCTGAAATCAAAAAACGCACAGCCATAAGTTATAATCATAGATATCGAACATTATTGAAACCATTTGGTTATACCTTTTCAGTCTCATGCTTATAGAGTGGATTTCTGTACATTGTTTCTGCTAAGAATGGCCATACTGAGAACGTTCGATCAAAGACTGAATTTTCAATTCTTTCTTTCAGCGAATTACATAGGAACGTTCCAAACAAGCATGACAGTGAGTGCTGTGCCAGTTTGATCTAAAAGATGTCAGATGTGCATTTAGATTGCTGTCGATATATCGTTAAGATATTGATCGGCTTACCAAATAACCTATGCTGAACTCAAAACTGCATGGGTACTGTTTATGTATTTGATGAACCAGGTCCAGCCATTGCAGAAACACGGGACAGCGTTCATTTACCTCATCCGAATTGGGGCCGTTGCCAGAGCGATCGGCAAACTTGTGACCAAAATTTAACCATTCGCGTTCAACCAACACCCGAAAGCCCTACATTGATGAAAATTAGGAATTGCGTCTTTCTTATTTTGGATCGGCATTAGATCAACGTACCTCAACCGTTCTGTAAAATGGATCCAAACAGATTTGCGCTGTTGCCACAATCTGTGGCGTCCGATCCCAACCATCGGAGCAATGCACCAACACTGGACGGCCATTTTTCTCGATCGTATGTACAACCGTCATTGTGGCACCCAATAGACCCGATAGATGTTGCATCCACATTGTTTTTTCCAATTGTCCAAACCAACTGTTTAATGAAAAATGTTGTATATACTTTTATGACATTATGGTATGATATGATGAACTTACTTTGGATCGTCGGGCGATGAGGCACATAGTTGCCGCACAGCATGAAAGCTTTTTCGTATTGCATGTATATTCCCCAAATTCATAAACTCTATTTCGGCGCATGGATAATATTCGATACATTCACAGCCGCCGCCGCGTGCTCGATTTGTCACCGCCGACGTATAGCTGCGTGCATCCACGATAAGAATTTTCTAAAAATATAATTTGAATGAAATATTGTACATAAATGCAGGCCTCGTTTCGTTTATCTTTTGGCAATCACGTATATAGGCTTTCCGATAAACATTTGAATGTGTGTACATGTAAGAAAAAAAGCATTTCTACCTTTTGAATACTTTCAAAATGGAGTCAGGTCAATTATCTAAGCCAAACTTTCGTTGTAACTGTTTTCCCTATGCCTTATATAAGATTCCAAGTGGATTCTTATGTGTAAGTTTATGAGATTTGAAGTTTTAGCTGTACATACCCTGATTTCATCTAGTGCTAATTCTTCGTGTGATGAATCCTCTAGCGATGGAGAGCTTTTGCCGGAGGAGCCGGCCTCACCATTGGTATCTTTAGCCTGCCTCCTCGCATGCTCACCCCTGTCGAAGGCACAGGCGTCAGCTAGCGCTTTCAGCAGCTGCTCATCCTTGTAGTTCCTCCAGCCTAGCCAGCCAACTTCGGGTTGACTGCAGCGGGCTAGAATGGCGCCGGATTTCTGATGACGCCAGACAACGGCCGGCAATCGGCGCGATCCCCGAAAATTGGCAATGTTGTGAAGCATTTCGTCGGTAATGCAGCACGGAACAAGTAGTTTTTGCGGATACGACGGGCATAGCTTAAAGTCTGTGTTGGCCGTTGAGATCCGCCACGATCCCTTCAAATCGAAGCCGAGCCGGACGACTTCATTTTTAAAATCGCTCTCATATCGAATCGCTCGCTGCAAGCGATGCAAATGCTCGCTGGTGCCCTGGACTTGTGTTGATATTGAATTATCAGAGGCTGGCGCAGATTTGGGCCCAATTCCATTAGTAAGTGCCGCACGCTCCTTGTTACCGATCATGTCGCAGGTCCACGAGTAAAATGGAAACGCGAACAGCGTCTCAAGCGTTTCGGGGACACCAATTAGCAATTGAATGCGTCGCTGCCAGTCGAGACATTGCTCGGCCGATGGGAACGAGCAGCGCACGGTGCTGGCATCTTTGCAATTGACGACCAGCTGGAAAAGATCGCGCACCTGGACCGACTCAATCAGCCCCAGCGGCACATACGTCTCAAAGCCGGTCGATTTCTTTGACAGAAATAGGCGATAATTGGACAGAGCTAGAACGCCATCATCGCTGCGTCCCAAGTATTTGGTTGACTCGCCGGCAACTGTATATTTGTTATAGGTACTTATTCATAATATTCATTGGTTAACATTCCCCGGCACTTACGCTCTTGGAAGGGAACAAAAAGCTGTGAGTCTTCCTTTTCCATTTGTGATTTTGGATACGATTCCGCGGCTCGTATAAAACAAATCGATGGGGGCGGTGATCCATCTGACATCATGTGTTGCGACTGTAATAAAGAATGAGATTCAATTAGTGTATTTGCATACAAATATAGATTTTACGTATAAGATATTGTTGACAGATATACATATATATGTAAATATAAATGTATATATGCTTCAGTATACGAGATCCTGCTGCCAAGGCTAGCAATAACTGTCACAGCAGTGGAAAATATTGTACATATATTTATTGTTTTCTTTTCTTAATTTGTTTATGCGTTTATAGCACCAGTTAAACAGGACGACACACACATATGCACATAGATAAACAAATATATGTGTGTGAGGCTACATATATATGCATGTACATATGTACTTGCATGCACATATACAAAAAACAAGAACTCAAGGCAAAGCAATTAAATGCGAAATGTTTGAAACATCCAAACACCTTATTAGCAGATATACTAGATATGAACAAATGATTTTTTGTGTGTGTGCACTGGTTGCCAGTATAGATAATAAGTATGTACATACGTACGTACAAAATACACACACAAATACAATCATGCATATGTACATACATACATATATTATAATACAATTGCGTATAAAAAAGACGCTGCATATGGATGAACATTTAAAACAACACAAAAAAACCAAAAAAAAAAAACACAAATAGTTTCGTGTCTTATTTACTGAATGCAACAAACTAACGAAATGTGTTTTATAAACAAAATAATCAGGCACAGCTAACTTTAACACTTGTGTACGCGTATACATATATAGGATTTCTCAATATTTATAAAATAAAAACACCAAAACAAACATACATACATTACAATGTTGAAAGCCTTTTAGATAACAAGTGTCGTTGCTTTACGGCAATTTGCAAAGGAATTGAATAACGCGTTTTTTATATTTTTCCTCAATATTTAGCACCGTTAACTCCATAAACGTCAAACTATTATAAACAAAGATTTGCGAACATTGTTGCTTATGCATATGTGTAGACGTACAATAAGCACATACATACATATAAGTATTCGTTAATATACCGACTACTTTTGTCATTTCCCAAATATCGAATATATTTCTCATCGATAATAAATTGTATACACTTCAAATTGGTTTCTTTTCAATTTGTAAAATCTCATATACGACAAATAAGACCAACAAAATTATAAAAATAGTTTATTAAAAGGAAAAACAATGCATTGTGTAAAAAACACAAAATACTTTTTTTTAAATAATACAAGAATACTTTATAAAATTTAATTCAACTTCAGAAATGATAAATAAAAATGTTGATCAAATACTGCTCGTGTAGATTGTACAATCTGCATTCATTTATAATCGTATCGTGTATTTAGGGTACGACCTCAGGTTCTAATCGTTACATAAACCGAGTACATTTCTGCATGAATACTGCACGACTTTAAAATATTGTTCAACACTGTACGACAATCAACGAAGTTGTTATAATAATTATATATGTAGATACGTCGTGACTGCGTTTGCATTCCACCTAATGTAAAAGTGAATTAAAAGTCAATAATTTAGTTTTCAGTAGTTTTTAAATATTGGCCGAGCCTGCCGCCCACAGCTCCGACATGACTGCATCAATAAAGCCATCGCTGGGCTCGTGCTTAGCCATTGTTGCGGTAAGTCGACGTGTTCCACCCGCACCCGCCCCCGCACCCGCTCAATCACAACGACTGTGAGTCGACCGGCTAAGACGTGGAAATATCGAATTTGTTTCTGGCAATGGCCAGGCGACATGTGACAAGTGCAACAATATTGTTAACCAGAGTGTGACTAATGTTCGCCAATTAATGCTAATTACAGGTTCTACATGTCCTTTACCAACCAACAGATGCGTCTGGAGCGCTGCCCATGACCAGTGAAAATATTGATATGACATTAGGTAAGGGAATAACAAGGAGCAGCAGCGTCAACCGCTCGAGTATATATTTTTTTAATGTAAATGAAATATAGAAGAAACGCCGTATGAACTACTCAATATCTCAGCTGGTGCACCTATACAACCACAAAACACATTTATATATACATATATGCGTGTGCGTGTGTTTAGCTTGACGTGTCACAAATTGAAAATCTGAAGCTCGCTAGTTTCACGTATTTTGCCAGCGTGGTATGCTGTTACAATTTGCTTAGTTCACTAAATGAATTAAATACAATAACTAGCGTCCAATAAGGTCACACTATGTTTACAATTCGCGGCAAATTTAAATGGACTGTCAATCTTTTGTCATGTAGCATCCTTTAAAAATTCAACAAGATATTCAATCAGTATTTAAAAACAAACTAATAATTTCGATTAACTTGCTTACTGACCACTTAACATTTTGTATATCATTATTTATTACCATGGTAATCAGAAAACCGCCCAATGATTGTAACGGTTAATTAGTCTTGGTCCAGCAGGCCCTTGCCTGTCATATACTATGATATACCTTTTTCTCATTCCCTTATCTTATCGATAAAGGCGGGATGTGTAGTCTGAACATGTGTATGTCACATGATATTGCCAACAACGAAAACAAAATAAAAAAAAATGTTAAAGAAACACAATGTTGACTTTTGATCAACAACTTGTGTGTCACATTCATCATATTGTATTTAATCATTTCTTTTTTTGGAAAGATAATTTTTAGGAACACTCTTTAACATTTTTTTTTTATTCGCATTATTTTGCAGCGTCTAACGAGTTGGTTTTCCTTAATTTTTACGCGGAGTGGTGTCGGTTTAGTAATATTTTAGCGCCAATTTTCAGTGAAGCGGCGGATAAGGTAAGCCAATAATATTATTTATATAAAATTCCTTAAAAAAAAAAGAAGGAAAATGTAACGCAATTAAAATTTAATATCGCAAACAGTGTGCTTACAAACAAACATATGTATATATTTATATATAAATGTATGTTTACGTATCTATATCAATTCTAGGTAATGCTTTAAAACTTGGTAAACGAAAAAAAACACCGCTCGTGACTAGTTTACACCTGTTTATTGTTCCTTGACAAGAAAAAGAGAACATGTGGAAAAACCCCCCAAAAAAAAAAAAACAAAAAAGAGAAATGGAGCACGGAACAAACTTTTGTCTCGTCACGACAGATGTTTTATTTATTTTTATACACAATATGTTTTTTGTTTGGTTTTTTATCGTGTGGTCTCTATTTAATATTCTTCTGAGCGAAGCAAACTGTGTAAACTAAGCATTAACGGGATTTTTTTTAACTTGACGCCACGTTTGCGAAAGTTGCATTTATTTATATTATTGTTCTTGTTGTTAATGCTGTATTCTAAACTTACAGATCAAAGCGGAGTTTCCGGAAGCTGGGAAAGTAGTGCTAGGAAAAGTGGACTGCGATCGTGAAACGGCGATTGCCTCTCGATTCCACATCAGTAAATATCCCACATTAAAGATTGTCCGCAATGGACAGCTTAGCAAGCGCGAATACCGAGGGCAGCGTTCGGCAGATGCGTTCTTGGAGTTTGTTAAGAAGCAATTGGAGGATCCGATCAAGGAGTTTAAATCGCTGAAGGATCTAGAGAACCTGGATTCCAAGAAGCGCAGCATTATGGGCTATTTCGATCGACGAGATCAGCCCGAATACGACATATTCCGCAAGGTTGCCACCAACCTCAAGGAGGATTGTCAATTCCATGTGGGCTTTGGGGAAGCCGCTCAGGCAATGCACCCGCCGGGTCAGTGACAATCATTAACTATTTGAACGCCTATTTAATTATAAAAATACACTTTCAGGCACACCCATAATTGTATTTAGACCGGATGTGGCCTTGTCGCACGACAATGATGAGACCTACACCGGCAGTTTAAGCAATTTCGATGAACTTAAGGTTTGGATCCAGGAGAAATGCGTTCCCCTTGTCAGAGAAATAACCTTTGAGAGTGCCGAAGAGCTAACGGAAGAAGGGCTGCCGTTCCTAATTCTGTTCTATCGTCCCGATGATTTGAATTCCATTAAAGATTATAAAGCAGTCATTGAACAGCAGCTATTGGATGAAAAGCGTGAGTTTGATTTTATAAAAAATATATATATATATATGTGTGTATATTCATATATTTGCTTATAACTTGCAGAGAATGTAAACTTCCTTACGGCGGATGGTAAAAGGTTCGCCCATCCACTCCATCACTTGGGCAAGTCAGAAGATGATCTACCCGTTATTGCTATTGACTCGTTCAAGCATATGTACCTATTTCCGCACTTCAATGATATGTACACGCCCGGCAAGCTGAAGCAATTCCTGCAGGACCTGTACAGTGGGAAACTGCATAGGTAGGTTTCACATCAACAACATATTTAACTCGACAATTGGAGCTTAACAAAATTGTTATTCGCAACAGGGAGTTTCATTATGGGCCGGATCCCACAAGTAATGAAGTGCAGTCTGACAGTGCTAACAGCGGCAAGGGTACGTCGCCGCCCGAGTCCAAATTTAAGGAGCTGGGCCCATCCAAACATCGCTACACCTTGCTGGAGAAAGATGAACTGTAATATTACAAATGTATATTCATTTAAATATAATTATTAAAAATTTTATAAAATCCCAAGTCAATTGTTAAACGTCTGTTTTATGACGCAACTTTCAACGTAATCTCTGCACACGTTTTTAGAAATAATATTGGACAGCTACTGAAGCTACTTGTCAGGAATTATATTAAATGAGCATTAAAGTTAAACTTAAAACAAAAAGCTCGATTTATTTTATTTGCTATTTTTATAATATTATTTATTATCGGGATTTAAGCTCGGTTTCTCTTCACTTGGTGGCATAATTGCTATGTCGCTTAGATAAATTATCTGCTGTGGTTTTGTAGTTTACTTTGGCCAAATTTGATCTTATGTTAGCCCTTCCCTCTTGTCTTTCCTCTGTCTCTCTTATTCATCTTCTCTTTCGAATCCATTTGATATGAGGCATTTAACATTAACACAAATGAATAGAATATTACAGATTATATTATTCTAACAGAAATATCGCATAGCAAGATATCCTTTCGAAATTGGTTCAGATTCTTTGTGGAAAGAAAGAGGATGGAGAAAAGAACAGATTCTAAAAAATATCACCACTGAATGTTATTGGTATTATAATAAAGTTAAAGGGCACACAAAGTGTTTTAACCAGTCTAATAATTTTTTTTATTATTATTAATTTTTATTTGTATGTATCTATTACAAATTATGTTTGTTTTTGTAAAATTAGATTACATATACATATAATATGCTAAAGTCAAAACGAGTGATAAATGTTACAATTTGTTACAAGTTTTGTTATTGTTGGTTGTTGATTTGTTTGTTTTTTTTTTTTGTATTTTTGCATTTTTGGGACATGAAATCAATGGAAAATGACTCGATGCATTTTTTGCACCTTGTTGGATTTGTGGTTTTGACTGGTGGAGGTGTTATAAAAGTACATTTAAAAGAGAGTACTTGCTATGTAATATAATTAATACGAAGTTAGAAAAATTAGGTTCTGTTCTATTGCATGCGCTTTAATATGGTCTGGAACGCATGCCGCCGTCATTGCGCATAGCGCCGCCACCATCGCGACGACCACCACCACCGCCGCCACCGCGACCACGTCCGCCACCGCCGCCGCCGCCGCCATTGTCATTGCCATATCGTGAGTAGCCGCCACCACCACCACCACCACCGCCGCCGCCGCCGCCGCCACCACCGCTGCCGCGATCTCTATTTTGATAGCCGCCGGAGCCGCGATCATTGCCGCGATCATTCATGCCGCCATAGCCGCCGCCACCGCCGCCGCCACTGCCACCACCACCGTAGCCACTGTTGCCAGAGTTGCCATCATCGTCACCCTTTGGTGTCTTGCAGCTGGAAACAAAAAGAAAATGTATTCAATATGGTCACGTCGAGGATTTGGTTTCTCAGTTTGGTGGCTCACCGATTGCACTCGTTGCGCCAAGCAAAGTTTGTGTTGTTGCAGCTGCTACATTTCCAATCTCCGTCACGGGGTTGCACATTGCCACCGGCGCCTGCACCACCGCCACCGCCGCCGCCTCCAAACCGACCGCCACCGCGACCACCGCCGCCTCCTCCGCTGCCACGGTCATAATCACCACCGCCGCCGCCGCCGCCACCGCGATCAAAGCGACCGCCACCACCACCACCGCCGCCGCCACCACGATTACGTCCACCGAAGCCACCGCGACCTCCGCCGCCGCCGCCGCCCTTGTTCCAGTTATTCTGGCGCTGGGCCAGGGAGACTTTGATGTTGCAACCATTGAAATCGTTGCCATCGAACCACTGAATGGCCGATTGAGCTGCATTCACATCATCGTATGTGACGGTGGCCTCGCCCTTCGAGGTGCCAGTCTCCTTGTTCTTGTACAACCAAATCTTTGGCTTCATGGTGCGCTTGTCCTTCTACAAAATGCAACAGAACAACATGGGCATTTAGCATTTGAAAAACAAGCATGATTATTATGCCTGACACTTGCCTTTATGATGCCAATGGCACCGAAATGAGTTTCAATGTCTTGCTCTGTGGTGGACGGATCCATGCCAGAAACAAAGATGGTATCTTCTTGTGTGATCATATCGTTGCCACCACCACCGCCGCCACCACCGCTGCTGCTGCTGCTGCTGCCGCCACCGCCGCCGCCGCCGCCGTATCCTACAAAACAGAAATTCACATTAGAAATGCAGAATAAAGGCAAGTAGCTAATATTGAGAAAAAGGATTAACCCTTAGCGGAAGTGTCGGACTACACGCGCATCAACACACATATATCAAATGGGGCAAGACCAAAGCGCACACACTCTCTTAAACTCTACATGTGGCATATGTATACAACATAAGTATAAATATATATAGTGTATATAACGACGCTTTTTTGTCTTTGTTTTTTTTCTTTCTTTTTTTGTAAGATCTTTTCTTAGCTTTGCTTGTTATCTAGATAATCTTATGTGGTATTGCTTTTCATTTGAAATCAGAATTTCAAAAAACACCTCAACAACAGTAAATATATTTTGGATATACTCTTTAAATGGGTAACTCTCTAGCTTGAGCAGCTCTCAAACAGATGACAATGTATATATGTATATACATATATATAGACACAACACACACACAGACACACTCACAGATATTACACTTAGTTAACGTTGACGTACCAACCAAACCAATAGCCCTAAGTAATCTTTGTGGCATTCATTTGTACCAGGATAAACAGTAATCATATAACCAGAACCAAGGTGACCCAAGGTGATCACGATTTTTGATCTTTGATCTTAATAACTTAACGCTTGAATACACTTTAAACAGCAGTTTTGCATTGGAGCTGAACTCGAAATAGACTCGCTGCTAGATTTATCGAATTTTTTATTTTTTTAACGAAGCTTTGTTATCATACTCTCAATAATAAATACTCTGTAAATTATACCAGGATTTTCGAACAAAGTATAACAGCGAACGCAAGCGAAATATATTTTTTGTTTTACTTTTCTTTTTCTTTTGTGTACTCTTCTATTGTTATTGGATTTTGTTTTTTGTAGTTTGTATTTGATTTGTAGTAAATTAATGTTATACATTACTCGATTTGATTTGCAAATTGTCTTGCATTATTTTACCTTTGTTGTAGTTGTCCTTGCTGGCGCCTCCATTTCTAAAAGAGGATATTGAATAACTTATTTAATGTTTTGATTTTGATGTTTGGATTGTAATGCATTATGATGAAGAAGTTAACGCCCACGCCTCCGTTAATCAAACACAACAATATATGATCGCATATTTTGTTGTATCTCTCTATTTGCTTACTACCCGATTAGATTATATAGAGCGCATTTTGTACGACGTTTACCAGCGCACTTTGATACGCATTCAGATCGAGATCGAGATCAGAGTCAGACCTACTCCCGTTGCCAAATTATGAGTTCTTTGTTATCCGTTTTGCAAAACGCCAACAGTCCAACAGCACCCGATAAATAAATAAATATATATATATACATACATATATATATAATATATAATATAAATATATATATATATATTGTTGGGAATCAATCAAAGTGCTCTGGTAAATAACCTCTTATGATATAATAATTAATTAATTTAAATCTACTTTGAGTTCCATACATTAATTGCCACTCCCATCGCTGGCAATACTTCTGTATTCAAAAAGGAATATATTCAATAAATAAAGAAAAATAAACATTATCGGAACACCGAGATTTTACTGTAACCATGTAGATACTGGGAAAGCAATACTTAACTTCTTGACACCAAAGTATTGGTGTTATATATGTAATAGTTTAGAAATTATATTTAAAATTTTTTAAAAGGGATATTTTCGGAAGTTTAACGGAAAAGGCAATTTACTTCTTTAGCCCGGTGGGATGTTATATTTGTATATTATAAAGAAGGTTGTTGTATTTAGTCTTTTCAGCACTGCATGGATACTCTACTTTTTTCAGTTTGAAATAAACAAATAAATAAATATACATAAAACACAATGCAACAAAACAATGAACTACGTTTTTTTTTTTGCTGTTAAAAATAATGTTTAAATTGAAAAAAAAAAAATGTATTTTTCGAAATGCTTACGATTACTTGCTTAAGAATAAGGCGGCCTGTTCTCAATTTAATAAAGTTTTGAGTTTTATATATGCCGTTGTAGATTACTAAAAAGGCAGTTTGAAATACAGAATACAATTTGACTCGTGCTATATTCGATTTTAGCTGATAAATAAAAGCACATACATAAATATGTTTATGCAATTTTAGTGGTTTTTTGTTCCATAATTAAAGCCAACGTATTGCTATTAACTTATAAATTAGATTTGAATTTGTATCCAATTCGTTTTATATATATATATATATATATATTTGTTGTTTGCGAAGCTTAAGAGCTTTGTAATTCCATTATAAACATTCGTCGATATACGTATATTAAATGGTGATATTATAATAATTAATATTATGTTGTAAGCAATTAATGGAATATATATTTATACATATATATCTGCAACGACAATAACCTTCAATGTATATATTTGTGATTCTACATCTACTTTTGGGCACTTTCCATCCCGACTACACATACATAACGCAAATCAACTTAATATTTTATTTGTTGAACAAACAAATGTGTCGATTAGTGTGTTTTACTGACCTCGATTGTAATGTACTTATGTAAGCATATGGACATGGCTACTTGTATACCAGCTCGATTTTGTATAACAGTTGCGATAATCTCTCGCATAAATAGTACCAGCTGTTATAATATGTTTAACCAATGCATCAATATATTTGCAGTTACTTAAGCTTAATTTGTAATGCTGTAGTAGATGAATGGATAATACGGGCGGGGGAGTATATGTAGTATTTGTGCCCACTAGACGAGTTACTTGCTTAAAAAGAGAGGGAGAGAGATCCCATTACGCTGTCCGACTTCCTTTCCGCACACAACTCAGCGAGAAATTTCCTGTTGTCAGTCGCATCTGGCTATTCAACCTTAGTACACCATTTAGTCTAGGTTAAATTCAAAACATTTTCTTACAAATATTCATATGACTATGTTCTTTAAATGATACCATGCATGTCTGGGTGAATTTACCTATATACCAGTTGACACTCGACAAGCTCAGAGTCGCAAATTGATAAGCCGACCTTTTGAGCACTATATAATATTTATATCGAGGCGTACACTAAACAGAAAGGCGCATCTTTGTTTGCAGATCGTGAACATCAAGCATAATCAAAGCATCGAAGTTAATATAATTATTTAGATAGATTGATGCCACTTGGATTCGTCATTCTATTTTTTTTATCTTGGTAATGCATTTAAATAAGGTTTTAGTTTTTAATTAGCACACATGCTAGTTTGAAGATTATTTATCTGTTTATGTTTTTATAATGATCGTCTTCATTTCTTCCAGTCTAAGTCAAACAAAAATAAATAAAACCAAAATATTAAGTTCCTTTTCAGATGTTTTTCTTTGTCCGAATGAACATATGGAATTTTGTGTATGTGACATGCATTTTAGTTTTCGAATACGAAACTGTATTAAATATGATTATGGTTTCTACGTTTTCTTTTATAACGCGTCTCGCACTTGGCTGCTATTTTCCCCAATTTTTCTTTTAAATTTTATTAAATACATTCAAGTAGGATTATGTTTTTACAACTGCAGTCCAGTTTTTTTATGCGATATTCACGTGAAAAATCGTGTTTTCAATTGTGTTTGTTGCCTTATTTTTGTTGTTGTTGTTCTCATTCTTAATTGGCGACACACTCTGAATTAAGTACTCATAGTCTCATTGAACACAATCCCCTTTATATTACAAATAATAGCATAATAATAATAACATACCCATAAGAATTTCCTCTATCGTTCCATGATCCACCGCCACCGCCGCCGCCGCCACCACCACCACGATGGCCGGAATCATAACCTTAAAGAAAATTGTTTTTTTTTTATCATGTAGAACATATTTCAATAAATTTTCTTATAATGGACTCACCTCCACCTGGCTTGTTGTAGTTTGGAGGGGGCTCATTGTAGTTGCCAGTTTTGTTTGGCATTTGTTGGTAATTTGGCGGAGGAACCGCAAAATTATTGTACTGTCCGGCACCGCCGCCACCTCCATAACCGCCACCTAAAAATTGCACGTTTATTTCTTGCTGCACGTTTGCAGATGGTCTAATAGGCACACTTACGATCCATGACTAATACGTGTTAAAATTTATTGTTTTTTTGTAAAAGTAATTTATTTGAGAACTTCCACTCGTTGCCCTTTTTCAACTCAAGCGTCAGTCGAAAATCTCGACTAGACTTTTTATTGTAAAAATGGCGTGTGAAATTAGGGATGTGAAAATCTATATATCGAGCATCTATCAATTTATCGGAACGAGACGAAATGGAACTACATATTTAAGCAACTGTGTGCAAAGTAGCTAAAACTGAGGAATGGGAGTTGCATAGAATTTTACATTCAATAAAATCATTGACGCAAATTTTTAATTAGATTATATTCTACTTTTTATGCCCAATTATTATATAAATATTTAATAACCTAATTTAAAATTTTTGTTACATGGCCTGACACTGCATAAATTGCTGCATTAGCCGAAGGCCAGTGCTATTTCAATATTTTATATCTTAATTATAACTATTTTAATATTAAGTATTAAGTGTTATAGTTAGTTTCGTATATTAGTAACGAGTCAAACATTTTTAAAATCAATATAAACTGGCAACAAATGCATTTATTGGCAGCAGGGGTAAACTGCAAAGTTAAATTGTCAATTTGTTTTTTTTTCTTTTTCTTTTGTTTGAACAGTTTTCTTTTCAAATTTTGTTTAGTTGCCAAAATCAAAATATATTTAAAAAATTTTTGTGTCTACAAATTTTAGGTAAGTATGTCATACTTCTCGTGTGTTTCCCAACACTTATTTTAAGCATGCAACCCTGCGATGATTGTTTATATTCATAATAATGAAACATTTGGTGTTTACGTGGAATACACCCATGCACTTTCTTATCCTTTTAAGCACATATAACCCAAACAAGACAAAATGATTGAAATCACAGATTTGCAAAGTACGTTAGAAATTCACTATTAATTTGTTGGCATATTAACACCGTTTATTTTAACACTTGCACACTCTTTGCAGAAATTGGCATCGGCTTGGCTGGCTTTGGCATATCGTTTTTATTTCTTGGCATGCTGCTACTCTTCGACAAAGGCTTGTTGGCAATAGGAAACGTGCGTGAGACTTGTGAAATTCGTTTTCACTTAGCTGCAGCAATTGTAACGGTCTTGTTTCTTACAGATACTCTTCATAGCCGGCCTTGGCTGCGTTATTGGCGTTGAGCGAACACTGCGCTTTTTCTTCCAGCGCCACAAAGTCAAAGGAACAACGGCTTTTCTAGGTGGAATTGTTATTGTGCTGCTTGGTTTCCCCATAATTGGCATGATCATTGAATCCTATGGATTCTTTGCACTATTCAGGTGGGTTTTTTTTGCTTTAAATTGTTATACTAACCGCGTGTGCCTTTCAACGTTGAATTTTGTAATAGTTATTAGCTTGAGCAATGTTTTCAATATTTGCATATTGTATATATTATATAAACTTGTATATATGTATACCAGCAAAACTTACGTTAAGTATTCGTTTTTTGTGACACCAAATTAAATAAACTTCTTTCTTTTTGACTTGCAGCGGCTTCTTCCCCGTAGCCATAAATTTTCTTGGCCGCGTGCCGGTGTTGGGATCGCTATTCAATCTCCCATTTATGCAAAAGGTAAGGTAAAACGGACGAATTATCGAATAGTGAACATTCCATAGTAATAGTAATTTATATAAAACTATGTTATAAGCCTTTAGCAACAGCCCCGACTTCTGCACATAGCTTCCTATAAATAAACTTTAGCTATTTCCCAAAATGTCCAATACGTCAAAAGAAAATAATGGATTCCCAATGCAATTTTAATTTGAATCTAAGCTATGTATTTTCAACATTTACAAATCCGCACACAGTGAAAGGAAAGCTTAATGATTTTTGTTCCAATCCTCACGCTCCTCACGCTCTTGCACAACCTCATTCAGATAGGGCTCTAAGTACTTGACATCTTCCTCGTACTTTGTCCACTGCTCCTTGGGCAAGATGGTCTTGGTCATCGATAGATGCAGGGCACGCATAATGCGATAGTTGCGCTCATCGTACAATTTACGTGGAAGGCGGCGGATGGCTTCCGTCACGTCCTCGTTTTCGTAGAGACAGTCGTCGCGGTGCAGACCTGAATGACAATGTGTCAAAGAAAATACTTAAATGTGATTCGCGCTTAAGTCGGTTCACTTACCATATTGATTGAATCCGGACAAATTGTAGGCCCACTTGCCCAGGTTGGCTGCAATGCAGAATGGCAAATTTTTTTGTTACATCTTTACGTAATCAGCATAACACGCAGCGGCGCAAAATTGCGCTTTTGCAATTATGCATTAAATGGTGGGCATATTAAGTGAACACTTACAGAAAACCAAAGGTCCCTTCCTAGCAATATAACTCGCCATGATTAATAATAAATCGTAATTTTAGGAAAGTCGCTCGCTTGGCTCTCGTTCCCTTTATTTTAGGTATGACAGCTGACAAATTATGGATGGCACTAACCTACAGAAATGTATCGATAACATTTAACTTTTGATATCGAACGATTTTTAGTTTTCGTTTGTGTACACCCACCCAAATTGTCTGAAACGGGTTGCAACCAATGGCAACATATTTACGTCGTATATAATTAAGAGACCTTGTAAATTTCACCATAATAATATATATTTGTATTACATTTCAGATTGTTCAAAAACATGGCGGGGACAAAAGTCGGACATCTGTATAATATTAAATCATATATAGGCTCTACTTTAAATTATACGAGAATATATTTGTATAAATTAAATAAATTCGTTGTTGTGAAAAAGCTTTTGTTAAACAGAAAAACATGTACATATGTGTATGCAGATATTCTAAAATATGCATTTGATTACCCCACAACCAAATCAAATATCTGGTATATAGTTAGGTAGTCATGACACATTTCACTTTTACTTACGTTTTTGTAAAGCCTTTAAATAAAACGCAATTTCTGTTTTTCCCTCCCTTGTTTTCCAGTGGTGCAAAAGAGAGGGCAACAAAATATTCTATCTCTTTTTTTGTCGTGTTGCTTAAATATAAAAAAAATTCCAAAATCCCCAAGAGGTGTCTGAACTCGATAAGAGACTGCTGATATAATCTGATATGATATACGAAAAAATAACAATTATATTCCATGGTACCGAAGATTTAATACCCTTTCATACATACGTATGTTGTGTCTGAACAATAATTAAGTTTTTGAGCGGATTTTCCTACTTTAACATGATATATTTTTGTTATAGAAATTGAGACTGATCATGTATATAAAATGAATGTTTTATTCCTCTGATGATCAGAAGAGAGTGGATCTAAATTAAATACTCCAAATCCGTTCCGTAGAAATCAATATTTTCATAAATATTTTTTTAGGGGACCTCGTATTCGCATATTCATGTACATGTGTGTTTAAGCAAGTGTTATTTGTGAAACAGGAAACTGGATTACATTCACATATATATATAATATGACAGCATGTGTCGGTAAATGCATCGAAGTGAAAACTAAATATTTATGTTTATTTATTTATGACTACAAAATATCAATATACAAATTAAAGAACATATACAAATTCATTATATATATATGCATAAACTGCGGCTGGTATGGATGCGGCACTAATTTAGGGAGTTCGTGAACACATTTTATATACATATGCATACAGATCGGCATGTATATATATATACTATGTACATTGTACATATATCAACGCCAGCCATAGTCTATACATATATGTATATACATATATAAGTACATCACTGGGGGGTCACAATATTGTGTATTTCGTTTCAATTATTTTCGAATTTCTGGGAAAAAATCATTTATTGTTCTTTGATGCAGTCAATGATAAGAACTCCTCCTTGCGTGCCAAGTATTCATTGTAACGCAGAAATGCATAGCTGGAAATGATGAATAATGCCAATATTAGTCAACATACATAGATGGGGGGAAAGAAATTCATTATGATATTGCTGCAATACACACCCAACATAATCAAAGTCAATTGTGGAATGCTCAGCTTGTAATAGAGACCAAACCGTCCAGAAAATGTGTGCTGCCAGAGCGAACTGATTCACCTGCACGAAAAGATGTTCAACTTCCTCGTTTTGGATGTGACACCGCTGTAGGTAGTTCTCAAGATAAACACGCAACCATTCTAGTTGAAATTCACGCTTCGGATATCGGGTATAGTCAACCTCATCGACGCCGCACATTTCCGCAAAATGATTACCAATATCAAAGGCTTGGAAATTATAGTCGGCATACTCGTAGTCGATAAAGTTGACGGCATTCATTGATTTCGTGTAAATCACATTTCCCAACAGTAGATCGTTGTGTGAAAACACAATTGGACTCTCTAATGCCTCCAAGTATTTGTACAAGTTATTAAACTCTTCACGTAGTCGTCCAATAGGTAAAAATGTTCCTTTCACTCTGCAATTAAATACATATTTCATTTTTTGATTAACAATATGTTTACAAATTCTGATCATGGCTGCCAGCGCAAGCAGAACAAGTCAGAGCCTAGCAGTCGGGCGTAACCGACTGTGCAATACCCGTTCAC
Organism: Drosophila sordidula; assembly: GCA_035047465.1. NCBI lineage: Eukaryota > Metazoa > Arthropoda > Insecta > Diptera > Drosophilidae > Drosophila > Drosophila sordidula. The sequence continues at coordinate 3,291,224 of JAWNPQ010000136.1, read as the reverse complement.
TGTATAGTAACGTCGTTAAACAGTCAAAAACGGTCTTATTTATTATTTTTATTTTGAAAAATATCGAGTTTTGAAAACTGACTAGCTCTGAAATTGTGGGAGATATTGAGATATTCACAGGATATCAGTAAACTGTTTCAATAAATTTGATGTATCTATTTCAGAATTTCATTTATCGAAAGTAATTCATTTTACACTTTACAAAATGCTGAACATGAATTTTTACGCAATGTCAGAAACTATTCGAAAAATGCTTTCTCCTCAACCAAAACAATTGTTGGAAGGAAAAATTCATAAATTGTTGTTCTTGATGGTTTGCTTGTTTGATTGTTTTGGGCAACTAACTGCCCTCAATTAATAGCAGAACATATAATTGTCGATTGATTCTGTTTACCTTTTGTGTTTCTCAGCATCACTAAATCGTTCAGGTACTAAATCAAGAAAGCTTTGCGTCTTTTTCCATATCATTGGCATGGGCGTGGCATCTCCATTCTTTCTAACGACACGATGCATTTCGGCCATACGTCGGGCAACCAGTGGCCAAATATCCGGACATAGCACACTTTCCGTATTTAAGGTGATACCAGGTACGTATTCGTAAACGAGGCCGTTTTTAAAGGTTGCGTAGAGCGATGGCGCCAAGCCGTACGTATGCAGTAATTGAAAATTTTGCGTTTCAGCTTTCCGATCGATCAATAGGTCCGTTTTATTTCCATAAACACGAACGAGTACTACGTTATCGGAGTATTGTACTGGTGAAGGGTCCGCTTTCTCTGAATCACCTGTTGTAAATTCCTCTTGGAGTATAAGTGGATCTTCAGATTGCACGGGCAAAATTCTCTGAGCATTGTTGATTGATAGATAGGGTTCGTCATTATCGTTGCCTAGTTTGGAACTATTGTGAAAACAGCCGACGAGCTTATTTGTTATGCCATCTGTAAATTTCTGAAAATCAAAAAGACATTCGAAAGTCAATCAGTTAAATAAAGAGCTAATGTTTTCAATTTAAGGCGAAATTTAAAGTTAAAGCTTTTAAGATAGTTTTTAACGGAAATAGAGTTAGTACGTATATTTGTATTCTATTTTCTTTTAATATATGTTAGTCTTTTTACCCTGCAGCCATATTTATGGGTATGCTAGAGTTGTGCGTATGTGTGTAGCAAATGAAGAATATCTATCTAAATTGAAAGCTGATACTCAAGCACGTTATCAATACTTTTATTTTACAGCCATAGCCTCTTTATTTATGGCCTTACGAAACATGCTAGCTATCAGACTTGTTAATTTTATTACGATCGGATCTGTGCCTTGTTGGTAGGTGTCTATATGTTGGCAGGGTATTTGCCAGTCGGAGCACACCACATTAACTTGTTTATACACAAATATTTCATTTATCAGGGAACAATCAGCAAAGTCTATAATTCTACAAAATATTTTGCACAGATTTAGACACACACACACAAACGGGCACGTATCTGTGTGCCTCTGTGTGTGTGTGTGTGTGTGTGTGTTAGTAATTAAGGGTGATAAACTTTGTGACATTTGAAACGCTCGGCTCGTAAACCGTAAAGCCCCCAAATGATACGAACGAAGGAAGCAATGAACATGTGCTCATTAAAACTATACTTATGTGTAGACGAGTACAAAACATACATATGTACCGCCACCATGTGCTCCGGGGGTCCAGGCGTCATAGTTTTGATAAGCCTCGGAGCATACGGCATAATCGAAAGAAATGAGTGTGATTTAACTTTAAATGCGCGTTTGGGCTAAGAAGCTCGTACGTTAGCATATGTTTCTATGTGTGTGTGTGTGTGTGTGTGTGTGTATGTGTGTATCTACGTGTGGTCTCACAATGAAAACAAGTTATCGGTCTGTATGTATGCTACGTAACTTTAGTTCCTGTTTGCGCAATATATTTACATATCCTTATGCGCGCACGTATTTGGCACCAAATGTCTAATAAATAAAGCTGGTTATTTAGCACCCTTTTTTTTTTGTAGTAAGAGTTAAACTGGATTGCGTCGCAATTAATATTTACTCGAGTGCCCTTAGATCGAGCTTAATGCGAATCAAGCATATTTGATTTATTCATCAAGAATAGTCCCACGTCCCACAATTGCAAGCTTAATGGCTTTAGTAATTCTCAATGTGTCACGCCTTAAAATTAAAACTCACAATAAACCCACACACACACACACACACACACACACTCCCTTAGTCATTAGGAGGTTGTGCAACGACCCTGCATATTTTCATTAACATTGAATGAGCTTCACGGGTTTACTTCTACCAGTTAATAGAGAAGAAAAAAAAAAAATAATAAACTTGTAGTCGAACTACAAAGTATGAGTATATAAACATATATACCAGTGGCGTAGGCAGGGGGGTTTGGGCATTGAATCCCCCCTTATCAAAATATTTATTTGGTAGTTTGTAAAAACAAAGCGGAAATCTTCCTATTTGTTTTAAGCCCCCACCTCGAACAAAAACCTGCCTACGCCACTGATATATACTATATATGTATGTATAAAAGTGGTAGTTGTTATTGAGTTGAGAGTTAACGAGTAAATATCTAATTATCTAATTGGAACCGCGTGTTATGCATTAGAATCATGCAACGTTTCAGATCAACCTCTATAAATTACAATTGCGTACATATAAATCAATAGAATATACTATATATACTACATACATACATACTATATAAATATATTAATTTTTTTTATTTGCATTTTTTTATCTTAAATTTTGTTGTTGCTTGCAAAGTGCGAATTTTTGATGAAAGCCCAGAGTATTTACCATATGCGCACATCTATTTGGATAACAAGATGTACTGATAACAACAATGGATCGGATATGGATATCTTGCAAAAGTAGAAAATGATAGACATTGATGTTTTGTTTTTGTGTGATTTAATTAGCGAACTTTGGTTTGGAATGAATTTACATTACCTTAAAGTCAACGTGATTGAGGTCCCAACTCGGTCGTATTACTTTCAATATATCCTTAGCACCTTGTATAACATCAGATTCTTCAATAAATATGGGAACAAACGGTACATGCGCCTCGTTTGCTGTATTATCCTCCTGCTTTGGTCGTATATCACCCGAGCTCTGTTCGCTTGAATATGAATTCGAATTCAAATTGATTTGGTTCGATTGCTGTTTGACCGTTTGACGAACTAAAGATAAAGAATCTTTCATCACTTTAGGGTTGCCGCCACTTGTTGAAATCTGTCCTGTGTAACTGTTGCTCTTGGTTTCTGTGCCCATTCTATTGTATTACATGTGAAATACGAAAGTGTCAGGTCGGGGGTCAACACATACATACATACAACCGAACAAAAAACAAAAAAACAAAAAAAATAACATAACATACAAAAATAAGGTAGCCAACATCGGCAGGCCGAATTTATGCCGCAAGAAGAAGAAGAAAACAACTATATATATTTATATATACATGAATTTATGAATGCCAATATCCATGTAAATATATAGAAAAATCATTTTTCTTCAACTAAATTTATTTGATGAGCATTATTTTGAATAAAGCTTCAATTTCGAATAAGAAAATAATCAATTAAATGAGAACAAATAAATAAGCAGTATATTTTAAAATTATTAAGAATATTTAATGCATGTTTATAAAGAATTTCCGTAATTTGCAAACTTCTGTTAGCATCTAGTTTCAATATATTTTCTCTTCCGTGAATATCCGTTATTTGAGATTTTGAGCTATGGGACAGTTAGATTTAGAGAATAAGTATAATTCATTTATTGTATAATCAAAACGTTTTAAGCTGCTATATGAAAAATTTAATATATGTATACGTATCTCAATGGAATTCTTTCAAATTACTTGTATATAGTACGTGTAAACGCTATATTGGATGATAATCACAGGGCCATGAACAGATAAGAAGACAGGCCTTTTACGAACGTGGCGACTACTTTTGCCCAAGATAAGATTAGAACGTCAGTATGTACATCGGGGATGCATGTACATATATATATATATATATATATATATATATATATATATATATATATATATATATATTATTTATTATAGTTGCAAACCAAAAAATATTTTTCGTTGGTTCACGGTTCGAACCATCGTTTGTGCACATGGCTTTTTACATCATTGGTTCGAGACATTGTTTTATATTATATTTATTATTTAAAAGCAGTATATTATATTTTTAATTTATAGAAAATAACATTTTACCGGCTTCTTTTTCTTTTATAAGACAGGCAATACAAATTGTGGAGCCTAAAATTAAGCCAAAGCATTTTCAAAAGAGAAATGGGTTTGGTTTGGGGCTGGGTTCGATTTTAAAAATATTGAAGTTCCGGTTTCGAACCGGTTCAATTCAAACCCACTTTGTAACCTTGATTCATAATTTTAAAAATATTAAAGTTCCGGTTACGAACCGGTTCGATTTAAACCCGGTTTGCAGCCTTGGTATTTTGTATATACATATATGTACATTATGTGCAATAGGTACATGTTTCTTGACCGCAATAATGTACACAAATAAAACTTTATACATTTAAAATGAAAATAATTAAATGAAAAAAAAAAACATCTACACATTTACAACATTTAAGTATTTACATATGTACATCTCCGGCTCGGCTGGCCCTAGACAATTGTATCTACATATTTCACTTTATTTCAGTTTTCTGCTCAGCGCATTCTCTTCAATATGAGGGAACACAAATACGAAAACTTTAAAGTTGATGTGTGTATGCATGTGCATATGTACCTATATGTTTCAAAAGATCTGTAGGTACATAGTTATGCGTGTACCGTGTGTGTACATTTCGTATATAGTACGTGCTTTTTTGAGGCAAATTTTAACGTGGTGCTGATATGTTATGTATATAATTATAAGATAAAAAAAAGAGCAAACACAAGAAAAAAAAAAATAGATGTATATTGAATTAAATAAATAAAATGTGTACCAATATGTCAAGCGTCAACGAATGCAAACGCACACACTGAGGTGAATTGTTATTTTGCTACACACGTTACCTTCGGGTATTGATTGTTTTTTTAAAGAAAACACAAAAAGCCGCGAAAACCACACAACTAAATTATTGATTTTAGTCTGTTGGTGTTTGCTTGGTTTGGAATGACAAGGCAGAGGGAATGAAAAGCGAAACAGTGCTGGCGTTTTTTTTCTCTTTTTTTTTGTCGTATAACAGCAGTTGTATTAATATTCTCGTTCTCGTTATACGTTTTATACAATTTGTATTTTGTTTTCTTAGCTCTCGCCTGACGCAACTTCCGACTCCGGACAGTAGTGGTAGTAAACTAAGCGAAATTCTCATATGAATTTTAGATTTGCAATTTCCAGCACTGTTGCCATTCGTGTTTTGTAGCACTTGTTCATATTAGGGATGGGCAATGCTGAAAGCTTTGTTATCGTTGTCAGCACTTCAAAAAATATCGTCACAGTTAACACTGTTTGTACTTTTAAAATTTATGACAATTTATTAAAATATATTTCTGCTTTTTCATTTTTCATAAAACGTTGATTTATATTTTCTTTTTTTTTTTATGGTTTTGCCGATGATTTTTAATATGATATGATATGAAGTTCGACAATCCAAACCATATTACAGGATAAAACTAATTAAAATTGAGAATGTGTATTTTCCGGTTCCCTAATTGAAATGTTTGCATTAATCATAAAGCCGTACTACTGTTGTGTTGACCATGTATTTTATACATATCCTTTTCTTTTATCCATATTACAGGTTTTCAAATTTTATAAAAATAAGAAATTATACAGATGCCGTTGGCCTAACGAATAGCTTTTTTGTTTTTCAAGAACAGTGCAGTGCAAATTAAAATGATATCGGTATTACTTTTTCTGTTTCTTCTTTTCTAGCTCCTCCTCCTTCTCCTTTTCTATGATGTCCACATACTTCAAGATGACCTCGCGGTCCAGCATTTTAAGTGGTTTGCCATTCTCCATAATGGCCACTTCCAGATTATTCTGCCCCGACTGGGCAACCTCGAGGAGCGCGCGAATGGCCAGCTTCACAGCGCCACGTTCAGTGCTGACTTCCTCTTCACGATATTGTTTCTCGAAGAATTCACGGACCGTTTTTGCCGAACGGCCGGTAGCATTTGCTTTGTACTCGTAGAATATGCCCGAGGGCTCCGTTTGGAATAGATGGGGTGAGCCGTCGGCATCGAAACCACCAATGAGACACGAAATGCCAAACGGACGACGTCCATTGCTCTGGGTGTACTTCTGTTTCAGCTGTGCGATGTATCTGCAAAGATTCACCCCCATCAATTAAGCACACTCAACTCATGCGTTGGCCTGTGATTATTACCTAGTTATGTACTCGAGGGTAACGGGATCCTCGACATTAAGACGATGGCTCTGGCACTCGACCTGGGCACGGTTTATCAGGATACGCGCATCCGCAGTCAAGCCCGCAAAGGCCATTACAACGTGATGGTCGAGAACACAAATTTTACGCACTGTCCGGTCTTCCTGCAGTTTGGCGACCGATTTTTTCTCAACGCCCAGGACGACGCAGTTGCCACCACGCACGCCAACCTTAACATAATACAATGCAATTTGCATAGATAGCAAGAGTAAACGGGCAAATAAGTAATAAGTAATAACATAACAAATGTGAGGGTAACTTACCGCTGTGGAGCCCTTGCGAACCGCTTCTTGGGCATATTCGACTTGCAGCAAATGGCCGTCGGGGGAGAAAATGGTGACAGCACGATCGTAACGTGAAGACATCTTTAGTTACTTTTCGTTAATCGCGCAGAACAAAATACTTCTTTTCGAACTCTTCCAAATAATGCTGTCGGCAAAATTTCGTGAAGGCAATGATGATGCTTTTTTGCGGAATGCCTGATGGGAACATAGAGTTGTCAAACGTTTTTATAGTTTCGATAACACCACTTCGAATACTTTAGGTATTTTTGCGGCATTTTTTAGAATATTTTTATTAGATATCGTTGTCAAAAACAAGGTGGCAACGTAACATGAGCCCACGAATTGATATGCCAGCCCTGGTCATCCAACACTCACATTATATATACATATACATAAATACATATACATATATATGTATAATGAGCATTTGTTTTGCTACAAGAATTGTCTGATTTATCGTTATTTGATGTGACGGTTGTATAATAAGAGATCGTAATTAATCATGTAAAACGGTTTAGCCACGTCCGTTCGAGTACGTTTATGATTTGTTGTATTTGTCAAGAAAATAGCATTAGACACTAAAAAGAGATATCGGACAGCTGATCCGACCCAAAAAATTATCACACCTGTGACAAAATAAAATAAAATACTTGCAAAATTGCCGCTTGCAGTGCATAATACTGCTATCAATACAAATATACGGCTATAACGGCGACTTCAATGGAAATGGCGCTGCCGAGAAATCTAATAGCGAAGATTTGTAAGTAAATTAGAATTTTACCTCTATGAAAGTGGTTCTCACACCTATTGACGGACATACATACATATCAATGTGTGTGCGTGTGCGTGCTGTGCGTGAGCTTGTGTACGTGTGTCTAACATGCAAATAACTGCATGTGGGATGTAGCCCTTGTAAGGAGCTTTGCTGCTAAACATGCGTGCATGTTTGTATGTTTTGTTTGCGTGTATTTATCTTAGGTTAAGATGAGGTCACGACAACAACTGCCAGATATCGACAACATAAACAGACTAGATTCTTATAATAACATAAACAATTTCCAACACTACAAACATGGTCACAAGGAGCTTGATAATTTACCGTATTTGTGCCCCCATTGTTGCATTCGGGATATTGATATGGTATACGTATGTATGCGTATATGAAGCGCTTTTATGGACATTAACGTTAGCAACATTTAGAATACCTATTAAAAATGGGTAAAAAGAGAATACTGGTACTGTGAAAATGTTTGTAAGGCAACTCCGACATTATAAAGTATATATAATCTTGATCAGGGCGATTAGCTAAGTCGATTTAGCCATCTTCGTCTGTCTTTCCGTTCGCGTCGATCTCGGGTACTATATAAGAAGCGGAGGAAGTTTCTAAAGATTTGTAAAATTTTCCAGCATAATGACGGATAGCAGGGTATCTGCTAGTCGAGTCCCTCCGACTAGAGCAATCTTATTTGTTTAATCTGTAGATACTATACTTTGTCATACTAGAGTGGATTATTAATCATTAAGCAAACTAGATTTGATAATTTTGTTGAAAACTGCACTGGTTTATGACATATATCTTATATCTTAGATGACATCAAGGCACATGATGGCAAAGTCACAAGTCTGGATCTTGGCGAGACAGGCAGAGTGCTGGTCACTGGCGGCGAAGATCGCAACGTTAATCTGTGGGCAATTGGCCAAGATGAGTGTTTTATGGTGCGTATGAAAATCTAATTGGAAAATGCAGTTTATCTAATTCTCAATGTTCTTTTGAATAGTCTTTGACGGGCCACAATCGTTCGATTGAATGCGTACGCTTTGCGTATAAGGATAATTTTGTATATTCGGCTGATGATATTGGTATTATTCGCAGATGGGATTTGAATGCCCGAACAATGTATTCAACACTGAACGGACATATGAAAAGTGTTCGAACCCTAGACTTTAATTCATCTGGCGAATATGTGGTGTCTGGCAGTAATGATACAACTGTTCGGTGAGTACACAGAATCATCTATATCTACAATATTATTGTTAGGTTTTGTTTACATATTCAATTGTATATATACTTGTGTAACTGTCAATCGATACGCAGAGACACTCGAAACAAACAGAGATCGCATTGCATTTGGCATAAAGTCCAGTTTATACAACTCATAGAATATACATATAGTTTAGGTTCTTAATGGCTTTGCAATTGCAGTATTCACTTTTTCTTAGACTTGGGATAAACTTACACCTAAATACTAGGCTTCAAGTTTTCTCGGCATATCAAATGTGAAACTACAATATATTGTACTTAAGGCTAAAGCTGAGAGTTGTTTATTTCATGTCCGATTAAATTATGCGGCTCATTTCAGTTGTGATTTATGGTTAAAAAAGAGATAGCCATAATATTTCCCTTTCAGTCTTTTACATCAAATACGGCCGTATTCTATTTAAATTTCTTTATACCCTTCTTTACCCTGAAAATACATTTACCCCTTGAAAATGGGGAAAAACGGTATAATGGTAGGATATGTAACAGGCAGAAGCTTGCATCTCCGACCCCTAAAATCCTTGATTAGGACAAGTTGAGTCGTTTTGGGCATGTCCGTTTGTCCGTCCGTCTGTCTGTCTGTATGAACGCAGCGATCCCGGAAACTACAAAAGCTAGCGACCTTAATTTTTCGACTACATTTAGAGCAAGTTTATTATTTTTTTTTTTTATATCATGTCCCGTTTCACTATTATCCATAAAAATCGATTTAAGACTTGGTTTTCTTAGCAAATCTCGGAGACTATAAGAGCTAGACCAACCAAATTTAGTTTATTGTGTTCTCGTAAAGCAGTCGCAGATCGGTAATATTTCGGATTTTGGATACCTTTCGCCACTCGCCCCAAATAACCAAAAAATTCAAATACTACAGACTTGCGGTTTGGTTTGTACATAGATTTAAATACTCTTATTACGTCCTAAAAAGTTTAGAAACTATTCACGAATTTAGATTCTATAGTGGGGGCCAAGCGCAGCTGCTGAGTCAAGTGCGCAGCATTCGGCGTGCGTTTGTGTGTGTGCAAGATGGTTAAAATGTATGTTCAGGGTATCCACTATTCGGACACTTGCAAAAGATGTTCTAATTTTATCACGAACTATGTAACGCAAAGGAAAAAGCTCCGTCGTATATATAGTATATATATTTTCTCTTCATTTATTTTTGTTTTTAATCATTTTTACTCAGCAACGAGCTTTACTTTGCTATTAACAAAAAGTCAGAGTTTTATCAACATCAGCACTATTTTATTTAAGTTCTATAGCAACAATGTTTATTTTCTTATTGTGAAAATATTTAGCCATCACGTTTAAGACTCTAATTGTTTTATATGTGTATATTTATGAATATACATAAAACAAAAGCTAATAGTCCAGTTTTTGGTAGTTTATAACTTCCCCATTTATATCCTTATCGGATACACACAAAATTATAATAAAATAAATTTGAATCGAAAATAATATATATAATGATTATAAACGGAAGAAAAATAATGTTAAAAAAGTCATAAATCATTTATTAACAAATAATATTGTGGACAGACATAATTATAATGTCATAATTATAATATTGCAATATTTTTTACCACCGCCTGGTTATGTTATTCTAAATATATAATGTTCGTGGTGCAAATCCTAATGGAATTGTTAGTCTTCAAAGCGAGTTTGAAATTACAACTTGGCCTTTGTGTCCTTCAAATCGACGTAGGCGCCCGAGATGACCTCCTTGCCGGTCTCAACGACGAGGGTGCGGAAATGAATGCGTGCCCCCTCCTTCCACATATCAATCTTGAGCGTCTGTCCGGGCAGCACTGGGCCCGAGAAGCGCACTTTCACCGCCTTGAAGAGATCGCTGTTGTTGTCGGCGTACTTGCTCAGCACGGCCCTAACCGAATATCCCAGGGAGCAGAGTCCATGCAAAATGGGCGTTTTGAAGCCGGACAGGCGTGCGAAATTGGGATCGATATGCAACGGGTTTAGATCACCGGAAAGCCTGTAAAGTGCAGCTTGATCCTCACTTGTCTTGTACTGAATGAACGAGTCGGGTGCTCGGTTGGGTGCAGCAGCCAAAGGCACAACGCCGGCAATGGGCTCTTTCTTGCCACCAAACTTTCCAGCGCCAACAACAAAGATGGCGCTCTGATTCTTCACCAATAGGCGACCGCTGTCATCGTAGGAATCACAGCTGGTCACAACCACTGCACCGGACCCCTTGTCCATTACATCGAATACCTTGCCCCTGGTCAGAAGTTTGCCGCTGGTGGGCAGATCGTCAACAATCTCCAAATATTGTTCGCCGTGCAAGATGTTGGTCAGATCCGCGGTGCTATTGGGCAGCGCGTTGCTGACCAAGGGGCTGCTCATGGTCATCATCAGGCCGGGCATCACAAAGAACGACGGAATCGGCGAGAAATCGGCATCGTTCTCATACAAGAAGCGCATGTCATTCGCATTTTTGGTTGAGGCACCAATGCCCAGAGCGTACAGGATCAGCTCCCTGTTGCCGAACGCAAAGCTATCCTCGACGGCATCCTTATCGCCGGACTTGAGGTTCTCGAGCACCTCCAGCAGCGAGCCGGACGCCTCGGCAATGGCGTTCAGATGTGTTGCCTGCGACATGTCCGTCACCTTGCCCCATGATTTCTGCACATACTCGAGTGTCACCGGCTCCTCCAATGATGGCCGCACTACCGCGCCCTTACCGCGCACGGTGTGCACCTTGGTTGCCCAGCCGGCAGCGCTTTCGATGTAGCTGCCTGTGTTTTTGTAGGGTTTGACTATTTATTAGCTGTTCGTTTCATGAATTACTCTATACGCACCATTGTCCTCGCAGGACTCGTGACACAAGTAGACCACGACGGGCGCAATCAGGCTCGGCTTCAGTTCGTTGAAGAGTATGTCGGGCAGAATACCCTCCGTCATGCGACTGGCTGCCGTCGGAATGATGACGTTGCAGTAAATGTTGTTCTTTTGTCCCTCAATGGCAACGGTATTGGCCAGTCCAACCAGGCCCATTTTGGCCGCCGCGTAGTTGGCCTGTCCAAAATTGCCATAGATGCCCGAATTGGATGATGTCATTATGATGCGACCAAAATTCTGGGCCTTCATGTGCGCAAAGGCGGCCTGTGTGCACTTGAAGCTGCCCTTGAGATGCACATCGTTCACCAGATCCCAATCCTGATCCGTTGTCTTAATAATGCTGCGATCCCTCAATATGCCAGCATTGTTAATCAGTATATCCACACGTCCGTATGCCTTGATCGCCGTATCGATGACCTTTGCCCCGTCCGTAACCGAATTGTAATCGGCGACAGCTTGGCCGCCGCTCTTGCGGATCTCCTCGACAACCACATCGGCAGCCCGCTGGGAGGCACCCTCGCCCGCATGGCTGCCGCCCAGATCGTTGACCACCACCTTGGCGCCGCGCGACGCCAGCAACAGCGCGTACTCCCGTCCGAGTCCGGCACCAGCGCCGGTCACAATCGCCACACGGCCATCAAAACGCAATTTCGCTGCCGAAGACATTTTGACTTGTGTTTGTATGTAAACTGAAAACGAGTTCTGTCCGTGCGATCCGGTTCAATCAACTGCCAAGTGTGCTGTGAGGCGGCTATGAATGAAAAACGGTTGCTTAGCACTCAATTATTAATGAACTTTCAACCTCAAGTGAACTAATTAAATATATATGTATATAAATCTCATGTCATGCCTAGATATGATATCAGCAATAGATTACTGCCCTCTTTATATGTGTGTCCATATTGAAACAGTTGTTTGACTACTTGTAAAAGCAATGCGTTTAATGTTTGATCCAAGTCCAATGGCTAAGTAGGCACACACAGTTAAACAATGAGTAAAAACAGCAACAAATTTTGTGCTTACTTATATATGTACATACATTAATACATATGTTAAGTATACGTATTATTGCTAAGAAATAGACACACACAACTTACGCTAGTTATTTCTGCTGTGCGAATAACTTACCTTTACCAAATGAATTGGCTCTTTAACTGAACGATTATCTTTGTATCGCCGGTACAAAGTGCAGTTCGAATTGATGATAAGCAAATTGAAAAGAAATGAAAACAAAAACTGGATTACGGGCAGAGGTTGCAAACAAAAATAGTGCTGCCAGATTATTAGAAACCGGCCAAGTGACAGCAACCCTGTTTTAATCGTTTTCCACTAAAGTTATCGAAAAAGGAACAGCAGTGTTGCCACTAGGTATGAATCGATATTGATTCAGGGACATCACTGTGGCGGTATATAACTATTTTTTTAAAAATGAATTTAAATTTCTTGCGCATAATTATATTTATAAACAAGTGAGAAGGCTCCAGTCGGAAGCGCCTGACTGGGAAATACCCTGAACTCTGTGTTTCCATACATTTCAGTCGCCTTGCATTCATACGCACATGCACAGACACACATGCATAGACACATACACACACACATATGTAATCATAGGCTGCACGCTGCGAACAGCTGCTTGGGCCCCACTATGGAAAGTAAATTCGTGTATAACTTCTAAACTAAGGATATGATCTTTATGAAACTTTCAGGGCTTAACAAGAGCATTGAAATCTATGTACAAACCAAAGCCCAAGTCCGTAGTACTTGAATTGCGTTTTTTTTAGATTTTTTGCATACATGGGGCGACTGGGGGGAGTTATCCCAAATCCGAAATATGCCTCACCTGGCTCTTATGGTTTTTCAGATATCTTCAGTAAACAGAGTAAAAAAACCGATATTTATTGACAATAAGAAAACGAGATGAGTTATATAGTTATATAGTTATATATAGTATACCTATTAATAAATGACGTTTAATATAATTTTTAGACTTTGGGATGTACAAAACGAAAATAAATGCATTAAGGTCTACAAAGGACACATATCGCATGTGAATTCAGTTAAATTTTCACCCGATGGTTTTTGGATTGCTTCCGCTGGTCTGGAAGGTTCCATATTGATTTGGGATATACGCAAAAGCAAGCAAATAATGGAGTTTTTGGCAGAGCCACCAGTTACGGCCATCACATGCATTCAATTTCATCCCTTTGAGTTTTTACTGGCAGCGGGCAGAGTGGATGGCACTGTGTCCATTTACGACCTGGAAAAACAAAGGCTTGTTTCGCAGACAGCCCATTTCTATGGACAGGCTATCAGATGCATCACATTTAGGTACGGTAACGTATAAAGTATATTTATGGTATATTTTGTGTAATATTTGTATCTAATCTCTTACTTTATTTACCTTTTTAGTGAGTATGGAGAGTGCCTTTTGGTTGGGAGCGATTCGGGTATATCTGTGATTGGCTGGGAACCAGATCGAGAACTAGATCACTTTAAAAGTACTTGGGCATCGTTGGGTGACATGAAAGTTATTAAAAACAAGCTAGTATGTTTTGGGTAAATCAACTTTTGTACACATTAGTAATTCATATTTAATTGCTTTGCAGATTTGTGGCTGCCATGAAGTTGATACTGTTTCCATTAATACAGCATGCCTTGATCGTGTGCTGCCGCTCTATCATACGGCAAATGCCCAACCCAATTTTATACATAATTCAACAAGCCGGAAAAGCTTTTCGCGAGGCAACCAAAAATTTAGAATATCAGTGGGCGGAGCCAAGCCGGCCAAAGTTGAGGAGGAGCTTGAAGACAATAAAAGTCAGACTTACGATGAGCTGTCGTCACCGAATCTAAGTCTGGAGGTTGTTAATGAGATTGCATTGGAACAGATCGAAACATCGCCAATGTCATCGTTACATCATCTACCACAGCCAATTGGCTCATCGATTGAGCTCACATACAATGCGGCCACTGATGCCTCGTTGAAGCATAACAAATTCGCGCGAGTGCCAGATAATATACCATTTAACATAGAGACTAATTATAGTTATAACATGGATATGGCCAACAGCCGCTTATTAACCATCAATGGGCCAAGTTCGTTGCAAGATTCGGAAGAATATTCCATATGCTCTGTTGAAAAAGGTGATCGAATAAATGTGCACGATGTGGAGTATAATCAAAATGACAGCAATCCTCCAATTTTAAACAACTATGATAATTATGAAATGGCCGAAGATTTTCCAGTCAATCAGAATTTGAACTATTCAGCCAGCACCTACAAGCCAGTACCTGCATCAACAATAAATGCCTCGTCGAAATCAATCAAAAAGACAACAACAAATTTGCACAAAAGGAACACAGCAATTAGCAATACCAAACAGACATCGACGGCAATATTTGGCAATAATAAGCTGGGTCAAGCATCCTCGGTTAGTTCGATGGAATTGCACACGCTCGATGATAATATGGTATTAAAGAAGTCGTCTTCCTCGAATGTTGTCAATAAAAACAAACGTACCATGGGTTCGCAGAGTCAGTTTTATAAAGAGAATGCGCAGCAGAAAAATATTAGTGTAGAGATCATTACCAAACCCCCAATGAGGTCACGTACGACTTTAGATATGCGTACAACGCACCAAACAAAGGTCCAGGAGAAACACTCACATGTATGTATTATAAATATATTTATTTATATTTATATGTATATTTAAATTTATGTATTTATATTTATGTAGCAGCCAATGAACTATCGTCCAGATTTGATACCTACCTCAGGCAAGACTATGAATCGCAATTACATTGATGATCATTATGAGTTTGATATACTCTCAAGATCACATGAGGCAGTACTTCAGGAATTGAGCAATCGGGAGGCCAGTCTCTATATGCTACGCAATTCGACACGGTAAGAATTGTACCAAACATTTCAATTATTGCAATATCATATATAATTTTTGCTTTCTATTTATTAGCTCCTGTGATATTCTTGGTGCACTGAGAATTGCAAAAAATTCTGGATTATCAATTTTTATCGATCTTTTAGGGGCAATAATCGAAAAGCCGTAAGTAATGTCTCTGATTTCTTAAATTATGCTTAAAATTCATATTTGGGTTTCTTTTCGTATTTCTCATTATTTCAGATCTTCATTGAATTTGAATTTTTGTACATTTATACTACCAGAACTATATGAACTCTTACAAAGTGAACACAAATTGTAAGTCAATTTCAAAACTCAATTCGACTGATTAATTCATTAAATAATAAACATACAATTTTATTTGAAATTTACAGTCATTTTACAAGGGCCTGCGATACGTTGCGTATCATTTTATCAAATTTCTTGCCAACGATCCAAGAAAATCTTGATTCTTGGGCAGCTAACGGATTGGGCGTGGATGTTTCCCGCGAGGATCGTCAGAGGAAGTGCTTAGAATGCCAAAGGTGGTTGCTGCAAATTAAAAATTTACCCGAATCTGTTCACTTTGGATCAACGCTGTCACAGTTACAAAACATTATTGTTTTTTGAAAACTATTTATGCGTATTTAGTTAAAAAATTGTCCAGCATTACAAATGACTTACATACTATATTAATTTGTTATTGAAACTAATTTATACAACTATTAAGCATAAGAATTCATTATTTGATTAAAAAATAAATAATACAAAAAACATTTATATGTATAATACATATAATTTATAAAAATGTATTATTTGCATCGTCTGTTAATACCGAAGTTGCGGTAGAGTTCAGATTGTGTTTTAAATTAATGCTGGCTCGAAACCACCGTTATATCGAGCTTACACCTTTCATATGCAAATTTTTCGAGTGCATCATTCAAAGGTGCATTTTGTTTATTGGATGTGGTACAGGTCGCGGTCAATGGACCGTAGCACGGACAAGTTCGAGCTACTATTGTGTGATCTGCGGAGTTCTGAATGGGCCAACAAGTGCACTTTTTATTTCGTATGTGTGTGTGTGTGTGTGCGTGTGTGTGTGTGTGTGCGTGTGTGTGCGTGGGCTAGTGTGCAGTTAAGTGCCCACAAAATGCTGTCAATTCCAAGTGGCGCGCCTATAATTAGCAGATAGTTTCGACTTAGCTATGCTCTGTAAATAACAAGTTTTATATACAAACAACTTATTTGTTGTCGGTTAAATTTTACAAGAACCTTTAAAGGAAATGTTTTATAGGCTTTTACGTTTTAAACTGAATCATATGTTAAAATATAATCAACCAGTTAAATAATCTGCAGCTTGCACTTTTTATTTTATTTTAATAGTCGAAAACGGTCTTAATCATTATCATTATTTTGGAAAAATATAGATTTTTGCAATTTGCGAGGGCGGGTGTATAATTTTCGGTTCGATCATTAGGGGAAGTCGGTAAGTAGTATTTAAACCGGATTCTACTGTATTTTATTTAAATGCTTGCTATATTATGCTTTATAATATTTTGACTTTGTGGCTCAATATTTAACATGAAGATAAACTGCTGGTAATTAGAAATTGATTGAGATTATTTCTGTTTTTAAAGGGTATTTAATTCGCCAGTTTGCTGCTTGACTTGAATTGTGCACTCTTTCGCTTCACAGACTCAATAGAATGGTCATAGAACCAAAATAAAAAAACGAAAAACATTCATGAGGCTCTAAAAACAATCGCCCTTTTGAAGTTTAACTTACCATGTCGCCGGATCATTGTTAGTGCTTGGATATGGCTTCATCAACAATTGCAGCGCGGCATCTGTGGATCAGTCTATTTTGGCCAAGCGGCGCATTCGGTTGGATTTCAGTTGCAGCTGCCCACGAAATGGAACAGACAATTTTGGCATTAATATGCTTGATTACAGTTGCCGTCCATGCGGAGCCTGGCTACGATCATTCCATTCGGACTGGCGAACTGGAGAGTGTGGACGGCATTGTGGATGTGGAGGCAACGGATTCAGTGGAGCATGGAACGCCCGAGAAGCAGCTGAGATCGAACAAGCCATCGGCCAGATACGCTGACTACGATTACTATGCGAACGGACGTCGCCTCACTGAGAATGGACCGGGCGATAATGATCTGAGCGCATCGTCGGCGATACGGGAACACAATTTCCGTAGACCTGTCGACGAGCTGGCCGCCAAGCCGTTGCCCTGGTATGGCCCATATTCCGGCAAGTCCATTGCCATGTACCCTTCCCGGTCGTATGATCCCTATATCAGACGATATGACAGGTAAGTCTCAGCCCAGCCGATATATACTGGATATTGACGTATAAGTATATAAGTAGTATATTTTTTTAGCATGCAATTAGAGTTGAGTTTGTGCATGAAGAACCTTTTTTAACTTTTTATTAAAATATCCTTACTTATATTTCGTATTTAATTTATTTAAGACAATAATCAGTGGAACCTAAGCCTAATCCAAGCCAAGTTTTAAAGAGAAATTATTTAATTATTAGATATTTCAAATTTATTTATTTTTTAATTTTTGTTGTTGAATTCTTAATATGCCAACCAACAGCGAAATTTCAAAAAAAAATATGTTTGATTAAATTTAAAATTGGACAAAAAGTGGGAAAAAAAGTTAATGAATGCCAAAAACCAGGTGCACGAACCCCACCCAAATTGGTTCAAGCTAACTTTTGACTTCTGTTAATTCTTGAACTAATTGCTGACATTCCGCAGATTCGACGAGCAATATCATCGCGCCTATCCCCAGTACTTTGAGGACATGTATGTGCATCGGCAGCGCTTCGATCCCTATGACAGTTACAGTCCCAGGGTGCCGCAATATCCCGAGCCGTATCTGATGTATCCGGATCGGCAACTGGACACGCCGCAGCCCAGGGAGTATATCAAGTCGAGAAGGGACTATATCGACGAGGTCCGTCCAATGCCAGTGCTCGACTCCTACAGCAATAAGTACGCCCCATCCAAGCTGCCCCACCAGCTGGTGTCGCCCCGCCACGAGAGAGTCGTCTACTACGCCCACCTGCCCGAAATCGTGCGCACCCCCTACGACGGGGGCGTGCCCCGCACGGACCGAAATGGGGCCGCGGCTCTCGTAGCCGAGCGAGTGCCTTATAAGTTGAATAAGAAGAAATTGAAGAGCCTGCCACGAGCGGACAATTCAACCAATTATAAGCCAATGTTTTAGTTGTATTTGTCCTAATTTTGTTCAATTGTGTGTGTTTTTTTTTCGTTTATCAAATTAAATAGGCTTTCTGTATTTACTTGACTATAGTTTGCAAAAACGAATGTACACTGGAAGAAAAACACGGTTTTATATTCCGAAACGATTTTGGGATCATAAATAATACGTTCGTGCATAAGAATTATTCCCAATTGAGCCAATTTCGAAAAATGTCTGTTCTTGATTTAAATATAAACTTCTTGGTTTCTTCTCTGAGTGTACATACACCCATTTTAAAGTCAACATTTCACTAATTGCGAATTCATTTCCATATTAAGTATTCAGTATTTTGGCACGTACATACTGATTTACATTCATTAATATATATTAGGTTAATTGAGATTACAACTTTTACTTTAATGTTATCAATTTTGTATAGTTTTTAAGACTAACAATTTCCGCAATTTAATTAGATTTTTTTTTATAAATTATATTTTTTCGCAACTTTTTTCAACACGATTTTATATATTTAAATGCATCAAATGAATGGGAAAAAGTAGTTAACAAATTCTTAAATTTTTTTTTAAAATGATTCGGGCTTTGCTTAGATAATTAAAACGGGCTAAATCGCTGCTTAAACCTGGCTATTAGATTGTCGACTATGGCCCAAAGATACCATTAAAGTTATATATATTTAAATTTTTTTAAAATTTTTTTTTAATTTATTTTCATTTTATTTTATTTTATTTTATTATGTTTAGGAAGTAGACTAGACAAATGCATAGGAGGGTTGTTTAAGAGGGCTGCCATAACGGTTTATTTTCCCCCGCAAAGAATGTAAGGCCGGGTTTGGTTTTTGTTTAAGCAAAACATTCAAAGGCGACAAGTTTTATTCACAAAATAAGCCCAAGTACGTACACCATTCGGGCAAATTACTCTTGGTAAAGGCCAGAACTGTGGCATTTCATCAAGTCTTTGCCCAAGAGTCTCGTTAATTACACAATTCCATTACTTTTGGCTGTGATAGTAAAGTTTGCGATTTCTGCAATTGAACTTTCCCGCTGCTGCTGCAAAACAAACATAAAAAAAATCAAGTTTGAATGCTCTTGTCGAGAGTGGCTGATAGCGAGATACCCTGTATGTAATTTCACACTAAATACGTGTTTAGCATATATAACTTTTCTATAGTGTATGGAAATTGGCTGTAGGGAAAGAATTGTATTTTAAGTAAATTGTACATGTGAAGCTATATTCCTGATTTCTAGTCCTTAGATCGATCTTCATATGTAATCTATGTTTAATGGAATCTTAGATGCTTCTTTCGGCCTGTTAAAATCATGCACACAAAACCCATATACCCTTTGTGCCCATTGTAAGTGGGTATTAGAAGAAGAAAAAAAAAACGCTAAGAGAACAAAAAAGATTCGTAATTATGTGCTTATGTACGTGGTCCGTGCACACATTCATCCGAGGCATCACAGGAGCCATGATGCCCCATGCCACAAGATGTATTCGTTCGGCTTGACAAACCCGCAGCCGCAACACCAAGCAAAAACAGGAGCAGAAAAAAGGACAACAAATGCTTCTGTAATGCATGGACACGTACGGCTAATTAATGTGCCTTTGTTTGGCACCACATTTGTCAGCGCGAATTAAACGCTGTAATCGCATATGTCATCCACTTTGTGACACATGTCAGCTAGCAATAGTACGTGCATACGTATGACCCACAAATTATTGACCGAAAAGGAAGAAGTATATAAGTTTAAGTATAGCAAGTTTTTCTCTCCTTGAATTCAAAATCTATTTTTTTGCGAGGCTGGATTTGCCAAAAAGTGTAAAGCTTTCGATTAATTAATGTTTAGGTTGCGGAAGCCAGTTACCTTAAGCTTAAAGTAAACTCATTTAAATTAATGCATTTTTCAAAATTTTAATGATAGTTGATATTTTCAATATCTATGTGCATAGAGCGATCCAAAATACCATCCAAATTAAAAATTAAATGAAATTAAATTTAAAGTTTTCCAAATAAATTACTATTGAAAATTAAGTTTTTACTACGAAATATGGAGTTTAGAAGTTATGGCCATTTAAAGTTTTCCATATAAATTAGTGAGGCGAGAGAGAGGAAAGAGTGGAGAGAGAGAGAGGAGAGAGGAGATAGAGAGAGAACAGAGGAGAGTGAGAGGAGAGATAGAGGAGACAGAGAAGACAGAGGAGATAGAGAGGAGACAGAGGAGAGAAAGGAGATAGAGAGAAGACAGAGAAGAGGTTGATGTGCCTTAGACTTTCTCTCTCTCGCTCAGTCGCTCTTCTTCGGTCATACACCGGTCCCCTTAGAGATATTCTTGTGCTGTCTAAATACCGCCCTTCTACGAGATTCTCACAAAATCAAGTAAGGCTTGCGGTTTTGGCTGTGAATAGTCTTTAGTACAAGTACCACTGAGAGGACATAGACAGGAGTCGAAAGAAAGAGAATAGATACAGAGGAGACGGACGAGACTGAGGAGACATGAGACCCATAAAATATGGAGCGATCCCGAATCAGGGGCCAAATCGCGATTAGACGCCTAGTTTAGAAGCTAAGGCCATATAAAGTTCTCGAATGATCCAAAAATATTATCATACCATACCATTGCGATTAGACGTCTAGTTTTGGAGTTTTGGCCATTTGAAAATGTGCATTAAAATTATAATAATTATATATATATACAATTATATAACAATTATAATTGTTGGTTAGAGCATTTCTTATTCGGTGTACACGAAAATCAGCACATGCTTGGCTATTTACGAGCTTATTTTGGTTTTTCTTTGGCGTTTCCGCATTATTACTCACAACTTGACACAGACATTTTCGCAGGTCACCGGCAGACACACACACACGCACACGCACACACACACACACACACACGTACACACAAATGGGCACATAAACACATAACATAAAGTTGAACAGGAGAAACGCGACAACTGCCTTCCCTTGTGGGACATTTTGCATGGGGCCTGACCGTACGGATGGTACAGGAAACCTAATGAGCGTACCGCCCACGCACTGAAATGGTCACAGGATACAGGACATAGAGCATAGGCCAGAGGACACGGGCCATGGTAAATGCCAATGATGGCGAGGCATACAACAAAGCAATTTGGTTGCACGGCCAAAAGGAAACACAATAACAATGATGCACGCGATACTTAAGGAACTTTTGTGACGTTGGAGTGGGCGGGAGAGTGGGGGAGGGGGAGTGTGGGTGGACAGCTCCATAATTAGAATCATTGAAATACATGGAACCATTCAAAGTTCATTTGCTCAGTGAGGCAGCACTGGACAAAATTGTCCTTTAGCCTTCGGGGTCCACCGATGGCCGCACGGCACGACATATGCCCCCAGAAACTGTGTGTGTGCGAGTGTGTGTGCTGGGAGGTGTTGTGGCAAATGAGAAAACAATGCCCGAATAACGACTCTCCGATGTGCATTAAAAGATTTATTTCTTTGCGAATAAATGAAGTTTTTTTTATGGGTTGTCCGCTCAGTACGCTGGACTCAGCCTAGAGATGAGATTTGTTTATATATATATATATATATATTTCTTAGGCACCCAACAATCTAAACAAATAATATCTTAAAATTTTGAAAAATTTAGAGATTGCAAAAAAAGTTGTCATGTTCTTTATTTTTAATAAATACACTGAGCGAGATGTGAAGAACAGTTTATGTTGAAATATTTTGAACATGAATCCTTTACTTTATTATAGAGCCCTTATTAAGTTAGCTCGGCGTAACTCGGTGCATATATATATAAAAACGCTTTCTGATCGGCGGATAATTGTTCCTCGTGTCACGTGAGAAAACACGCCGTGAACTCAGCTCTAGCTTTATCTCAACTTTCACAATTCCGCGTTTTGGCGGGGACATACATTAAATACATACATACATGTCCTTTATTTGCACACGTGAAGTACGAGTGTGTGGGTGTGTGTGTGTGTGTGTGTTGTGTGTAATCGCTGAGTAGTTAAATACTCTCTAGTTATATTTATGAGGGTTGCAGCAAGTTTAACGCGCTTTGCCATCGCATCTCCACAAATCACCGCAAATTTATTTGCTCGATGCAAACAGCAGTACACAAAAGACACACACACACAAACACACACACACACACACACAGTTATATACATACGTAGATGTAATTTGCACCTTCAGTAGTTGGTCAACATTGTTGCGACTATTTGTGTTTAAATAAATAAATGTAATTCGTATAAGTATACGCAAAATTAAACTGCATTTTGTGTAAGATATTAAAATAACAATTGAACCTATTGTCAATGAAAAGAGCTGCCTAATAAAATCGTCAGAAAATAAGGCTATTAAGTCTGTTTTGATTGATTTATAATTTAACATGAGATTGCAAATAAATCTATTTTGAAAGTAGTAGGCTGCCTTAATAAATATTTATAAATTGCTTAAATATTTATCTGACAGATAGCTGACAGATAATATGATATTAATTAGGATTCAATTAAGTTCACACAGTTTCAGTTAAAATTTTAATCTATTTTTGTATTAAATCATTAATACTATAAATAAACAAGTAAACGTAATACCTATTTGCGGATTATATAAAGATTATATTATATTAATGAAATATAATTGACATTTTAGGTCTAAATTTGTGACGAGATCAAAGTTAACTTTGCCTAAGGTCAAAGGCAAATTAGTCTTAACAATTTTTCATGATCAAAAAAAAAGATATTGAACTGAACACCGAAAAATAGTGTTATTAAGTAGCTTGACAGATTTGATGTTCGGTCGCTTGACTTTTATATATCAGGTATATGTCGTGCCCCTGACTGCTCCAGCTGCTCCTCCTCCCCTCCTCCTCCTCCTTCTTACTTACAGCTGCTGCCTGTGCGTGTGGTGTGTAAAAAGTGAGGGGGGTTGTGTTTGTGGGAGTGTTTGTCCAAATGCAAAACCTATAAATCTTGATACAGCCGACATTATTGATTGGCGCTTGCCGTACCAGGGACCGGACATGGACGTGGACATGAATATGGATGTGAATGCGGATGTGGATGTGGATGTGGGACACGCAAATGGACATATGGATATTCATGTGGGCTCTGCTGGCCGCAATATTGTCAAAAATGCGTAAGACATGGCAACGGGGAGGATTGGGCGGGCCCCAGTGCGAATAATGGGATAAATAAATAATTCAAATAAATAACGCTGAAATAAAATCAAATGCAATGACGAATTATGATGGCACATATACTAGTTTGTGTATCTAGTATCTGGTATCTTGTTGTTTCTGGGCCTGTCCCGTTGTTGTCCCGTATGATTGGGGAGCTCGTAAATCACTGACAATGGGCCAAACGAGCAGCAAACACCCCTCTGGCTCTGATTAGACCACTACAAGCCTACACCCCCTCCCCCTCCCCGCCCGTCGCTGGTGTCAAGTGCCAAGGGCATTCGGAATCTGTGTGGAGTGTCTGCATGTAGTTGATGAGGTCGGGCCAGTGCGCATGGAGCACTCTTTTGTCATAAATATTAAACGAACTTATCTCTTTCGTCTTTGTTTGCGAAAAAATTTATCATTTGAGCCAAGTTTGTTAATTATTTATGCTGCCATGTTTCATATTTTGCTGCCCGCTGCAGCTGATTTATAGCACCATATCGAGGCGAGTGCAGAGACACACACAGCTACATAGTTATGAATATATACAGCACATATATACTATATGTATTTGTCTGTCACATGTGACATGTGACAGGCTCAGCAGCATTTTCCACAGGGACTCGAAAATTTCAGTGCACCCTGCACTTGATTATCGAAATAAATACAATTAATTTTGAGAGGATTTATCTGATATCAGTTCTTGGGTAAATAAATGTTATATTCATGTTTATTCACGCAGTTCCGAACTTATTAAAAATCTTGCATTTTTCTTTGTTAAATAGATCAATTGCTTATTAAAATCGGTTTAATATATCATAGCGATTGCAGGGAAATTAATTTTAGTATGCATTTGAAATTTCTCATAGTTACAAGTTTTTCGTTCTTTATAATTTATTGATAATTTAGAATAATAATTGTTGTTCATCAGTTCATCTTAAATGTGACGAAATGCATATACAAAAAACAAAATTTCCAAAAATCCAGCTGGATGGAGCTATAATTTAGTTGTACATAGATGCTGATTTATTGCTCTACTTAGTTAGAGTCGCCTTTCTCGCCCCTGCGATACGGCGTGGCTTCGGGTTCGGTTGTGGTTTGGCCATTGAAAGAGGTGTACGGGTGTGTGTGTGTGTGTGTGTGTGTGTGTTGTGCCAAAGATTCGATGCGGTCTCAATGTCGGCTTTGGTGTCCATCTGTGTGTCGGAGTCCGTTGTGGGCTTCGATATTGTTGAAGTGCAATAAAGTCGAATTTAATTGCCCGTTTGAAATGAGCAAACTTAATGGACAATGACTCATTAACACTGACACGTCAAACAATAATGGCGTGTCTGGCTGTTTGGCGAAAAGGAAAACGGAAAGGCGGAAATTGAAATAACGCTTCCTGCGAAAATGGGACGACGACGACAACGCACCACGAAAAGCACGTCCACAAGTCGGGCGTGGAGATGGCAGCGTGTCCGATGTTTCTAAAACCAACACGACACGCAACGAACGTTAAGTCTATGCTTAAAAAAATAGTGTATTTTTCTATTAAAATATTTTCTTTTTTTTTTGTCCAATCATACCTGTGAAAATGATTAATATAGGGTATATAAATATATAAAGTTATATTCTATATTCTCCGTTTGGCTATCAGAGCTAGAGAATTGAAGTTGAGAATTAAAAATAGAATACAGGTTTCTCTATATTATATCAAGTTCAAGTTTATTTTTCAGTGCCGATAAGCACCTAATGTTTTGTGTGTGTTGGAAAACGCTAAATATACTTTTTTCACCCGCTCTTTTAACATATTTCAAAAAAACTCTTAACGTTTTATGAAGATTGGACAATAAACTTCGAAGTTTCTCTTCAGTTTGTGTACGTGTGTATAGAAGGATGTTTGGCGCAAAGCTGGGTATCTGCCAGTCGAGCACTTCCGAATAGAGCACTCTCAATTTGAAATTTGTTTGTTAAGTCGTGCGTGTTCGTGTCACGACAGAAAACACGGCACGCAGCCAGCGCTAGTCCTGAGCCTTCATATGTGTCCAGGTCCAAGTCCTTGTCCATATGCATGCCATGCCCAGGACAAAAGCTTGACTCGCCCCGCTACGCACACTGGCACATCAAAAGAATGGCAGTACGCACACTTACGCACACTAGCACACACACACACACACAGGACACAACACAAAAAAAAGCAATTAAGAACGTTGAAAGCAATCTTAAGCGCTGGCTGACGGTGACAGTAACGTTGACAGGGGGACAGGGGGACAGGGGGACAGGGGGACAGGGGGACTGGGGGACTGGGGGTGCGGTGCTGGGGTGCAGCATGTGAACTCTGATGTCTGTGTAGCCTGTGAAGCCCTTAAGGATGTGACATGAAATGCTTATCAGCTGGCACAGGCACAGGAACGCACTTTTAACAACACACGCACACAGGCCATGTGTGTCTGTGTGTGCACTCGGAGAAAAGCCCAAGTACTTGGCGCTTAAAAGAAAAACATTATAAAATTATAGAATATTTTTATTTATTTTATATTATTATATTCACAATCACATTCGGAATTATTTAACCGTCATTTAAACTATTTATACACTGTTTACTTAGTTGGTAACTATAATATATGAACTATATATTATCTAGTGAGTATTTAAATATTTTAATAATGCTAAATATATATATAGTATATATCTATGTATAATAACTTAGATATTCAATCAAAAAACTAAGAATTTTGTATTTAAATTAAGTCAAAGGAAGAAACAAAGTCCTTGTTTTAAGACGAGTTTTTTTAAATTCCCAAAATTCCTAAATGTAAAACCTAATAAAGTACATATATACGTTTGTAGATTACTTCAAGTGTCAGTTCAAGAATTTTCTGTGAGTGTATTCGCCTTTGTGATGCCACTCCCTCACGCCCTTACTTACACACACACACATGCACTGTGAACAGTACGCCTACGAAATTAGTTTTCCCACAGTTTTATCTGTGGGTCTCAATTAACCAAGAAACTACTGCCAACTGGGAACTGGGAACTGGGAACTGCCAAGGCTCAATCCGGCCGCGTCGAATGGGTTCAATCAAAATGTGGCCGCTGTCCTGCTCTTTAAATGTCCTTACACGCAGATTCCCATGTATGTGAGTGTGTCTGTGTGTGTGTGTTTGTCTTGTAAATTACTGTACGGCCATTGAATGGCATCGACTAATGAATAATGCCTGATTTCTAGACCCTTATTGGCCGCTGGGCAGCGCAGTTGCTCAAGTTTGCTGCCATCCATACAAATGAGGGCCGCCAAGTGGACAATTGGCCTAGTGTCTTGGCCGTGCGACCTTTTTGTGTTTTATTTTTGGTTATTTCAACAGCTTCTAAGTACGGACTTACGGCCAGGCCGGGAGCGCCAGCAGCCAAGTTAATTGCGATGCAAGGCGAGAAAACAATAAAAGACAACGGGTAATTATGTATTCCTGAACAATGCGATAAGGCAGAAGTGATTTAGTTGCTTTCATCGCAAATCTATACGCACATCATTGCTATCAACATTGTTTTTAATTATTTTTTTAATATTATTATTATTAACTTTTATTTTAATTTTTTTTGAAATTGAAATTTATGTTTTCGATTACCTCTTGATCAAGTTTGGTAACATAAAGTTTTCCTATGCATCCACCGATTAAGCTAAGTTTCATTATTATAAAACCTCAAGTTTTCAAGT
The DNA here is from genome assembly GCA_035047465.1 of Drosophila sordidula. Classification (NCBI taxonomy): domain Eukaryota; kingdom Metazoa; phylum Arthropoda; class Insecta; order Diptera; family Drosophilidae; genus Drosophila; species Drosophila sordidula. The sequence goes on along the minus strand of JAWNPQ010000136.1, from coordinate 3,263,639 downwards.
TCTTAAACGAAAAACTTATATCATTTTTACGATATTCCTGTCAAACTCAGCTATTAAGTGATTTACCATGCCTCTATTCTATGAGATAAATAGGGCTCTTCACTATATTATGGCTATTTAAGCTCTAATTAGCTTAATATAATTTTTTTGAATAAACATTAATTTGTATTCCTAAATATATTTTTCATTATTTATTTCCTTATAATATATTATATATATTTTGCATATATTTATTGTACATATATTATTATTATATTTGTGTATATTTTTTCAAAACAATTAAAAGACTATTTAAATTGAATTTTCTTTGAAAACATAAAATTCATAACAAATGTATAAAAACAAAGGGTAGCTTTTACTTACTTACTGATCTGATAGAAAAGTATTTATTGGATTTTATGCCAATAAATGTCATCTGCAATAATATTGGAAGTATAAAAAATAAACTTTTTTTTTTCATTTTTTTTTATAAAAGAACAAATTTACCACCCGCCACCCGTTCGCTTCTTTTTTTTTTTTTTAGTTGTGTTGAGTCCGTCACATTTCGCTTTTGTTTTTCTTTTGAATTTTTCATAAAGGAGCGCAAGCGTATTTTGTGGACATTAAAATGCCACAAAACGTTTTATAGTAATTTTTCATCTTTTCACCGGCTCGACCGTCGCGACGGATGGGAAAGGACGCGGGCTGAGGAGGGTTTGCTGGGGCGGGTGGGCCGTGGCCCCGGATTGGGTTGGCCTGGCTGGCAGAGCAGGAATGTTGTCGACGTTCATGTTGATCTCACGCTGCGAGGTAACACGGCGCACGCATCTACGCTGATAAATTTTTATCTTTGTATGACAAGTTAATAATGTGCCAGCCCAGGCGCCGGGCCTGTTCTTTGGACGGATGGACGGACGGACGGACGGACGGACGGACGGATGGAGGGGCGGGCGGACGCTCGTTTGTCGACTCATTCGCATCCGCAACCCGCGGCAACAGCCTTGCCCTGATGTTTATTGAAATTTGCTGTTGTAGCTAAAGTATTTTCGTGGAGTTTTAACGGATTTATATTGTGATTTTTGGGTCACGTGACTGTTGTGGAATTGCAGCTGGCCCTGCCTCCCGCCCCCACAGCACCGTTGCGCCCCGCCTGCTTTCGTAATTGTTTTTTCATTTGATTCATGCGCCCGATAGAGAAACAATTTGTTCGACTCCACAAACATTAGCATATGTTTATAAATATATGCTTACCATAGCTGCAAGTGCACTAAAAAACTGTCGATGGTTCAGTTCAGTCAAAATATGAAACTATATCCAAATTTTGGGGTTTGGTTCTGTTGAGGAAAACTGTTTGTTCCAAGTTTGAATCCATGATATATATACAGAACTATGCACGTCTATGTATTGCAAGCCATATCGATTTCTGGACCGCAGCACCAAATATCGAGAGAGTAACAAATTAAAAAGTAACGCACACTCGACAGTTTCGAAGCGCAAAAATTGTTTTACATTCATATCTCGAAAATTACGACACCCTGGGGAAGCGGGTGTTGGTCACTTAGCCACCACCCACACCACATTCGATTGGTTGCTGGGGGGGAGGGGAGGGGAGGGGGTGAGGTCTTTGAAATGCCACTTGCCGTTAAGTATAAATCTTGGAGTACGGAATCACAGGCAAACCAAATGTTTAGTATTCGAGGCACATGCCCATCGATGGGGGAATATTGGAAAGTGTGGCCGAAGCTAATGCCAAGGTAAGGGCCAGGACATTTAGGCGTCTGCTGCGGTAAGCACACACACTCACACACATACGCAAACGTATGCTCGTAAAAAATTTTATACCAGTTTTAAGGGATTCTTTTCAATTTATTATACATAGTTGTGGGCCAATCAATTCGACTTTATGAATTTATATGCAGCTCGGTAACAAAAGTTTAAATAAATAAATTTACAAAATCGTATCAGTCGCTTGACTGCGGGATGCTCTATATAAATAAATTCATATAAGGGCAAAATACTCTGAATTTGATGCAAATTTCTATAGCATACTTTTTGGAGTGGAATACAATATTTAAGAATTTCTGTTGTGTGAAATTGAATAGTGAGTGGAATTTAAGTGGATTCAAAGTGATGCTTCCACTAATTGCAAACATAATACAAATTAAACTTTTTATTACATTTCTTACATATTTATACTGCAAAGCAACGAGCTCGTTGGTGAAATATTGAAACATATTTGATTCTCCTTTCTTTTGCTAATATGCTCCAGCTAACAGATGGAATTTGCTGGGATATGCTGACCAAAACTCAGCTGGTTGGAATTCGAATACGATTGCCCGGCAGGAACTGTTTACCCTTTCGCACACAAATCACATTTACAATTTCCTTGCTTATTTTTGTTTTCCAAAAATTTGTGTGTGTGTGTGTGTGTGTGTGTGTGCACACACATGTAACATAGTTTATGGTTTGTGCTCATTCTCGGCACTGGCCAGTGGTTGGTGGTCGCTTCTGGTACCATCCACAAACGCTCAACATTTAAAGCTAATTTATTGCAGCGATGTGAAATTACAGATATAAGTCGATTTGTTCATAGCTATAAATACCAATATAGCTGTAAGAACAATAATAATAATATATTAATATAAGTATCCACTTAGGCTAGAATTTTCGTATTTATTAATTACTAATCGCAACCGAACCGGATCCTTCCTAAAATGTTCCAGTTTTTCATATACTATGAAACAAATCTGACCCGAGTTAAACTATATTTTGTCCATATACAACTAACTTATGTGGCATATATTGTAATTTATATGGTAACCAGTCAAGTGATTGTTCTTTAGAGAAATTAACCCTGATCTTGATATAAAGTTTGGTTCGTTTTTTATACAAAATATATAAAATTTTCTTTGTTTATTTTCAATTGAGAGGTAAAATCGGTCTAATACTCGAATTTTTTGGGAAACTGGTATGGATCTAGGTTCGGCTAATGATTTAAAAAATAAATAAACTCCTGGTTCAAACCCGATTGAGAGCCTTGCACACATTGTGGAGTTATCCTCGTATTACTCCTCCACTAATATTCACAAGCACCTTTTTAAAGCAAACATCAAAGCTGCTTTGTGCAGCAGTTTGTATCTGGTTCGGCAGCTGCACTGTTCTTAAATTCTTGAATAATTTGACTGTGCGGACCAGTCAGTAATTTGAAAATTGCGTTGGGTTATAAAATTTGTGTGTTTACCGCTTCATTGCCATGTATATGTAAGTAATAGAAACAATTTATTGTACGCTGCCCCACACCCCCCTAGCCCATGATGGCCATCCGGCTGCTGCTGCCGCTGCCGCTGCCGCTGCTTAAATAAATGTAAATTTGCATTGCCCGAACCAGAAACAGAAGCTGTTTCCTTCTGGCCATAATGACGGAACGTCTACGACAAGCCGGCGTAGATGTTTGCCTTGAACTCGGGGGTATCCAGGTTGAGGCGGGTTTGTCCTTTCTAAACGTTCTATAATTTGCTTATTATGCGCTTCATGCTGCTCGCTTTTATGTTTTGGCACTTTTTCTTGGCACCCAGAGCATAAAATACGCACCCTCCGCACACGTTCGACGCAGCCTCAGACGCGCCCAGGTCCACGACCGCCCTCTGCTCAATGGCAGGCCCCCGTGGTCCTTCCCCATCCGCCCGGCACCGTCAATGGTTCATATTTTGTCATAATTTATGTCGCTTTGGGTGTTGTTGCTGATGCCTCGGCCTTAACTTTGGCATTGGCTTTGACTTCGGCTTCGGCGGCGGCGGCGGCGTCGGCTTCGGCTCCTGCTGCTGTTTCTGCTCCAGCAGGCATTGGTGCTGCCACCGCAGCCAGGACACCTTCTTCTTTTTTTTTGGCAGTGGTTGATTTGGTTGCAAATTTATTAAAAATCTTCCGGTTGCTTCATTTTATTATGGCATATCCGTCAGAATAACTGTGAACGCGGGGTGTTCGCCGAGGGCTGTTACAGAAGTTCGGGCCTTAGTTAGACAATTGCTCGATTTGTATGCTATTGCTAAAAAAATAAAACAAAAATTTACATTCGATTTGTGACAGCCGAACAATAATAAATTTGTAAATTTTATTTCAATATATCCAAAATCGTTAAATATTAATTTAAAATCTCAAGAAATATGAGGGCTATTTTTGGTTAATTCCTTTTGTGCATAATAGTATATTTTGCTTATTTATATTGTAAATTTCAATATTTATTTATTTAATTAAAAAAAAATGGGTATCTGCTAGTCGTTTAAGCTGCACTCTCGCCAAATAAACGACATTTATTTAAAAGAAAATATCTTTGTTATGTGACCAAATTTGGCAGTTTCAATTATTTATTTTTTCTATTATTCTATTATTTTTTAAGTAAAATACGTTGAAACAATTCGAAAATATGATTGACAATATTTGGGCTAAAATAACTCTGGCAGCCCGCTGGCTGGCCAAGTGAAACCACCTCAGTGGCTGGCCTGGTGTCGTTCCCGTTTCCATTTCCATATTCATGCCCCGCTCCCCTTTCCCCCCTCCCCCCTTTCCCCCCGTTACCCACGGGCTTTGCGCCCTTGCGTGGTCGTCGCATTTGCATGTTACGCATTTCCTCCTGGGATTCCGTGGCATCCATTGCGATGTTCTTTTGATATTGTAATGTGCATAATAGGATTTTTATGACACCTTCGCCGCGGCTGGCGTTGCCAGTGGCACTGGCTGCGTTTGGCGTTTAAGCGTTGCCACTTGCCATCAGCTGGCTCCAGTTCCGTCCGCGCCCCCGCCTCCGCTCCCGCCTCCGTCTCCGCCTCTCCGCTTCCATCGCTTGTCACCAAAAGTTGCGAATTTTATCGGCCGGATGTGTGCGCGGCATGCGGATTGTGTGGATTTGCATGAGATCATGAATTTCGCACGATGGTAATGGCCACATTAGCATTGACTACACGCGTTTATTGCCGTTATGCCACCCCCACCATCCATCTGGCATCCTGGCAAAGTGCATGTGCTAAATTTTTAATATGCAAATTTCGTTTTAGGGCTCCTCACCTTTAACATTTCATTTACACTTGCGGTGCATATTTTATTGTGCATTGTCTGTACATTGTATTATTGTACACAAATGGCCAGTTACATATTAAGCTGAATATAACAGTCGCTGTATGAGATGTGTGCGGTGGGGGTGGGGGAGTGGGGCGGGGGGTTCTCGAAATGGGGTCCCATTTGCCGGCGCAGGGCGACACATGAGACTTTCGCCCCCACAGGACACTTCTCGGTGCTTTAATAAACAATAAGATTTAATTTTCGAAACAAATTCTGCTTTCTCATTTGTAATGCGAGACGCAAGCATAAGATATACGTATCTGGAGGTTTAAAAGGAAATTACAAATTAATTTCCAAGATTTTATTTGCACAAAATTTTTATCGATTTTGATTTTGGCTCAATTTCACAGAGTTAGCATAATGCATATATTTTCCGACAATTTATTTGATTGTTTTATACTTTATTTTATTTTGAATGCAAGTTTTAAATTTGATGTCCTATTTACGTATAGACATGTGAATGCCTTAAACTATTTGTTAACTACAGGTTAAGTTGGTTAATTTCAGGCAATTAGCCCGGCAACATTTGTTGTTTAATTGCCAATTGTTGCTAAATTTCTAAAGACTTTCAATTATTGTCCGACATATAGATGGCAAATTTTCTATTCAATTTTAGGCATTTATTTAAATTAATTGCTTTTCGCTGACGCCCAATCAAAATATGCTCTGCGAGTGATTTTCCCGTTGAGCGGCGCTTGTGCAAATATTTTAGGCCGTCTAACACTTAGTTAAACTTTACGTAAATGCGGTTAACAATTCAAGAGGGTGAAATCAGTCCTCTGTAAATAATATCACGTCAACAACAACAAAACGAAAATTGGGCTCGCACAAATTGTCGGGTGATAAATGGTCTTAACGGGATTTTATTTATTTATTTTGTTGTTGTCTTGCTTTGGCTTCTTTCGACTTTGTTGGTATTTATTTTTATTTTTTTTATTTTTTCATTTTTTTTTTTTTTTGTATTAGACGGCAGATACTCTTCATTACGATTGCTGTTGTCTCGGGGCCGAAAATAATGCGGGCATTACTTAATTTTTGGCATAAAAGTCTACATAATTTGACATTGACAATGCAGAGAGGATGGGGGCCAGGGGGGCAGGGTTGGCCGGAAATGTGCGGATAACAATAACAGGAGCGGTAACGGGAACTAGGAAAGGGGCACAGTAACTGTAACGGTAACGAATGGGAGCGCAAACAGGAACCCCAAAATTGATTAATTGGTTTGTGAGCGTCTAATTAAATAAAGCGGTTCGGTGCTCGGTTCTCAAAGGGCGCGGGGAGGGGAGGGGGGGGGGAGGGGTGGCATGGGTGGTGTTGAATTGCCGAGGGGTCGAAGTGTTAGACCCACGTCAGCGTCACCAGCGTCGAGTGGGGCCGCACTGGGCGCTGGTTTACTTTAAAAGACCGCATTTTTACATTTTTGTTTTTATTAATGTGACGGCTATTTGTTTCTAGTAAGCAATTACAAAGCAATTTTATAGCAATTACCTTCTTCTAACAGCTTGGGACAGGGCTTTTTAATACTGTTTAGGGCAACCACACCCAAAAAACAATCTGCACCACCCCCACCCGCCCCCTCGACGCCGCCAATCACTGGAGCTGGGAAAATATTGCCCGTCGAAATATGCAACTCACCCCGGACGAGTCGAAAGTAATTTTAGCCTGGCTCTGGGACAGATGTGACCAGGCCATGTGCTGTGAAATATTTGCTTCCCGGCCAGTTTGCTTTCTTCGCTTGCCCAGCGATTTTCGTAAAATTACAGATTAGTCACCTACTGTCAGCTGTAATTAGCCTTAACTTCTGTAAGGAACAGTGCTTTTATGTTCTTCGCGTTTTTTTTTTTCTTTATCCTTTTATCCTGTGCAAAGGAATCTCTGCGCGGCTGAGGTCAGTGCGCCTGGTGAAAGTGAGATTGAATACACTCTCAACTGTTGCTCCTTTTATTTTCGGATAGGTATCGTCAATTATATCTACACCGATTAATGGTTAAATAGATTATCAGACATCAGCTTGGCTCTTGTGCTGGATACCAAATACATAGATATATGGGAGCAGTATAGCCTACTAAATCCCGTTAATCATTAGGCAGGAGTATTTTTTTTTTAAATAAAAAATTAAAAGCAAAGTATAGAATTTGTATTTAGCTAACTTACTAATACTTTTATGTAACTTATAATGGTATAAGCGTTAAATGATGCTAGCATAAGTTACTTTTTATAGATGTGGAAGATAAGAACTTTAGCAAATTTAAATTTTAGCACATTATGCTTTATATAGTCCCAAGTTAGAATAAAAAGTATCGCCAAATTATGTGGTGTTTTCTCGGCTGATAGCTATATATACATGAATTTTGGAATAACACGTCTTCAAATATTACATACACTGAATTATGAACAATGGGAAATATAGATAGAGATATATTTATCCAAAATGATGAACAAAATAATGCAAATTGCAGATATCAGTGATATTGCAGTCTTACGCAATCGTTTGCGCTTATTGTTAGAAATTGGCATTGAATTTTGAAATGCTTTCTTTGGTCTGAAGGGAATCTAATATTTTTCTCTTTAACCAACATCGTTTTTTGCGAGCTTATCTGTCGTGTATAAAGGGAATTAGATGATGAATTAGATGTAAATCAAACTCTAAAAATTAGAATAAATGGGTTCAGCATATACGAAAAATGTAATCATAACGCCTGTCCATTCAAAACGGAAATATGAAGTATTTAAGATTTGGGAACCAGGTTTATGAAAGTACTCCTTGTAATACTTGTTTGCCCAAAGCATAATGAAAATAAAAAATTGTAAGCTATATGCGCGCAAATATTGTCTTTTCCGAAATGCCGAGGATTTCTTTTGATGTGTGTCGCATCTGGTGGTTTTCGGCCTAGTCCAAGTCCCCCAGTCCGCCGGGGCGAAAGGAATTGTTAGTGAAGACCGCAGTTGACTTGTTAAAAGGCCAGCGGCTGTGAAAAGTGGGCAAGGAAGTATGCTTTTATTTTTTTTTTTTTTTTACTTTCTGGTTTCTCCAAAATATTTACCGATAATGCGTAAAATTCCATTAAATCGGGTGTAATTAAATGACATTTACTTTGGCCACATTAAAAAGAACATAAATCAGCGGCCACGCCAGCAAAGCATATTTGGCTCGCGGCCCTCGGACCAGCTTCCGGCTGGCAGCTTCTGGACCTCGTCCTGGCCCTGGCCCTGGCCCTGACGCTGGAACGGGGGGGGGGGGGGGGGGGGGGGCCGCTAAAAGTTTCGCCCTCGTTTGCGTACACAAAAGCCAAAACAAATATGGGGTGAATTGCTTTGCCGCATGCCGCCGCGGCGACTTAAATGGATACAGAGACGACGTCAAGGCGGAATCTGTAAAGAAACCTAATTTATTGAAAAATTGTTGCGCGGGGTGAGTTCCCTTAGCTTGTTGTTGTTGTTGCTGTTGAGCCGAAGGCATGCTGTGACCTTTTCTTTGTTTGTGTTCACAGTGTTATAAAGACAACATTCTACTACTTAATGTCCGTCGCACCATTCCCGGTGGCAGTTACCGTTACCCCAACTTCCACAACAACTACCCCCACCCCTGCCCGCTGCACGCGACCCGCGACCAAAGGCATAAAAGCGCTTTTGTAGAATGTAAAAAAAAAAATGCATCAAAGAACAAGTTTTGTCCATAGCCCACGCCCCCTTGTCTAAAAACCAAAAAAAAATATATAAATCGTACATTAACAAAAAATGTTTTTCTTTTTTAAACAAAATATTACTTTTAAAACGAGCAACTTCCATTTTCCCCACTTTTTTTACTTGCTTTGATTAGAAAATACTGTAATTCACTTGGATGTATTTTAGGGCTGGTTGACATCTAAATTTATTGGCTTGGAACAATGTTTTTCTTTTATAAGGAGTAAATGCAGTAAAACTCAGTTGACCAATCAGCTTGTGTTAATCAGGCCTAAATATTATTAATATTATTTTTAATATATATAATAGAAACAAAAACATGATATATTGTAATTTTAAGTATTTTACAAAGTTAAACCTTGCATTTCTTGAGCAAATATCCCATGATATACCTTTTTCGACTCGAACGGTTCGGGAATATTGATTGCCAGTTAAATATACCCATTCTGAATTTTGTTCAAAATTAATTTGTCAAAAATTATATAGGGTTACTCACAATTTTTGCCAATATTTTCAAGATTTGAAAAAATGATTTCAAGAAGTTTTGTTTATGAGGTGAACAATATTTCATTTGTTTATCACTCTCAACTGATTATAATAATTATTTTTTGGGATCATTTAAAATTAGATTGGATTATTCATATTGAACTTAGATAGAAAAAAGCTGAAAAAGAGGCTAGATAACTGTTCTAGGTTCTTTTTGAAGTTAAGCGAATTATAAAATCCTTCGCGTTTGGGAATGTATAAGATATACTTTGTGTAGCATACTTTTAGGGGACGCCGACTTTTTGTTTTTATTAGAATTGTTTGTAATAATAAATGATGTACACATAATTTGTCAAAGAGACAATGGCAATGAATTCTTTTTATTGCTCTTAAAAATGTGCCCGCACATATGTGTGGTGGTGTGCGTGTGTGTGTGCAGTACTTCAAGTGGGGTCAATATACCTTGCCACATTCCACTTGGCACTTGCTACTTGCTACTTGCTGCCTGCTGCCTGCTGCCAGTTAATCGGACTCAATTGCTTCAAAGTAACTTATACACGCTTTTCACGCACAAAACACGCCGAAAGCGTTGCCCACAACAATATTTGTCTTTGACCCTATTATTTACTAAATTACCTTTTCCTTTCGGCAAAAGAGCTTACGAGAGCCCAAATCAGCCCGTGCACCCCACCCCCCTTAAAGCAAACACCGCCACACCCCCGCCCTTTATAACCCTGATAAAGCACAATGCTATTGCCATTTCCGGGCCCATTGCCTACATATGCGCTTAGGCATTCCACGGCTTAAGCACCCGCAAGGAAAGGGAGGAAGCGGATGGCTAGGAGGGGGTTGGGGGAGGGTGGGATGGGGGGATGGGGGGCGACTGTACGTGGTATAAGCCTGTCGCTATCCACTCGCTAAGGTACTCGTCAGCATCTGCAGGTGAATTTATTTCCTTTGCTCGGGTTAATCCACTACAAAAACAAGTGAACTGAATTTGGACGAAGACGAAACGATAGCGAAAACGAATACGAGAACTGGAGAGCCGAGGCGGTGAACAAGTCTGGTTAGTGCTAAAGGACCTGGGCCTTACAAGTAGTCAGACTCAGTTTTGTTAGCCGCCCAAGTGAGCAGCCCCGAGGAGTTAAACGTGTGTGTACAAAGTGATTATCATTTCTTTAAGTGATTTCAACATTACCTTAAGGTATTTTGCCCTAATTGAAAACGTTTCCTTAAATGGCTGCTCCTGGTGATGCTCGTCCTGCTGCTCTGGTGGTTGTATTTGTGGTTGAGTGCTCCAAACTTTACTCCAGTATTCACTCTGATTAACGCTATAGAGCATTTATTGTGCAAATAAACTCTGTGTGTGTTTTGTGTATGTGTGTAGCATCTTCTAAACAGCAGCTATAGGTTTTATGAACCCAAGGACATGACATTTGAGAACATTTGCCAAAACAAGGAATTTGCTTTTATCTTTAAGATTGCGTTAAGTAACTTGCTATTAACTTGATTTAAATACCCTGCATAAGATGGGGAGGGGTTTTGGCGTGTTAAGGCATTTTAAATTGCATTTTGGATATTAAAATTTTATATTTTATTTTATTTTTTTCTATAAATTATAAATGACCAATACACATCTTGAAAAATGGTGACGATTTTATGGTAATATTACATTGATGCAAATAATAAATAAAAATAAATTCGTATGAAAAATGGATGTTTTAATATCGAATTTTCCGATGCACCGAGAAATTGCTTTTTTTTTGCATCTTTTCTTCGAATTAACAAAAAATATACAGAATTTGAATATATTTTATCTCACGGACGGAAAATATTTGGAAAATTGATTTTTTTTACATTGAAAGATACTTTTTGCCAAGGATTTTTTAGTGCTGTTTTTAGTCTTCATTTTATTCAGATTTCTTAAACGATTAGTTTACCTGCCTAAGCTAGTTCTTCTCTTATAATTTAAAATTTGCGTAAGGAAGAATTTTGTAGGTCGCTGATTGTTTTTTTTGTTCGTGCTCTTTTTTATGACAACATAATTATGCAAATATTTATGAATATGTAGGTAGTACATGGGCGTGACCCTTGGCTGCATATTTACGAAGTGGCCATAATTCCTTGACAACGGTTTGCGCTCACATAAAAGTTTATGGACTATTCCGGGGGGGCGGGGTGTGCGGGCTGGGCTCTTTGGGTCTGTGCATTTTAAACATTAATAGGTGCATAATTTAAAAAAAGCTAGAACAAATGAGGCCGCTATGGGCTAACAACGGGTTAATTAATAATGCCCCAGCCTGAAAGCCTAACCTGTACTTATTTGGGAATCCATTCAACAAATGGCAACTCTTTAAAAGGGTTTGTCTTTAAGTCCCCGAGCAGCCCGCCCCGCTGCCCCGTTTTTATTTTGCCGGGCTGGCAAACTTTTGGTTTTTTTATTTTTTATTTTAATTATTATTACGAGATGGTTTTGGGCGCTGCCAGCGCCGGATAGTCATGCAGCTCCAGCTAAATCCAAATCTAGCCGGCAAACTTTCAAGTCCCGGCAATTACTATCTGTCTGCCCGCGCTGCGCTGGCTGCTCTTAATGAAGCCCCGTTCGCGTCCACGTTCCTGTTTACGTTCCAGGACCAGATCCACAACCACCAACAACAATGTGACTCCGAATGTCCCACTGGCTGTGCAGGCCCGGTCTGTCGTCAGGGTCGGAGTTTTGTCGTTTTTAATCTCCAGCAAGGGTAGCGCCAGGTGACGGTGGGGGGAAGGAGGGGGACAGCTGGTAGTGGGTGTCGGTGTCTGGGGTGCCAAAATGATTGCGAAATTGAATTTTCAATTTTTTTTGTATTTTTTTTGCGAATAAAAAATTCAAAAGCACGTCTGCTCAACTGTATCCAAAAAATATTTATTGCATATAAACTTTTATTACGATTTGTGTTTATTTGTTCAGCCTCTTTTTCAATTAGAAGCCCAAAAGTCAAGAGCCTCATAAAACAAAACTGAAATTGTAAGAAGAAGAAGAAAGTTAGGCTAACGTACATGATCATTAAAGCTGCCCTTGTATAGAAAGGTTGCGTCTTAACATGGTGTTAAATCCGGTTTGCTGAAGCGTTTGTATTACTAGTAAATTGGTTATATCATATGTTTATTATATGTTTATTATTTGTTCATTCAGAGGCATCGCTTGCGATTATTTATGTTGCAGTCTAAGAAGCGCATAGAAAGGCTGTTTATAGTAAAAATTTGAGAGAGAGACAGAGAGATTTTGGTGAAGAGCGATAGGAGGACAGACAGATATAAGAGAGAAAGATTTCAAAAAAGGATTTTTTAGGAAAAAAAAAAATAAAAATAATTTTCAAAAACGCATGAAACTTAAATGCAAAATAAATCTAGAGACCAAACCATGATGATAATTTATAGCAAGTATGGATTTGGGAACTTTATTTTTTGGCCAAGTTGAAAAAAAAGTTTTGGTTAAGTTATGGGAGTTATGGATATAACCTAAGCTTAGATTCATGAAAATCGAACTGAATTTTAATTTTAAAATGTCGGCTTTGGGCGAATGGATTTATATACAAAATTCAGAAAGTTGTATGTAAATAAGTTGTAATAAAAATATATTTAAAAAATTACTTCCATCCAAATGTATGACATTGTTGTATAACAAATTAGCGCGTCCTTTGTGGTGCTTATCGCGGGGTGTGGTGCGACCTGTAGCCCTTGCGAGTGGCGCAGTGGTTCGGTGGTTCGCTATGTCAGCGAAAACAACACGCAACAACAGCAAAGTGATTGATGATTGTCATAGGCGTTGGCTGGGGCTGGGGCTGGGGCTGGGGCGAGGGCGAGGGCGAGGGGGTGCACTTTTCAATTATTGGTTCAACATGCCATCTAGCCGCTTGCGTGATTTGCTTTGTTCCATCGCTGTTTGCATTGAATATCACGCCGGGGACAGTCTGTCAATTGTGCACAACTTGAGCAGCGAAATCCAAATGGCTAAGTGACAGTAAACACACAGAACACGGGACACGGCAAAACACCGGATATGGCCCGGAGTCCATCCAGGATGATTCGTTGAAAATCCAGAGCATTACCAATCTGCAAGCGCCATATCACAAGTCACTCGCATTAATTAAACCTGCTGCAGTACCGTTATTAGAGATTTTAATTTGGCCACTTTTTGTCAACTCATGGCCAGAGGGTGCTAATCGAAATCGTCTAGCCGAAAAACAAATCTCTTTGTTTTCGTTAAATTAAGGTCCGAAATATTATAATTTATTGAATATTGAAATATATTTTTGAATTCGAAACAAAAACACAAGAAAGTGTATAATAAATGAAGAATATAATTTACTACAGTATTTAATTATATATATTTAATATAAAAATTCTGTACCTAAATCAAGTGTCAAATTTCATTTTCTTAACTAACAAACAAAATTCCTATTTCTTATTAATGAACTCATTTGTGATATAATTACATACTTTTTCTATTTATACTTCGCATATACTTAAATTTGAATTCTTGCTCAAGTTAAAAGCAGGATTATTAAATATATTTAATTGAAATTTAAAGCGTTTCATAATTCCTCGAACTCGAATTCAGCTTTAAGGCTTTTATATGCGCGTCATTTAGCGGCACAGTCAGCCCCCGTGAACCGGATATTAAATTAAATGAGAATGAATTTTAGAAAAAATCAGGAACTGTCTAAAACAATCAAACGTACTTGCTTACTTCCGCTTAATTAATTTTAAACCCTAAATTCAGCTGTGCCAACAGACTTTGCCGCTGCGAGCCGAAAATGCCCCTGGGCCATACGAGGATGTGTGCAGTGGCCGGAGCCGGAGCCGGAGCCGGAGCCGGAGCTGGAGTCGGAGCTGGAGCTGGAGCTGGAGCCGAAGACCGAACGTTGAACTGCCATTTGTTGGGGCCCGAGTGAAAATGTTGTTCATGCTAAAAACATGTGGACGCAAACGGTTTGTCACTCTGGGCCTGGCTGAAATGGGCGCGAATATTGGTAGCTTTGGCTTCGGCCTGTTTCTATTTCCCACTCCGTTCTCATTATGCACAAATTAAAATCTAATTGTAAAGACGGCAGCGGCACAGGCGGCCACAAATCAAGCAACAAAGAGCAAAAGTATCCCCAGGACGTGTCCACACACCCGCACCAGCCGAACCAGCCGCACCACCCATGCGACCCACCCGGCCACCAGTTACGGGTATCGCAAATTGTTGCTTGCACGGCCGGAGAATGCCTATGCGGACATTCCTTTATGCAAATTAATTTCAATTGATTGCGTTTGAAACACTTTTTATTTTGACATTCCACCGACGCAAACACATTAACCATTATCCTTAGATAAACAACATCAGGTCGGCTTTGATGTTGTTCATGTGGACATTGAATATGCCATAATATTGTTATTTCACAATGGGCTGCACAAGTATATATGTCCTGGCCGAGAGGTCAGGCTCAGGTCGTGGGTGGGCGGGATGCCAGCTGGACCCTGTCAAGAACATGCAAATTGTGTAGACAGCAAGAAACAACAGTTACTTTTGGAGTGCCCCCCACCCCCTGGCGTAGATAATCCCTCTAGAGATTTTAATTAGACGAATGACCTGTGCCTAATCATAATCTAACTACTCAAATGTAACAAACCAATGAACAATTCGTCTTCTTCTTCTTATTCTCATTTTAATGCACTGAGCGAAAAATGCTGTTTGAAATATAATTTATATAAACATTCTTAAAGAAAGACGAATATTTCAGTGAAGCACAAAATATCATTTGATTACTTTAAATTTCCCGTAAAACCTTGTTAAAGAAAGTATCAGATTCGATGCGTTACCAAATATCCTTTACGCTGGTATTGTGACGTATGCGGTCACACCGGTTTCTTGATCATGGACACAAACCAAACGATCATCAGAGCAGCGCCATCTGTTGAAATATTCCAGAACTATGAAAGATCTTGGTGCTATGCTTAAGTCAAATTAATATGTCATTAAAATAGTACTTAAAAATTAATAATTTTATTTTATTTAAATGATTATATTTTTAATTATTGATCTTATAACAAAAATCGGTATGTTCTTAAAAATTCCTGGCTTTGAGCTCTTGGCAAATGCGTGGAAACTAACCCCTTTGCGCCGAACTTGAATTGATTTGAATACGAATACAGCGCAATTGAAAAGGGGCGTGGTCCTACCCACCCTTTTGTATAAGTGAAAAAATGTAATAATAAAACCATCAAAAATGCTGGGTTCATAATTTTCTAAAACCCATTTTGACTGGAGTATTCGACTAGGGGTGTATGCGTCACAGAACTATGTTTTTTTTCGTTTAAAATAAAATACACATATATACATATAATATGTACATATAAAATAACTGTAATATCTTTTTACCTGCTTCAAATTTGGGAAATATGTGGGAAATTTTAACCGATGGTATGGAATTATGGCGAATACGCGATATATATTTTTGAGAAAGATTTCTTAAATTGCAGAATTAATCTAAAAAAAAAATACCACGGCTAAAGAGTTATTTCTAATAAAGTGGGGTTCAAGCATACAGTATACCAGATAGATACATATGTATAATACATATGATCTTTAGAAATAATATGAACTACAGATTTGCGCAATATCTTGGATAAGTTTGGTTGATCGCACAAAAATCAAAGCCAAGCTAACAATTTCAGGCAATTTCAAGCACAGCGAGTGAGAGAGAAAGAGCGATAGAAAGAGAGAGAGGAAAGGCGAGAGCGGACTTTGATCGATCAAAAGTGCTGGCTCATTTTTGGTAGATTACTTGAGTTTTGGGCACGAAATGTATTTCATTATGTTGATTGACGACGAACAATTTGAAAATGGAATTATGATTTATACGGTTTTCCTTAAGGTACAACGCGTACAACTATCGAGTGTACCAAAAACCGAACAATAACTGTTGCAATGAATTGCGTGTGTAGATGTGTGTGTGTGTGTGTGTGTGTGTAGTGAATATTGACTGCCATTGATTAATCATTCCTGGCGCCGCAACATCGGGTGAAAAGATGCTGGAAAGTGCAACTAGACACGCGTACTTGGAAATAATGCGGCACAAAGCGAAGCCGCCGAAAAGAAACGCCCAAAGGTAAGGAGAGGCAAAAGCAAAATTACAACAAGAAACAAATGAAATACAGGATGAGAATAAATATAATTAACTGCTTATCGACGGGGTGCGAACAAACCGGCCGATTCATCTTGAGTCAAAATCATGCCAGATCACCCAATGTGCCCCATGGACCATGTCAAAGTACGAGCGCGAGTACGAGTACGAGTACAAGTTGGCCGATGTCTTGGATATTGGTGCTGGGCCTGGGATTGCGACTTGGATTTGGACAGGTAGGTTTTGATGCGTTGGTGCTATGATTTTGATTGATGATAACCGTATGTTCGACTGGCATTTGGCTGACTGACTGACTGACTGACTGGTCAACGGCTTGCTGTAGCGACAGTTGCTTGACGATGATGACCAACTTGTGTTCGAGTTGCTGTGCGTGTGCGTGTGTGTGTGTGTGTGTGTGTGTGACCTATGGCCCAATGTCGCTAACAGCAAACAGTTAACAACGGCCAACTGACAACTGCCAACTGCGAGGGCTGTGTGCAAAAATGATTACAGTTGCCAGCAGATATAATCGGTAATTGGTGTCGGGTCGTGCAGCAGCTTCTGCGGCAGCACTCTAGTCTAAAGCGCCCGACTAAAATATACCCTGTGCTCAGCTGCGAGTTATCGTCAGACACAATTTATCATTTATTTTCAGATCAAATTTATATTTAATTCATATTTATAAACTTGAAAATATGTTTGAAAACTTGAACATTCCAATCGATTTTTATCGAAATGTCTTTAAACGAATACTTAACTGTACGTAAAAAAATCAAATTCCTAATCGTCAATAATCAATTTAAAAATAAAAACATAACTAGCTTTACAAATCTTAGAGATATGTTTATAAGCCAAGTTGAAGTCGATATTTATCGGTTTTAAGAGCAAACCGAATTTGGTATAAATAGTATATATCTTTTGAAAGTTATCGAATCGATATTTATCCATATTAAGGAAATGGCTGTAAACAAGAGCAGGCTTAATTTCTTGTAACCATGCTCCTCGATAATAATCGATTTTGAGCAAATGTGATGTATACTCCAATACGACACCAAAACATATGTGTAAGGCTTTACGTAGTTATTAATTGATTTGAGGGACTATCAGCTATCCGATATCCGAGATATTTTTACAAAAAGCAAGCAAAAACGCAAGTCGTTTTTTATCGATCTTGGAGTGGCACCAAATCAAAGATGTATCGACACAGATATGCTTTATCCGCGTGCAGTGCGCCTAGGGTACCATGAGCAGGCAGAAGGATGCTGGCCAGAAGTAGCCGCGTTTGGGCCAGGACGCGCATCGCGCATCGATCATGGATATATCACTGGCAGTGCCAGTGAAAGAGTAATTACACACACTTGATGTGAATAGGATAATTAGTTGTGTTTTGGCCTTTGTGCCTTTTGTTGCCGCTGCTACCGTAGTCCCCGGCTCAGCGCGGCTCTGCACGGATACGGATCGACTTGGCCAGGCAAAAGGGCCCGGCCAGCCCTCTGGGACAGGCGGGAATGCTCATTTTGCCCACTGCCATTCCCATTGCCATTTCGCTCTTCGGTATTTAACGCTTTGCTGCATTGTTTTGCCTGCTGCGCCGCTCGTCGCTGGCCGCTTACTGTTTGTCGCTTTGTTGTCCTGATGCCGCCTGCCCTTCCTCACACACACACACACTCGCACACTCGCACACACGCTTTGTTATAGTGCGCTAAGGCTAAGCGCATGGCGCTACGCAGGCAGCGGGATCGCAGCAAGGATCAATGCAGATCCTGGGCCTATTGTGTGGGCCTTTGTTCAACCTGCTTGACCTATTATTTTAATTATTCATTCGCAACACTGTGCCATTGTTGGCCACATTGTGCTCGACTGTTGTGTTTACCTTGATGTTAAGCAGCCGCATCCAAGATCCGGCGTTAGCCTTTACCTCGATGCTCAATTCCCGAATTCTCGAATTCTCAGTTCTCAATTCCCAATTCTCGTTTCAGTTGCCGTTGCTCAACTTTCCTTTCTTTGCTAATCCGACGTTCGCTGGCATTTTGATGGGATTTGCATTGCGGATTGCCGTATTGCTTTATTGTCCCTATCCTGCTTTATTTATGCTACTTTGCTTTTACAAAATTATAATTGTCTTAGGCTTACATGCAGTATTTTAATTTTGAGCGTAGTAGTATTTTAATTTTAATGAAATTAAATTATTGATTGATAGTTGCAATAGATTGTAACTTTAACTATAAATAAGTAGTAAAAATGACTGGTCTGGAGTTTAAACTCTGTTCTCTTCCGATTTTATAATGCCTGTAGAATGCATGTAAAATTTTAAATACTTTTCTAAATATTTTTCATGTATTTACGGTCTTTGCATTATGAAAGTAAGAAGTCCTATTATTGGTTTTTAAGCCATTAACACATTTAGAATAAAAATGTAAGCAATAAAATTACTAAAAATAATAATTAATTAATGATTAATACATTTTTTAAGTATGGAGAATTTAATTTTAATATGTAGCTTAAGAAACATTATGAATTATAAATATTCTAGGTTGGTTATGCTATGCCTTTCATACTTCAAAAACTAAAACTTTTCAAAGTATTTTTCTACATTCGTGTTAAATATTTTAAATTTAATTGTAATTTCATGTGTCTCAGATGTTCTATTGAACCCGACCCTACGATAGGAGTTTTTGTTACATATTAATGTACGTATATGTATATATGTACATACATATATGCCGGGCTTAATACGATGGTCTCCCAGATTTGTGGCGGCGCTTGTAAATAATGACGCAACTCGATGGCGTTATAATTAAGGTACACATCAATGAGAAGTGGAGGGGACTGCGGCAAACTCGAGATGACGATGAGTGCCACCTGGCAGGCATTAGGTAAAAAAAAAAAAAACCATAGACTGAAGGCACAAAGCCAGAGCATAGCTCATGGCCCGTTCTCCAATTAATCAAGTACAAAACCAACGACAAAACCCGCGACAAAAGAGATGAAAACCCCAAAGAAAGAGTTGGTCATAATCATCAGCTAGGTTCCAGTAGGCGCTATAAAGATACGATACGAAAAGAATGACATCTTATTATACACTAGCTTAATACCAGGGTATATGCACAATTTAATGTGTTTAGGCAGGAATATGAATATGTTTTGGTTTTGATAAAGGATTTTGATCTAAACTCTTGCTGAGTTTCGACTATTGTCTGGGTACTAAATTCTTGCAATATTCTTTGGAGTATATTTCCAGCATGCCAGTATATCAAATGATAATAATTCTCAGATTGATATTTAATACAAAACCGATTGGAGCAAGGGCATAAAAGTGTCGATAGGTTCGCCAGCATCTGTATCTTTGGGGCGCTGTCATTATCATTGCGATCATCTTGGCATGGAATGAAGCTCACGATCCGGCTGGTAACTAATGTGGACAATAAAAGCCCACAAGTCGCATATGGGTCGGTGGAGCTCGTGTCAGTCTTCTGCCGTAATTGGTTTAGAGCACGTACCCAAATAAATGTGTATGTCCGTCTGTCTGTGTGCCATCGGAAGACCAAGACCACGACGAAGACCGCTAATTGCTGGTTTGGTCCGAATCAGAGCGGTCGCTATAAAAGATTTTTACCATGCCGACACGGAACCTTCCGAAACCTCGCGCCGCCGTGTTGATGATGCACAACTATTGCAATGCGACCATTTTGTGTGGCTTCGTTTTCCACTTTTGTCATTTGCCTGGGCAAGAAAGTTCACGTCAGTTCAGCTAGACAATAACGATGACAACGACTTCCTCTCCAGTGCTCTAAATTATCGCGTGACACCAACGTGCAATACTCGCGGCGAATAAAGCGAGTGAACAAGCGAGCAAGCAAAACTCAACTTACCTTCTTGCAAGTGAATATGGGCCCTCGTTGGCGCTACATTTGCCTAATTTGTTAATTGTAACGAGTAGAAGCTAACGAGTAGAAACTAACGAGTAGCCACGAAAGATTGAAGCAGTGAGCTGTCTAAAGCATAAGCAATTAACAAGTGGAGATAAACGCGTAATGACGAGCGAGTGAATTCTAACGAGCGAATCTCTAAGCTTCCTCTCCAGAAAAGACGAACGAGTAAAAACGCGCGATTCACTTGGCTCAATTTAAAAAACAGTAAAGTGTTCACGTCAGAATTTGCTGCGAGTAAAAGAAAAGCGAGTACAAACGAGCGAGTTAGGCAAAACCAAAAAATATACGAACTTAATTAGACATATTTATTCAAGTATAAGACTTATCTTAGATACCGCGAGTAAAGATGAACAAATAAAATTGAGCGAGTGAGGACAAACCAGCTATGGCGAGCGAGTAAATCCTAACGAGCAAATCTGTAGGCTCCCTCTCCAAAAAAAAAAAAAAAAAAATTAAGAGGCGAACAAATTATTTGGCAAAAACAAAAAATGTATGTACTTAATTAAATGTATTTATTCAAGTATAAAACTTACCCCAGATACTGCGAGCAAAGATGAACGAGCAAAAACAAACGAATACAAGCGAACGAGTAAAAAAGTAATGTCGAGCGAATCCTTGGCCAGACCTCCAGCGAACGAAGGTAAGGTAAGGGCTTGTCCAAGTATGAGTACTCGTGTTCGTCCCACCCACTCCAGTTGCTGCAAATGTCCATAAAAGAAGCCGACAAAATTGCATCTGAAAGGTAAAAGCATGCAAATATTTGCCAACTCTGCAAATCATACACATAATTGGAATTCATGTGTATATATGTTTGTATGGATGAGAAATATGCTGTGAGGCCCTATGTACAGGCACTCTATATAGGGTGTATAAATATATATATATATATATATATATTTGCGAGCCATTGTGCTGACCGACTGGTGTGCATTGAGTTAAAAAAAAAAGCAGGAAAAAAACAATGGCATTGGCCACGGCCTGCACAACGGGCCCACACACTTTTCTTTTATTCATGGAGAGCTGACTGGCGGCCTTCGTGGCTCGTCCTTTTATGTGCCACACGACCAAACATTTTGTATATGAGTATTTAATTAATCCGCAGTTGACTCACCAATGAACGCTAGGGGTGCCTTCACCCCAGTGCCCGGCACACGGGGCCGGGCCTTTGAGATTGAGCAGGATGTGCCATCGTTGCGCAATTTGAAATGCTTGAGTGCGAGTTCGAGTGTGAGTGCGAATCTGAATGCGAATGCGAAAGCGAGTACAAGTACAAGTGCCAGTGGCACTGTGAGTAGCATATGCAAAACGAGTACAATGCATTCAACTTGCAACCAACTCCCAGTTGATCGTTCCCACTCCGTACTATTCATTTTGTCTTCAAGCCTTGGGCCAGTCATCCTCCATGTTTACTCTAGTTGTTGTAGTCAAGTTTTCATCTACATTAATCTCTGTACTGACAGTCTTAGTTTGAATAAATGTGTTCTAAACATTTGTATATTTTTTTTGGCCATTTTTTGCTTATTTTTCAAACTATGTTCTAGACGAAATATATTGACAGAACGGTATATAGGTAAATCTACTCTTCTATATACAAACAAATTTATGAGAGATAGCGAGACAAAGAGAGAGATATCAACATGTTAAGGATATATTCAACTAATATGGCGGACATTTTGTTTACAGCGCACCCGGCACTCAAAATAGAGTAGGGGTGCAAAGTTCATGCTCGACTCGATCCTCGTTGTTTTTTCCTCTTTTTTTCTCATCGCTGTCATTGTCATTGTGATGGCGTTTCGACAATTCCAAAATCTAAATCGCAGTGCTTCCGCCCATGTGCACTGAGAGCAAACACAAATAAATAAACATTAGCTTATTGGGTTATTCGTAAATGCGCAGGATGCGGCAAGGGTTGCGATAAATTGATATCATTTTGTTCGCCTCAGCACGTGGATCAACTGGAGGATTATACATAGAGGTAGCCTTGTTATTACATGCTGCGAAGTAGTTTGAATTTGACATACAAACGTTTTTTAAGCGCAGCAGACTATATTCCCAACCCCATACTCAGAATATAGAGTGTGAACATAAAATTTTAAATGGTGTCCAATTACAACAGAAAGAATCTTTAGATAAAACTAAATAGAAAAATTTGATAATTTAATAATGTCACTAAGCGAAGTTTTACTTGCCAAAGACTTATCCCAAATTTAAATTCCCCAACTGGACCTTAGCCCAAGTGCTTGGTGTATGCTCCCAAGGAGTGGGTGTGGCCATTGGGGGCGTAACTCGGCCACAGCAGCTGCATGAACCAAAGAATATTTCCAACTTATTCACATCTATTCACGATTACATGCGCCTTTTAACTGGCGGGGAACAAACCAATTTAGTATCGCTTACAATGGAGGCTCTCGTGTCAAAAGCACATTTTTTCCTCTACTGTTAACTGCACGCACACTAACTGTATACATTTATATAGATAACTATGTGTGTATTTAATATATCTGCTATCAGAGTTGAGGGTGCTGAAATTACATCTCTATTTTCACTGGAAAGCTGAGTGTCATCATTGTCAACTCCTGCTACTCCTTTATAGTACTGCAAAAAATATATTTATGCTGAGAGTATCTGCAATAAGGAGACTTGGAGTTAATGGCTAATATAAGCATGAATGTTATAGCCGAGAACGCCCAACAATTGACTATTTAAAGACTTTTCTTTTTATTGTAGGCTTCATATATATATTCGGTCTTTTTACACTCTCTGAGTGGAAAACCGTGAGGAACATTTTCTATATGGCTGTCATCGATCAGTATTTTGAATATTACGATACACTATTGACAAAGCGAAAAAGAGTAGATTGACTTTGAGCTTGTCCTTCCATCCGTTCGATGCTCTTGAATATATAAATAATATATAAATATATTTTATATCTACCCTATATTTGCAAGAAAGCTTCTCAATACCACCTTCAAAAAATGTTTCCTTGTTTTAACACATACTCTGAGGAAATTTCTAACTCCAATAATACTTTTTTTTGTCCTTAAAATTTTAATAATTTTTAATATTATATTTGATTTAATTTTCGATCGTTAACAACAACATTTTTGAGTTAAATACAAAATGAAATTTACAAAATTTTTCATACTTAAAATAAAGGCTAAAAGATCTTTTCTTTTTTGGCTGGGGGCGTGGCAAATTGATCAAATCTACATATCTTGGGGGCGGGTCGCGGAAATACATACTACCCATAATATTAAAGCTAGAGTTACCAAATTTGACAGAATTTGACACAAATTACAAAAATCTACATTTTTCTAAAATAACAATAATAATTAAGTCCGTTTTCGACTGTTTTCAGCTAGTACTATGAACGAGTATTGCGCAGTCGGGTACACCCGGCTACCACGTCCTTACTTGGCTTTTCTCAGAGTGCTTGTCCTCGACTTGGGCACAACTTGGACTGATTTCTTAAAAAAATCTCCATTTAATTAGATGCAGCTCGGGTGGTGAGTTTTCATTGGTCGCGAGCCGTATGAAATGCCTAAATGAACACACACATACACAAGCACACAAACACACATGCACGTGTATTCGTGCATATGACATAATGGCATCGGGTTAAATTACATTTACAGCGCCGAGTGGTTGCAGCCCTCGCCCCGCCATTGTGAACGAACTCGAGTCTGATTCACAACGCAATTGGAATTTCAATCCGAGTGCTATTCACTCGGCGCGTGTGTGTGTGTGTGTGTGTGTGTGTGTGTAGCTGAATGGTTCGATGATTATTAAAATCACAAGGCTTACGAGCGACAATTGCCGGGTCCGGCTTCCATGTGCCAATAGAGAGAAACACACAGAGAGAGAGAGCGAGAGAGCGAGAGAGAGAGAGAGAGAGGGCAACATTGCAACGTGCTTTGGCTTTTGTTGCAGGTGCGCATCCGCAAACAATGCAAGCTGCCCCACTGTGCGCCCTTGTTGATTATCCAGGGACATCGGGCTGGCACTTCTGCAATCCCTCTATCCCCCACGCCCCCCTGGACATGCCGCAGTCACTTAGTCAGTGAACTGTTTTGTGGTATTATTGCCGTTACTTTTGTTGCTGCCACTTCGTTGTTGTCCTTGTTGCCAGATTGCGTTGCGATTGTTTTCCAAAAAAGGAAATAAAGATGGTGTCGACGATAGCCGGCGAATGGTGACGGAAGTGACGCTGAGGCTGCCGGGGGCACTTCCCGGCCACGGCTCCGGTTCTGGCCAACAAAAGCCGTAAAAATTGCGGATTACAATCGCGGATTTCCATCGCACAATTGTTTATTATTGCTGCCCCCGTTTTGTTAGCCCCGGTGCGCGGCGCTGCCTTTTTATTTTTGCCCGCTGCCTTTTGGGGCACTTAGCCCAACGTCAGACCCGCCCCCTCCCCCAGCCGGTCATCCGCTCCCCCCAGTGACAGACGCGGCGACGGATGCGACGACGTTTCATTTCTTACTCCACTTTTGCTCTTGATTTGTTTTTTTTCTTGTGTATTATTTTTACTTGTTTGATACTCTTGCAAGGCAACTCTTAGTTTTGCCACGCAATGTGGCATGCAATAATATTTAAGATCACTACTGGGAACTATCATTCGAAAATTGTGTTTTTTTAATGCGAAATCCGCCAGAGAAATTAATAAATATATAAATATATAAATCAAGAAATAATAAATAATATGTGTTTATCAAAGTTTGCAATGAAGTTTGCAATGAAACGCGGGTCCTTTGTTTATCTCCGATTGGATTTTCAATAAAAATGATTCTTCTTAAAAAAACTGCAGCTTTTTTTAAAGGGTATTTGATCTTCGACACTTCGTAGTTGACTGTTCTTTCTTGTTTCATATTTTATTTGGTTTTCATTTCATGTTTTTTTTGCTGCTGCTTTTTATTTCTATTCCACACGAGAAAACATTTGTGTTTGTGCGCGCCTTTTGCATGTCCTTATTATTGTGCAGCCCCCTCTGGCCCCCCACCCCCCTGTCAGCTCCTGCCACTGCGCTCACTCCCACGCCTTCTCCCACTCTAAGGACCACTTTATTGCTCCAATCTCACTCGCTCGCCCTCCCTCTCGCTCACTCCTGCACGTTGTCCTCTTTTGCCCTTTGGCCCGTTTGCGCTTTATTTTGTCTTATTTGTGTTTGTTTTGTTTTGTTTGTTTGTTTTCTTTCTTTTTTTTTTTTGTCTTCCTATGCTCCTTCCTCGAGCTGCTCAAATTTGCTAATTTGTGAACTTTTGTGTTCACATTACAATTCGTTCTGTTCTGTTCAGTTCTCGCAGAGTTCTCCCAGAGCTCTCGCAGAGTTCTCCCAGAGTTCTCCCGCGTTCTCCCCAGCTCCGTTCTGTTTTGTTCTGCTTTGGTTGGCATTTTGGTGTTTGGCATTGGGAATTCATGCGGCCGCGGCCTTTGCGTGGGCCGTCGTCTCGCAGATCCTGGCCTTTATGTTTTCCTCCTGCTGCCCGTCGTCCCTTGACTACATTAAGCTGCTCAATTTTTTTGTGTTTCTCTTGTTGTTCTTTTTTTTTTGGGGGGTGACGCTTGCCTCAATTCAATTTAAGACGATAACATCTTAATTTGTATTAATAAATACTTGGGCCGTCGTTTTCACAGCTACCTTGTCAGCATAATTTTGTTAATCATTGATGCGCCAACCTCGAGCACTTGGGTTGCCTCTCACTTCATCAATTACTCAATATTGTGTGCTGGAACCAAAAAGATATGTTTAATATGCACGCGTATTCGCATCTGTATGAGTTTATATACTATATACTTGTCTTTTATATAAAAAAAAACGCAGCAAAATAATTATTAAATTTCTTTATGTATAAAAAATATAAATAAAAATTGATATTTTTTTTAATTAAAAAATTAAACCAAATATTTTTACAATATTTTAGATGTAATTTTAAATTCAGTTAAATTTTTAATTTAAAACTTTTTCCGCATAAGGGATGTGCATACACAATTTGTGAAAAAATTAATATTTTGGCAAAAATGTAAAATAAATTCTAATATCCGTGTACAGAAAAAAATGCGACAAAAAACTAAAATTTTATTCATGGAAACTGCTAGTTCATAGAGTTTTTACTGTATTTACATAATATGTAACTTCTTGATCTAAAGGTATTTCCTTTTAGACAATGTGAATTTGCACTTTGAAGTGCTTTTTGATTTGACATTTTTTAGAAATTAACTGAATATGGAGTATTCAAATAACATAGATTTTACTTGACCTGGGTAACTCCAGATCTAGCGTGATTCTTGAACGGTTTTCCGTGTTTTTGAAAAGATTAAGGGTAGAAATTATTTGCATTAGAGAACTACAACATTAATTGCTATAAGAAATAAACCGAATTCTCTTTTTATACGATAGATACTACGTTCCCAATAAATTTGTTTAAAAATAAAAATCGTTTAAAAGAAGATATTCGCTATATGGAAAAATTGGTGACAGACGTAAAAAAAACAAAACAAAAGTATTATAAACAATATTAAAAAGTCTTTGTTAGAGTTAACTATATATTTTTGTTACCTTTATTTTTTCGGGCTTAAACATTTGAACTCATTACATATAAAAAGAAAAATTAAGAGAAATGCACTCATAAAAAATAAGTAAAACTAATATAAAAATACAATTTTAATCAATTTTGAGTAAGTGCAATATCATTGATATCGCTTAAATTATTTTGTTCATAATTTTGTAAAATTATTTCCCTATCGTTATCTATAATACGGAGGTAAAACGTAAAATTTCTCAGGGGTTAAAAAAAAATAGTATAGAACATAAAAACATAAAATTCATTAAAGAATTAATACAATATTTGAAATCAAAACAATTCGTATAAAAAGACAATAATGTTATTACATGTATTATAAATTCGTCGAAAAAGAAAATTAGGTGGAAAGTAATATAGAATTGAAAAAATAAGCCAAAGCTTTATATCACCTTTATAAATACATATATCTATTTCGATTCATAATTAAACAAGTAAGCATTAAAGGCAATTTATAGATATTTATGCACAAAGTGCGTAAACGTTGTTTTAAGTATAATTCAATATGTTCAAATATATATGTCCAGAAATAAAACCATTTTATTGTGGTTGTAATTGATTCCACAGTCTTAGGTGAAAGTTTGTTGTTCTTTTGTGAATAATTTTGCTGCCGCAGTAACAGGAATTGAATGTGGACTGGGAAGAGCAACTGAAAATGGACCAAGTCTAGGTAGCCGAAGAGAAGTGCGCATTAATTAAAATGTGAAACCTAATAAATTTAAATTACAACTTTCAATAAAAACTTTTTAACGTGCGCCTTTTAGACGTCTCTCGGCCCAGACCCAGACTCCGAGTCAGTCTCCAGCTCGGCAGCTGCTCCAGGGAGGCTGAGGAGGTGAGATCGTCGAGTCGCAGGCAGCTAAAAACTTTCATGCGCTGAAATTATTTAATGAGCATGAAAATTGCGGGGCAGCCAAAAAAAAAAAAAACCATAATAAAAAATAAAAATAATAATAATAAAAAAGAGACACGACAACAGCAGCAGCAGCGGCAGCAAAGTGAAGCATATTTTGGTCTTTTCCCCGTTCAACCCCAAAGAAAAGGGCTGAATAAAAACATAGCGCGACAAATAGATAACCTCAGGTAAAAATTAATAAACATCCCGTGGAATGGTAACTGAAACTGCCGCAGGACGCACAAAATGCCGGCTCGCGTAGTGGGTTAACCGAAACAACAACGGCAACAAAAACAAAAGCCCGGCGATGATGAAGTTGGGGGCTCGACAAGGTTGTTTTTCTTGTAATCAAAAGCGTTTGCATTGTTTAACAATTAAATTGCTGGAAAAGGCATCATTAGCAGGCAGTCACAAGTCGCGAGTCGCAGCCAGTGCCAAATCCTGGCGGAGTGTTCACTTGAAAGCCTTAAGATTCAGCCAGAAACTGCCGCGGATATTTGGAGAACAAAGAAAAGTGAACTAAGAAGGCAAAGTAAATGAAAATAATGCTGGAATACCCCACGGTAATGGGTCGCCCATTAATGTAACGGAACAAGCGCTCGCCCGGCTAGGCCAGCTGCGGTACGAGCAGCCTCCCCCCACGGCGCGAACGGGGGCCACATCAGCATCCCGGAGAACCGGAGCAAAGTTCACTTTCAGGCAGACAAACACAAGCGCCAGACTATGCCAGACGGCGTAGACAAGGCGTCTAAGGCGGCGGCTATTGGTGGGGGTGCGGGGTGCGTGGAGCGGAGGGTGTGTGGAGCAGGGCTTCGGGGGATTTTCGTGGGCATGGCTGTGTACGCATTACGGGGAATCAATTTCGAAGGTGGAGAAAATTATGAGCTGCTTCGGCAGCTTCAATTTTTGGCCGACCTTCTGGCTAAACTTTTGTGCAAACAGTTGTTTAAATATCCAGCAAACACGAAAGGGTTAAATTCATAATATGGCCAAATTAGATACAGCGGGCGGCACGGTCATAGAATAACATAATAGAACATGCCCTTACCCCCTATTGTCCTTGCGTCCTTGCTGTGCAGTTGCTCTCGTTGTTGCTGCTGTCGTCGTCCTTGTTGTCGGTTGCCTCCTTCCATTTGCTAATGAATTCCCAGAAGGAAATTTTCATGAATTCGCTTACAAATTTTAATACTTTTTCTTGTCGTAACCACCA
Source organism: Drosophila sordidula (assembly GCA_035047465.1). Classification (NCBI taxonomy): domain Eukaryota; kingdom Metazoa; phylum Arthropoda; class Insecta; order Diptera; family Drosophilidae; genus Drosophila; species Drosophila sordidula. The sequence goes on along the minus strand of JAWNPQ010000136.1, from coordinate 3,234,609 downwards.
TCCCTCCCCCTCCCCCTCCCCCTCCCCCTCCCCCTCCCCCTCCCCCTCCCCCCTCCTCCCCCCCAACCGGCAACGTCAACAAGCTTTCAACTCGTCTCTCGCCTTCTCTCTTTTCTTCACTTTACACACTTAACGGCCGGCATCTCCTTCCATTTTAAATTAGCTTCAGCTCTGGACCTCACAGAACTCAACTGCTGCAATTTCCTCGGATTTTCCAACTATTATTGAAAACTTGTCCTCCCACTGACCCAAGCTTGCTTACTTACTACCTGGTTTTGGTTTTCAACTTGGGAAAGTCCAAGAAAAACAATATTTTGCAATAACAGTTGAGAAATAAGTGTTTGCTTTATAACATTATATATCCAATCAAACGTCTTTTATACTAAATGAAGAACTTGGGATTGAGGTTGAAATACTGCTTATAAGGCGAACTTAGTTGGCTTAAAAAGTGTTCTACGCTTTTCTAAGATTTGTCAACTATAGAAAATTGCATTTGGATTTCAAATATAATTGACCAAAAGCCAGAATGCTTTGCTTAACAAGAGTTAAATAAATCTTTGCATGTGCAGTTATCTTTGCCAAACATTTTTTGAAATGCGTTTCTCTCGTTGTCATTATCAAACAATTTTGAACAATATTGACTCATTTTGAATATTAGATTAATTTTACTAGTTTTCACTTTAAATTGAAAAATAAAATAGATTTACAAAAGTTGCACTTAATAATACAAAAAGAATAATACTTGCTTTTAAAAAACAGTCTCTTATACTAATGCTTAAACCGATATATCACTTTCCAGAAAATATCCGAGCAGTTAAACCCCCTTTTAACCTTTTAATAATAACATTGAGGTTTGGCTAATTTTAAATGAATTATTATCTCTGGCCATAAATATTATTGTTCTTGTTATTCAACAGATAGTAATACGAAGAGTAAAAAATAATACAAATAATTCAGTAAAAATATTAGGAATATATATGTGAAATTAATAATTTGTTTTTATCAAAAATGTTCTAAATAGTTAATAAAAGAACTTAAGAGATATTAGCTAAAATAGAGTCTGGCAAAAATTCGAAAATATAAACCTTTCTTTGATGTAACGTCAAATTCAATTGAGCTTCCAGTTGTCAGATTATAAAACGTAAAACTCCATTTTCTATTATGGTGAACGATAATGACAACAGATTTTAATCCCTTAAAGTGGACTTGATTTTATTTACCAAGTACTCGTGCACAAATACATGCACACGCCCTGTACTTATACTTGCGGATAAACTGAAGCACACACACACACACACACATAGAGAGCTATGTTAAATTGGGAGTTGACGACCACACATCAAGTAATAATTATGCATTATTTGGGGTAGGTTTATCGACATACTTCGCTCAGAGTCAGGGCGTATAATAAGTGCGTATAGGTCGGTACAACTATTAAGGACATTAGAGGTTGCACCCTCACTTTTCACGTGTACGCAACTCTATACTCATGTCTGTCCGTCCGTCTGTCCGCGAGTATATCTTCTAGAGGGGAGACCGTGTCGTGCCTCGTTTTAATACCGTCTGATAAAGGGTCAGATTTTGTGCTTTTTTATGACCCTGCAGCAGTAGGGCAGCACTGTATATACATATTTAAGGTATATTTAGATATATATTGATTGATATTATGAGCTGAGAAATTGCAATTCATTATAAAGGGAATTATTACATAAGAAATTATACAATTATAAACTGTAGATATCAAAATGAAATTCGAAATAAAAGTGATTTAGTGTTGCTTTTCGAATCACGCGCCCATCCCTAGCTAGCTCTTGCTAGATGTGACTCTTACATTAAATGTAGTCACAAAACCATCCGATGGAAGATCGTACAGCTTCCAGCTCCCAGTTCCCAGCTCGCGGCTCGCATATCCCTAATGATGGAACAACCCCATTTTCATTCCCATTGTTCGTGGACAACGTGTTGCTATTGTTGTTGCTGTTGTTGTTGTCTATGCGGCGTTGCTACTATCAAGGGATTATTTGTGTGGTTTACAGTTTTTAATTATGCACCGCGACATGGATGCAGAGCAGAAGCCGAGCAGATGAGAGCCACAAGATGAACAGCATTTTTTAAGGGGTGAACTAAAGTGGTGGCGCACACAAACGGAATGGAATGCATTCATTCAGCCCAGTAGATGCCATTTTATATGCATGTATGTACATACATATATATATATATATATATATAAATATTTTTGTACACAGGGCCATATGTATATACATATATGGGATAGGAGTTTGCGCTCACAAAATGAAGGACGCTTTTCGACTAACTACAAATTGGCGACTTTTGGGTTTGGGCCCGGTCCGGCTGGACGACGGGCGTGGCTGCTGCACATGACTGGGCTTGACATCTCTGCCAGGGAACCCAAAAAATGCATAAATACCAACATCGACTGAAGCGCACTTGACACCAGACAAGCAGACGAACACGAGAGACTTCTCCAGGCTGCCCTCGTCCACACGGATGTAGGAGCCGCCATCGGAGACGGGGTTGGCATTTGGAAAAGCTTATTCATTAGGCACAAGGGATGGACACGAGTGAGCTCGCCCTCAGCCCTTTCACTTACCGCTTGCAGCTGCAACACGACTCGAAGGCATTCGGTCGACAAAAACACAAAAAACAAGATAAATAGAACCATTTTGAAAATGTATTTTCTTCAAATAAATGGAATTGCGCAGATTTACAGCTTAAATCTTAAATTTATTTAACCAGTATTTAAATAATATTATTTATATAGCTAAGCCAAATCAAGACATTCAAATTTGTCAAATTAGAAAAATACCCAAACACTTGAAAATAATAATACCATCCTCAACCCACAATTATAAGACTTAAGCACCAGTCCTAAGTTTGTTAAAAAATTACTGTAGAGCTAGGTTAAGATGCTCAAGAATAGTATCAAAAATAAAAAATATAAAAAAAAAACACTTGTAAACTTCAATTCTTATTAATCCATCAACTTCCCTCAATTACAATATTTTGCATACAAATTTGACAGATTACTGATGATCTCTTCTAAAGATCGCAGACAACATTTTTTGGCGACGCCCACTGGGGGATGGCAAAGTGATAAAGATATTTATCTTGGGGCAGATAGTTTACTGATACCAATAATAATTTATGCTATATGCTGTGCTATATTTACATATGTGTAACGTAAAGTTTAGCTAAGAATTTGGTTTTCAGATTTTTGTTTTATTTAATTTTGCTTAATTTTTAGTTCTATAAACTCATTTTTATAATTGAAAATACCCTCGGCAAGGGTATACAAACTATCGCATATGATCGCTGGCGGGGGGCGTGGTGGCCGCGGGGCTTAGATGTGGCAACAGCTATGGCTGCGCGAAACCCAAGATGGAGATCGAAAGTCGATATTGTTCAAGGATTAGCACTGGTAACAATGCGCAATTACGCCATAATTACAACGGGGCAGGCGGACAATGGAAACTGCAGCAACAACAATGGGCAATAGCGAAGGCAACAACAACAACAAGCGCAATAACATTTTGGAAACATATATACGCTTGCTTATATTTCTCTATCTATGCAATGCATTGTGCGCCTTTCTCCATTGGGATCAAATCTCAGCTTGTTGTTGCTCAACGTGGCCGAATATTATGATTGCATATTTTCTGCAGATGTTTATTGAAGTAATCTCCAGACAGCAGCAAATTGTTGAAAAATATGGGCCACAGTCTCGATCCTATAGATATCCGCTATCAGACAATGGATGCCCACAGCGGTTCCTGAGATTAGCAAACAGCTTCTACAAATAATCATAATTTCTGGAATGGCCCACCCACATCTATTGTATAGGAAATTAGCCCTTGTAATGTATCTTTTATTAAAACAGTTTAACGATTCTGTTGGGCTATAGGTTTAGCCCATATTGTGTTTCTTATCTGATGAACATTTCCATTATTTGGTACTAAATTTAACATATTCCAAATGGTCTGCATTTGCGCAGATCACCTAAACGAATATCAGAACTAATGTAACTTTGCAACAAATAAATATTAATAAATATTCAAAATTAATAGAAAATAAAAAACTTTTTATTTTTAATATAGTTCACTCGGAGAAAAACATACTTCTATTGTACTTAATAAATAACGAATGAATGAATGAACGCTTTAGTCGAGAAGAATCCACTAGGAGATACCCTGGCCCTTGTATGTATGTGTACACATGCATACAAAAATTGCTTGCGTTTGCTGCCAATTGGCTTGTCAAATTTTTCCAATTTTGCTTTAATTTTGGACATCATTTTTGCTCTAGATTGATGCTGCATCTAAAACAAATGTATTATGTAAAATATATACCTTGTACATTTGACACCATTTTTGACACATTTCTGACAAAATTTAGAATTTTTAAATCTTATTTGTAATCAATTGCAGGTCTTATAAACATTGGTAAAAAAGAACCATTTAAAAATGGATATGTTTCAGTCAAAAATCATGCCAAATATTACAAAAATAATATTATTCTGTATTTTATTTAATATATATATGTATTATATTTCGAATTTCAGTGCTAAAGCGAAAGTTCAGATATATTGGGACTATTCTGCGGCCAGCAGTTTTTTTCAAGTCAATTACTTTTTATATTTTTATTGTTTACAAAACAACATTATACATTTAATAACATATCTTTAACTTAAGCGGTATCAATTCAAATAGCTTTACTTTAGCTACGTAAAAGAAAAATATATATACAAGTACTTCTAAAAGAAAGCTAATTCTGAATCGGTGCCAAAAGCTTTGGGTAAGAGGAGAAATCTAGTAAACAAAAGGTGGTTTATTGTGTGTTTTGCCGCTGATGATGGGCCCATAAATAAATATGGACTGTTCATTCATATAGCACACACACACACACACGTACAGAGTGATACTGTTAAGTACCTGTACAATGCAGCGTCTTATCGAGATCCTGTTCTGTTTACTTTGTATGAAGCATAGTGCAAGCTGAGCCCGTTTATTGTCCTCAGGGATTGTATTTAGTTGTTTTTGTTGTTGTTGTTGGTTTTTTTCCTTCTTTTTTTTTTGGGTGCTTCGCGCTCGTGCTCGCATTTTTATTGAGCTTCCTTAATAGACTTCACGTACCCGGCCTGTGAATCGTGCAATCTGCATCCGTTTTGTGGCCGGTCCTTACCTGGACGTTAACTGCGACTGGCCTGGGTGTATATATATGTATAATATGTGGCACAATCCACATAGCTGGCAATTTTTATGAGTCGGCCATTATGAAATTCAGACGACATGTTCAAAAACCCTTTTCGAGCAAATTTTATCACCCGGTTAGCAAAGTTCTCATGAAGCCATTGTAACCCTTTCACTTAATTATTGGGCACATTATGTGCCATATTCATGGCAACGAGATGCCAGAGACGAAGGAACCAAAGAACCAGCCGAGCGACCGAACTTCATGCCCTGAAGGGGCGACGGGCGACGGCTGTCGGGCACAACAATGGAAACTAGCTGGGTATATGCGTGTGTACAGCTACCTGGTAGCGCGAATTGTGCAATAGCCGAACTCTAAACGAGTGCCGCCTCAACCGCCTCAACCTCCGCCCGAGTCTCGTGTGGCCGCGCAGATTTCACGCATTCATTGAGAAAATTTGAAGGGCGCTGAGCGATAATTGCACCACCAACCCAGGCAGCGGCTCAGCCAGAGCTGTGTGTGTGTGTGCGTGTGTGTGTGTGTGAGTGCCCGTCTATACATATTACCCAACACTCATTGCCACAGCTCAAAACCTTGCCCCGTTCTCGCGTGAGCGTGACCCAGCGACCGAAAATGCAGCCAGGGTTTCCATTTTCCATTTTCCATTTCCATTTGCTCTCCTCCTCGCTCGCTCTTGATTATTTCGCATATTTGGCAGCCGGGCACCATGTGGGTGCCCAGCAACATCCGTGTAAACAAATCTCTACCATTTTGGATTATGGCCGTGGCCAGCCTGTGGCATGGGCTTGACATTGATGCACAGTCGCTTCGCGCTGACAAGGAATTAAAATCTGGAGTCGCTGGGAACGCAACTCTTTGACGAGCCAGCTGCAAAATCAATATTTGGCTTTAAGAGCTAAATATCAAGTTTATCCGGCTAGATAATTAAATAACTTACCCCCAAAACAAACACAACACACGAGTGCTACCTAATGGTAGACTGGGCGTACGTACTGTCCAAGTGAAATGAAAACCATTCGCAATTTCGGGTAACTCAAGAAAAAACCCTTGAACAGAATATTATCTGAGGATGTTTTTTTTTTTTTTTTTGGCAAAGCTAAAGAAATATTTGTTAATTAATATATAATAAATTAATCATCTTCAAAAAATACCCATTATTTTATTTACAAAAAGAAACATGTTTTGATTTCAGGTTCGAACCTCAGCCTGAATACTGAATTGCTGAATATATATATACATATATATAATTATAATAATATTAGATGATATACATAAACATTTTTTGAGCTAACTTACAAATATGACCTGGCATTAAAGTCTCTACTCTAGTTATTCCACATTCCAGTGCCCTAATTATCTTAAATGACGCCAACCTTTATTTAGTTATTAATGCTAAGTTTTCAACAACTTTTGCTGCAATAAACATTAGTGACATATTAATTATCTTAATTTATTCAAGCGGGTTCTGCAAAAATGCAAAATTTAACACTCCTTTATATTTATTATATTATATATATAATTGCGTAGAACTTTTTGCCAACAATTTTGTTTTATTTCGACGATGTGATATATAATATAATATATGAATTTAATTGAAATGTTTTCTGTTTTCTGAAAACTTTGATTTTATTTTCAGTGCATTGGCAAAAACAACACTGAACTATTACAAGTGGATTTGTAAATAGTTGCTCAAAGAATGGTTACGATAATAGTTAGAGGCTTGCCTTGGGCCATGTGTTAGACAAATTATGAGTTTTATGATATAATTAAATTCGATAAATAAACAAAATGATATACACTCGCTCGGCGGCCAGAGCAAATGGGGCGTGGCCAGCGACTGTTCTGAAAATGTAATTAAATGTGAGATGTTGTGACGCCTTTGTCTTGGGCTACTTTCTGGGGCTGGGGCTGGGGCTGGGGCTGAGGCTGGGGCTGGGACGGACTAAGGCTGAGGCCGGCTTCCCATGGCCTTTGTCGCAGTGTCTTTGCCTAGCCAAGAGAGCTCGGGGCGAGGGCGGGTCGCGGCGAGGGCAGCCGCCAGGCACCATGCACCGGCGAGCTCTGGATGTATACATGGGTAACAAAAAAGAATCAGACGTAATCGACGCGAAGCTGGGATTATTAATGGATTTTTAATATCATTTGTGTCGGCGTAAATTGTATTTTTAAAAACTGAAACGATTTATTGACACGAAGCCAAGTAGAATCGACGCGACGGCTCGAACTCCAACTCGAACTCGAATTCGGCGACGAAGTCGGGCACACTGATTTCCATGGGAGCAAGAAATATGGTCATGCTGTATGGTGCGACTACAAGTACGAATACGAGTGCGAGCATGGGTACGCACACGAGTGCATGGAGTCCAGCTGTATCTGTCAGTGTGCCTGTAGCTGTATCTGTATCTGTATCTGAGCTGTGCACTCCACAGGGCCTCGGCGGCCTCTCTCACTTGACGCTGGACGCTGGGCCAAGTGTGAAAAATGATTGATCGATTTCGATTTCGATTCGTGCAGCATTCACAAAGGGCGCCGTGCTGTTTATAAAGAACTTCGACATCGGCCGACTCCAGAGGGGACGGGGCGCGACGGCGGACAGGGGTCGGCACGGCGGGGTCGGCGGCGACAGCAACGACAATCGGCATAATAAGATAGCAATTATTTATCTCAAACTGAATAAAGGCAATTTTTGATTAATGAAAGCATTTCGCTGCACACACAAATAATAACAACAAAAATCAAAAATCAAAAATCAAAAAAAAAAAAAAATTGTTTATATAAATGAAGTGAAAGGAAAAGAAACGAAAGTGTTGACTGGCAATAGAAGATATTTCCATTTGTCCCCTAATAGTCACCTCCAGTCGACAATCCGTCTCGCCTTTGGGATTTGACTCTGACGACCTTTTGATTGTGTAAACACCAACAAAAAGTCAAGTCCCACTTGAGTAGTCCAACCAAAGCGAATTTCCATTGCGACTGTTTGGGTCACAAGAGTTCAGGATGTGTTTTTTCTCTCTGATTTTTTTTTTGGCCAGCGCACGCATAAGATCTAGATAATTTTTGTATATATCTTTTTAAGAGGACAACAAAATTGATGAGCTAAAAACTTAACTTTAACTTAGTTTAAGCTGATACGATATTATATTGTTTTATTTATATATTGTAGATGCAGCTCCTCCAAGGGCTAATAAAGAGAAGTGTGATAAAAATTTAAATGAAATCGATTCATCAAAGTTTTCTTCTGGGTGTATTTTCCGATCGTTATTTATTTTATTTTTGTTTCATGTAGAGCTTTGATAAAAATAGATCTATCAACAAATATTGAATATGATTTGAAAGAATTTTATATTTACAAAAGTCCAAAATTCCTTAATACGGTACTAATTCTGAGAAATGTTGTGCCTTCATTAAAACATTTTACGCTTATATTAAGTATACAAATTCGTTTTAGAAGTATTTTAAACTTATTTTAAACGGTTTTTAACCGATTTATAGCGTAATGTTTTTGAAATTGAAAGACAAATCGATTTGAATTTCAAAGAGAGTTAACTGATTTTTGAATAAAGGGAGTTTTGTGGCCTTTAAATATATATCTAGCATAAGTTATATAGTATAGGGAGTTTATCTGATTACAGTCATATTTGTTCTTTCTTATTCAAAATCCGATATGTAGACGAAATTTGAATACTATTTTAAAGGGTCTGCTTAAATAGTTTAATTACTTTTGAAATTATTTAGCATTCATGAATTCAGCTGGCAATGAATTAGCAATAAATAAAACTGAAATTTACATTCGATTTGAACGTATTTATGTTGAGAACAAGTGCGAGTATGAGTATAAGTTCTATGAATACGGACAAGTTCATGAAAGCTTTATTTATGTACACTGAAAATGTATTAAGTATTTTAATGGATGTTAATTGCATAATTTTATTTTGTAAAACTTACCCATATGTAAGTATATCAAATTTGGGTTGCGCAATAAAATCTAAATTAATTGCTTTTTTCAAAATTTTGTTTTGCTCAAAATATGTAAATGTGTTCGTAATTTAAATAAAAGAATAGCTACGCAATCTTTAAGATTGATAAAAAATCGTTTTCAATATGAATGTATGCGATATAAATATTAAATAATACTAGTTTTTATATATTCAGTCATTATCTTAAGTCTTTATAATAAATATTAATTGTTTTGAGTGCTTCTTTTATGACGTGATATATTTTATGATAGCTTTATTGAACATTAATTGGGAATTTTTGATTGATTCATAGTCTTAAAAAGTCTTGAACAAATTAAAATTTATAATGAAGCAAATTTTCCCAGCATTTTTCAGCGTATACAACTAAAATTTGCAATTTAATATAATAAAAATCTGATTGCTGAGGGGATGTTTCTTTGCGCAGACTAATTTTTGTAAAATAAACTTTCTTAAAATAACTGATATATTTTTTTGTACCATAAAATATATAATTTAACCTTATTTGAAAATAATAATCATATTAGCATTTTATATAAAATTGTCTGATTACTTAACTATTATTGAGAAACAAAGAATTTCTTGCAAGTTTTTCTGGAAAGTATTTCCTTAGTTTTCGCTGTAGTATTTTATATATATTCATGAAAATATATGTATATTCGCATGTTCTTAAATGTATTTTCTTGGAAAATGTACAAGTCTTTCGAATAGACTTTAAATTTCATGTCCTTAAAGTGTTGTTGCAGCGAGTGTGCTGAGATGAATCTTTGGCCGGGAGCTGTTGCCAATTAAGAGCAAAAAGAAGCGAGTCCTTCAAAGTTGAGCTGCCAAATCTGTTGGTCAGTTAACATATGTAGGTGTATTGATTTGTATGTACCTATGTATGTATATTTAAAGATCGTGCGAGCGTGTGTGTGTGTAAGTTAAAGTGGCTATCAAAAGGACTTTGTATAAATATAGCTGCAGACTTAGCAGAGATAAATACAAAAGTAACTAAACACTTGCTTATACTTATGTGAAGATTCGTATGTACATGTGTATGTATGTGTGCATTTAAATGTAAAACGTTTGCTTTACATAAGCTAAACAAAATGAAAGCAAATCGCAAGGAGTAGAAAAAGAAGAAGAAGAAGCAGCAGCAGCAGCGGCAGCGGCTTCGTGGTCGGGGTCGGGTGCCTTTGTCACCAGAGCGGTGCTCAAATACTATTGGTGCAGGAGACAGGAAAAATCGCCCCCATGTTAAAGTGTCGTTTCGTGTGACACCAATGGCACACACACACACACACACACGCGCACACACTAGCTATATAAATTTGTGGCGCAATCGCATAGCCAGTAAAGCAAAGTCGTCGCTGCCGTCGCCGTTTGCAGCAAGCGAGAGGTGTGCTCACGAACACAGCGAGACACACACGTACACACACGGACACACACACACACTGGCGCACGCACGCACACAGCTGCACGGGCAGGGCAGTCATTGGTGTTTACTAAAAAGAGACGGACACACACTCTCAGCACTCAGTCGCAGTCGCCGCTGCTGCCGCCGCCGCCCCGTCGCCGGAGCGCAGTGGACAAGAAATCAAATGACAAAAATTTAAAAAAAAGAAAACGAAAACAAAATAAAACGAGCCAAAGCAGCAGCAAGACAAAAAAAAAAAGAAAAAAAGAAGAAGTAGAAAACGAACGTGTGACGACGAGCAGGCGAAGGCGACAACAACAAAGTACAGAGCAACAACAACAAGCGCAACCATAATGAGACGAAGACAAAACGACGGCAATTTCAAGTAAGCTACGGCGCTGCCGCAGCCGGCGTCGCTGCCGGCGGCGGCAACAGCGACAATAAGCAGCGACAACGACGAATTGGCTGGCCATTGCCATTTCATTCGAACAAATGATGGGGCCAACTCGTTTTAGCTCTGTCACACGCGGACTGGCTAATGGGGCGACACTCACACTCACACACACACACACACACACACACACACACACACAGACAGTCGAGCAATGCCCATGAGAGAGCCGCACTGGCGCTCTTTGGTTGGCGAGCAAATGACACTGTGACGTTGTGGCCGACTGCGGGAGAGCGCCAGAGTTGGAGAGTGAGCAAGCACAAGGTGCGTGAGCGGGCAGGTGTGTGTGTGTGTGTGTGTGTGCGAGTGTGCGAGTGTGCGAGTGTCGCTCGCTCGCTCGGTCAGCAAACACAAATACGTCGCATGTCAACCACTCGTCCACTCAGACGACAGTGTGCGAGCGAGCCGGCAACAGCCGAAAATATATCTGCTGCACTGCTCGACGCAGCCATTTGACTGCGGCCGTTGTGGATGTGAATGTCCCGCAAACTATTATGTTTCGCCTATAAAAACGTTGACCAGGCGTACGCTTGAGCTGTTCGAATTTAGATTTGAAAGTCGCCCCCCCACCCCCCAGCTGTCCCTCGATGAAGACAGTGCTCTTAAGCTGCGCTTTAAAGCGCTGCCCCAACTTAAAGCTGGCGCGTGCAATGCGACTTATGGGAAATGCAAGCGAGTGCCTGCAAATGCCCAAGCAGAGCGAAGAGAGGCGCGCGCTCTCTTCGCTGCGCACTGCTTAGCCGACAGTACGTGAGTGCGACGGAGCGAGCCAGCTGCCAATAGCGCTGTCGCACTGGCTGTGTGTGTGTGTGTGTGTGTGTGTGTGTGATGACCCAACGACGACAATGTGACACAGCCTAAACAAGCAGCAACAGCAACAAATACACCTACAACTACAACTACAACTACAACTGCAGGCCAATTCCAATAGCGCAGGCGACGTCTCTGCTCTCATGCTCTTGCTCTCATACTCTCGCTCTCACACACACACACACACACACACACACACACACACGCAGCGCTCACTCGCTCGTTGGCTGGCTGGGCCTCTGCTGCGTTTCAGGTAGACATTTGTGGGGCAGTTACGTTGAACTTGTCCGCTGCTGCGTGTCTGCTGCTGCTGCCGCTGCCGCTGCCACTGCCGCTGCCGCGCTCTCTGCGAGAGTAAAGTGTCACCCACCCCGCTGCCGTTGCGTGCGCGTGTGCCTGTGTTAGTGCGAGTGTTGCTGCCGCTGTCTCTGCTGTTGTCGCTGTCGCTGTCGCATTTGTCGTCGTCGTCGTCGTTACATTTTTTCTGCTCGCAGCCGCACGACAATCAGTGTCACCCACGACTTTCGAAGGAGTGGATCTCTTCTGCTGCCGCTGCTGCTGCTGCTTCTGCTGCTTCCGTCGCAGTCACAGTCACAGTCACAGTCACCGTCACCGTCACAATAATAACTGTTACTGCTATTTCGTCTTCGCCCTCGTCTCAGCGCGTTCCGTCTCTTTGTTTTGTGTGTGCGTGAGACTTGCAACGTTGCCGCCGCCGCCGCCGTCGCGTTCGGGCCTCGTGCAACAGAAATAAAAACAAAATAAAACATTTTCGCTAAAATAAACTAAATACACAACGCAAATAAAAACAAAATATGTGCAGCAAATTGCTATTTTTTTGGTGACAAGCAAACAAGAATAAATTTGAAAACAAAACAAACGACAAGCAAATCGACAACAAAATATTTGTGGAAATTTAACGGACAACAAAATTGTAAGTAACTTTATTTATATATTTATTTAGTTTTTTTTTTTTGTTGTTAGTTTACCGTCGGCAGCACGAGTGGACAAAAATAAAAATCGTTTAACAAATTTCGGGTGAAAAAATCAAAAATAAACAAACAAAAAAAAACTACCGAAATTTGTAATTAAGATTTTTGTCTTTTTAAATGTTGCTTGAGATACAAATTGAGATACAAATGCGAAGCTACTCGCAGAGCTTAGCACTGGTCCAGAGACTAGAGACTAGAGACCAGCATCATCATCATCATTATCATCGTCAACGTGTCTCTCTTGCTCGTTCATTGCTCCTCCAATTGTTGTTGCTGTCGTTGTTGTTGTCGCTTGTCCGCTGCTTATTATAATGTGTACTAACAGCAACAACCAACAACAACAACTATAAACAGGAGTTGTTGTCGTCTCTCGTCAGCTCTTGGAATTTGTGACTTTCAACATGCCGATAATAAAAAAAAATACAGCAACAGCAACAAAACACATTCAAAGCTGGCCATCAAAACTTGTGATTGGTTTTTTGTTGTTACTGCTGCTGCTGCTGCTGCTAGTTGCTGCTGCTGCGGCTGCTGTTGCTTTCGTCTCTTAAGACATTTAAAGCGTTTGACAAAAATAATTACCACATGTTCACATACACACACACACACACACACACACAAACAATGACATTACACACACTTCATGTTTGTTGTTATAGTTACTATCGTTTCTAATGACTCCACGCTATAAAAAAAATTAAGTCTTGAACTAATTTTAAGCACCCAACAGAACTTTCGATAAATTCGAAATCGAACCGTGTTTGCTGCTTGGCCCCACTGTGCTGGCTAGCTGGCAGTTGAAAGGCCTGTAGAAAGAGGATATTGCCGACTTTGACCACTGATAGTTTTGTATCTTACAGATACTTTTATATTTTACCCATTTATAAGATTAATTATGCTATATATATCCGTATAAGGTAAAAAGATACATTTGCATCTCATAGATACTTTTGTATCTTTAAGATATTTTTGTACCTCAAAGGTACTTTTGTCTGCCAACCATATTTTCTATAATAATATGATACTTTCGTATCTCATAGATACGCTAGTATCTTGGGGATAGTTCTGCACAAACTGCTGAAATTTGTTATATTTGCTGACTTTTCATGCAGCTTTCACGCATTCTTTCATGCTGACAATTTCTTTTACATGCGACCTACTTCTACGTGTTACTATTTAGGCATATAGGTATGTACATATTATATATATGTCGTTATGTGTATGTACGTGCATATATAGCCGACTTTGTGCTTGCTCAACATTTAAGATTGATTCCAAGTGATAGCCCAAGCGAGGGGCACCCAAAGTTGGCGAACAACGTTGATCGCTTAACATGACGAGATCGCGTTAACAATTGTCCCCATCGCTGTCGGCAGGCCCCCAGCCTCCCCCTTAGCCCCTCGCAACAGTTTGGCCATCAATTCTGCGTCGCTCGTCAGTCACAATTACAGTAGCGCGGGGCAGGCGACGGCATGCGGCAGCAACAATAAAAAGCCACTTGGACTAGCTGCCGATCACCGCATGTTGTCGTCGTCTTTGCGGTTTTAATGGTCGCCCCGAACAGCCGAAAAAGCTGTAAAAGATTTTGGCCAAGCAAATGAGCAAATGCTCCAAAGACGGCCGCGCTCGCTGATGGGATACGATCTTTTATGAAGCCAACTCTTGGGACAATCCAGTCCAGCGCATTGCTTCGAGCCAAAATGTGTCATGAGGCGGGTAGTTCTATTCGGTTGCCAGTCTCCGGCATCATCCTGCCTGGCCTGCACTGTGGTGCACGGCTGTTGAACAAGAGCAAAAATTTCCATAGTTTTTTTAACTTATTTTTTTAACTCTTAGAAATCGTCCCCAAGCAGGAAGCTAAAGTTCGTCAGATACATTTCAATATGGCTTTTTGTCAATTGGAGCCACTGTGCGCTCGCAGTGTCCCCACGATTTAATTGCGCAGCGAATTTGAAATCTGTAATTGGCTGCTGCTGTCAGCTCGGATGGGCGGGGATAGTGCGCAAAGGGGGGGCAACATCCATTCAATGATAACGCGAAAAGTCGCAGAATGTTGCGCAACTTTCGCAGCTGTCACAGCAACTGCCCTGCCCTGCCCACAGCCCCCCCCCCTTTGCGTCCCCTTCGATCGTTTCTGATTAGGGTTTTCGCCGCTCAACTTCCCCCAAGGCCCACGCGCTGACCGAGCGACTCGGCCGAGCGTTTGATTGACATCCTCGACACTTTGCACTTTCCAGCTGCCAGTTGACAACCGACAATCGCCGCGAGATGCGACTAGTTTTTGAGGACCAATTGAGGACAAAATCAGCACGACACCAATTTCCTGCAGCACAGCCGCAGCCGATTCTCCACAGCAGTTTAAAGCGTATTTAATCGCCCGACGGCAAAACTAAATTTGCAAATCTGTCTTTTTTTTTTTTTTGTTTGGTGCGCCGCACTTAACTTTTATTACTCAAAGATACTTTGGCAACTTTAAGATACTTGTGTATTTCACCGAAAAATTTGTATCTTGCAGCTACTAATTATTTAACAACTACTTGAGTGTGTATCTCAAAGATACTGGCATTTATATCTTAGGTCACCTAAGTATCTCACAAATATTTTTGTAATTGTCAGGTCGCTTCGTATCTCAAAGGTGTTTCTTATAACTTTAAATAGTATGTGCAGCTGTTAATTTGTATTTAAGCTACTTTGTATCTTTTTTTTACTTTGCAAAACTTTTATTTTATATATTATTTTGTATCTCAGAGTCGATTTCACAGCTGCATTTGTTTTTGACAGTTAATTTTGTAACTTGCCGACACTTTACATTAAAGATTTTTGGCGAGTTGGTTTTATTCGTGTTGATCGCTTACACCTGCAACATCATTTTCAGATACTTTTGTATCTCATAGATGATATTTTTAGATGAAGTATCTTAAGGAATTGTATTGAATATTGAAATTATACAATACACTGTGATATATTTTTGACAGATACTTACCTTTAATTGCGCATTTGTATCTTTAAATGCGAATGTATCTACGTTTGTATCTCATATCTCATAGTTAAAAGTATTGTTAATTTTCTCGCAGATACCTTTGTATCTAACAGATGCTTTTATATCTGTTCTTTACACACAGCTGCATTTGTATCTAAGAATACATTTCTCTTATACAGCAACTTTTTAGATACCTAGCAATGTTTTGTATCTGAGAGATACTTGACTTGAGCAGTGTTCTCTGAAAATACTATTAATGCGACTTTAATATGAAGTATCTAAAGGGAATTTCATTGGATATCAAAAGTATTGTTTTTCTTTGCAACGCAGATACTTTTGTATCTAGAAGGCTGTGTATTCTAAACGCTCACAGTTGCTTTCCAGCACCCAAAACACTTCTATTTGTATGTTCAGGTTGACGGCCTTTCTAATCGACGACTTTTCCCTTCGATATCTATCTTTGCAGCACCCGTTGCGAACCATGGAGCACATCATGAATCCGTTCATGTCGTCCGCTTATCTGCTGGGACACCCGCACGCCCATCCCCATGCGCATATTGGCGCCAAATCGCCAGCCAGTTCGCCGGGCGCAGCTGGAACTGGGAGTGGAACCGGAACCGGAGCGGGCAGCGTGAGCGGAGCTGGCTGCGGCAGCAAATCCAGCGCCAGCGGCCATGCGAACAGCAAGCCGAAGCGCTGGGGCTCACCGCCCATCAACCTGGCCGGGCAGTTCATCAACCCGGCGACGGGCAAGAAGCGCGTCCAGTGCTCCATCTGCTTCAAGACCTTCTGCGACAAGGGCGCGCTCAAGATCCACTTCTCGGCGGTGCATCTGCGCGAGATGCACAAGTGCACCGTCGACGGCTGCAATATGGTCTTCAGCTCGCGCCGGTCGCGCAATCGCCACAGCGCCAACCCGAATCCCAAGCTCCACTCGCCGCACATTCGCCGCAAGATTTCGCCGCACGACGGCCGCACCGCCCAACAGTTCCCCGTGTTCCCCGCGGCCGCTGCCGCTGCCGCCGCGTTCCCCGGCCTGCTGCCGCCGCCCCATCCGCATTCGCACTCGCATCCGCACCACGCGCACCACTCGCACCACCATCCGCATCATCACGCACACCATCCGGCCGTGGGCTACGGCCCGGCGGCCGCTGCGGCCCACGTCATGTTCGGCGGACAGTCGGGTCTGCATAATCTCGGCCTGCTTGCGGGCCGCACGCAGCACGAGCGTCTCTTTGCGGAGGCGCACGCGGATCTCGATGCGGATGCGGATGTGGATGGCGATGCGGATGCGGATGCGGATGCCGACGCCGATGCCGATGCGGATGATGAGGGCGTCTACGTGTATGTGGACATGCATGCCAATAGCTCCAGTCCAGCTAGTCAGGATTGTCACAGCGATGCCGATGCCGATCCGGATGCGGATGGGGATGCGGATGCGGACACCGAGGCGGATACCGAGGCGGAGGCGGAGCTGCACTGCAGCCTGAGCCTGGCGAGCAATACGAACAGTCACACCAGCTACGACGAGGAGGAGCGCACGGAGCAGCCGCTGGACTTCAGTCTGCACAAGCGCCGCGAGCCGGAACCGGAACGGCCACCGGAGCCAGTGTCGCGGCCGGAGCGCGCGGCGGGCGCGCGTCGCAGCAAGCGCTCGCCCAGCCCCTGCGGCGGCAGCGGCTTCTCGATGGAGCGGCTGCTGGGCAAGCGCCGGCGCCAGGACAGCTGCGCCTCCAGCTCGCAGGAGTCGACGAGCGCCATCAAGATGGAGCTGGAGCTGGAGCTGGACAGCGGCGACAGCGTCGATGCGCACAGTCACGCTCGCAGCCACGCCCACAGCCGCGGCGAGCACGCCCACGACCTGACGACACCGCAGGCCCGTAAACACAGCTGCTCGCCCGGCGCCGCGCCGACAACCGCAATCAACCTCAACCTCAACGCCAACCCCAACCCCAACCACGTGGCCAGCTCGGGCTCCGTCTGCAGCGCCAGCTCCGGTCACGTGCTGGCGCCGTCGCCGCCCGCGCTGCTCTTCGGCATGGATCTGGAGGAGCAGCATCATTTCCGGCTGCTGCAGACGCAAATGTTTGCGGCCGCTGCGGCCGCCGCGGCCAGCGGGAGCGCACAGCCGGCCGCCGTCGCCGCCGCGGCGCCCTGGAACCTGCTCTCCGAGGTCTACCGCTCCATGCTGCTCAGCAGCAGCAACCTGAAGGCGCCACAGGCGGCGCCAACGACGCCGCAGTCGGCGCAGTACAGCGACATGCCGCCCACCAATGCTGCCATCTCCGTTTAAAGGCCCCCAACCCCAACCCCAATCCCCCCGATCCCCCTGATCCCCCTGATTCCCCTGATTCCCGGGCGAAAGCAAACAACACTTTCGGCAATTAGAAAATGTCCTCGATTGAAATACCCTGTCATACTTTTTATTCTGTTGTTGTTGTTGGGCAGGCAGCCATGAAATGGCTTTTAGAGTATCTGTATCTGTATCTGTATTTGTATCTCTATCTGTATCTGTATCTCTATCTGTATCTGCATCTGTGGCTGCATACGAGCTGGAAGTTGATAAACTAAACTTGATCTGGATTATATATGTTCATATATATTATTATTACAAGGCTGCATACGCTGGCTGGCAGTTCCGAACTTAGCTTTTCTACTCGTACTTGTGTTATGTATACAAAAATAAAAAATCGTTTTTTTTTTACACAAATCATTTTTTTTTTTTTCGGTAATTTAAGCTAATGCGACATCTAAGTGTATAGTATTCAATCCGTTCCTCAGTGCAAGTGCACCCAGTGTGGCTAAAAGAGTTCCACGAAATCAAGTCTAAGAAGTGTGTATGTGTGTGCGTGTGCGTGTGTGTGTGTGTGTGTGTGTGTGTGTGTGTTTGTTTGCTCCCCCGTTTAACCCCTCTCTTTTGGCCCTCTGTGCGGCGTACAACGAAGTATTGATATTTATAAATATATTAATTACAAAGCAAAGTAAAATATTAATAATACAAATAATAATAATAATATATTATGTAATTTTAAGCGCAACCATTTTTTTTCATAGCCAATAACTATTTGTATTTGTAACTAACTTTATATAGGTATATAAATACAACTACATGTATACAAAAATGAAGAAATTAAAAAAAAAAAAACAAAAAAAAACATATCTCGTGTGTTTATGCCCCCGCGTATTTACCGCTACTATCCCAATCCCCTGCCCCCCCAATTAGTTTTAGTTTACTAAACAAATTCTACAAAGTCGCGACTACGTCCAGTATTTGATAATGTATCCATGGATGTTTAGTAGAAACGTTATTGCTCTATCGAAAATTGAACGAAATTTGCTCCTTAAGAGATTCATTGTGTATTTAATAATGATATTTCATTTGAACAATAAAACCAAACAAAATTCAACAAACATTAAACATTACAAACAAATACTTTGTGATTTCTTTTATTTTATCATCGCTTTTGGGTCTTTTCAGCTAAATACCGAATGTATCTGAACTGCAATAACTGTCGTTCGAAGCATATGAAACCATAGATACCTAGAGAGTTCCATCTATTCTGCTTACTTTCAGATCTATACAAATTTTAAGGTTTGAATAATATCAAACTAAAGTCATTTTAATAATTCAAATCTGGTCTGAATATGGATTAGGCCACGCTGGAAATATATTTTCCATTTCCTGACCTTTGAATTAATTGTAACGCTCTCTTAAGTGTTACCGGCATCCCTCTCTCTCTCTCTCTCTCTTTTTCTATACTACTTCTCTGTCTTTCTTAATATTCTATGGGTTAGAATTCGTACTGTTTTGATCTTAAAATTGTAGATATATTTCCGTTTTAAATATTCTTAAAAATTGCTTGAATAATTCTTCAATTGAAAATTTCAGATAAATAGGAAAAACAGCTTGGAAAATGTAAAAAAAAGTTATTTCAAGCATTTTCAAGCTGGAAATTGGCGTTTCTTATGGAACTGCAAAAAAATTTCTCAGCTTGTATTTAGAAATTTTTGAGTTAAAAAGGTTCTGATAAAAATGGTTCGTCAGGTTAAGTTTGCAGCAACATTCGTACCTTTTCTGCTTATCTAAATTGAAATATATATATTTTTTACATTTTAATTTCATTGATTTAAAAGGGCTCGTTGCATTATAATCAATTGATGACATCAAATTTTTTCGACAGGCTTTTTAACATAAGATTTACAAGTTTGTGAATGTAAATCTAATAAAATTTGCAGCATCCCTTTGGAGGGCGTGGCATAACTTTTAGGCTATTTTTGGGTTGATTTAGTGGACTTTGGTTGACTGGTCGCATCATCATCATCATCATAATAATCATCATCATTAGTATTAACATCACTATAATCATCATCATGCTCTGCATCGGCAACAACATTATCATTATGGATAGGCATCTGTGGCCACTTATGCACAGATTACAAGCATGGACGACCCAAAACACACACGCACACACCCGCACACACACGCACACACACACACTCAGATGCTCATTAGATAGACAGGCACTCAAATGCCATATGAATAGAATATTGCCGGGCTCAAAATGCCGAATTCTGAATTCGGAATGTGAATATGAAAAAAGCAATGGAGTAGCTAGACTCGGAGCTGGAGCTGGAGCTGGAGCTGGAGCTGGAGCTGAAGCCGGAGCCGGAGCAGCGCATAGTTGCGTGAAACCGAAACCGCAAAATTGACATGAATGCGTGAAGACTGTGAAAATGTCAAGTGCCGCCTCGAGAGGGGAGTTGGAGTCGAGGCCGAGTCGAGTGAAGGCAGCAAAAAGATAAAGGATATGTGCGAGCGAGAGAGAGAGAGAGAGAGAGAGAGAGCGACGGGTCGGGCAATCCGTCAGTGGGTCTCTGCGTCAGTCAGACAGCTAAATGCTTGCCACATTATGAGATGATCCTTGGCAGCGTTGTCACTTGAGACACACACACACACACACACACAGACACACACAGACATGCGTGATGTGGTGCACATGGAGCATGGCAACCACAATGACAACGGCCACGGCTCTGCTGTGAAATGGCTGCTCTCATCTCTGGGGATCTATTTACTTTTAAGTTTTCTGAATTGGATGATGTCACAAGGCTGGAGCCGGCGGCGGGGCGGCGGGGCATGGTGGCGAGTGGGTGACTTTTGTATTCAAGTGGTTGGCAATGCGACGGAAGCAACGGAAAAGGTTTCGCTTCGTGCATCGCATTTTTTTTTCTTTTTTTTTTTTGTACTCTCTTCATACTTTTTTATTTTGTGGCCTTATGAAATATTAGAAAAATTTACAAAGCGTTAAAAATTAACATTTCAAATGGGATTGCGATTGGGATTGGGCTGTGTGTGTGTGTGTTTGTGTGTGTTTGTGTGTGTGCTTCGTCGCTGGGGGGATGCAAATGCGTTTATTTTTGGAGACAATTGAAAACCACTCGAGGGTTATTGAGATGTGACAGTCAAGTAGTCGGAGACGCAGACGTAGACATAGCTGGAGATGGAAGCGACAAGGGCGAGGGGCGGACAGGGGGGGGGAGGCTGTTGATTCGCAATGTTGCGGTGCGTCGAGTTAACTTGACATTTGAAATAGGATCAACTGCTTTTGAATTTTTTGGCCGCACTGCCAGCGCGAATTCATTTGGCAACAGATACGGCCATAAATATATATGTAGCTAGATGTAGCTGCAGATACATTTGTATACCGCTTGCAGATACATCTTGACAATGTCCAATGCCACATATGACAGACTGACAGACACTGGCACAAACTCGTTATTCATGCAGCGAAATAGCATCAAATCGGGAGTCATTATAAAGCTGCTTTGTTAAATGTCGAGTATTCAACAGTCAAATATATTTAATAAAGTCACAAATGAAAATGTTTTCTAGAGATAAAACATTCTAAAATTGTTCCAACGAAAGTTTTTATTTTTTAAAATTTTTGTTTGTTGCTATTCTGCTTTTAAAATTTTCATTTTAATAATTTGACAAAAATAGGAATGATTGCTTGGGAAATGTAAAAAAAAAAGTTCAAGAATTTGGATACTGAAAATAAGCACATTTAAAATTTAAAAATGTTCAGCCTGGAAATTGTTGTGTGTTAAATTAAAATAATTCAATATAGTTGACCGTTTATATTTGTTCGGCAATACGATAGGAATTTCCGCCTCTCGCATGGGACTGTGACAAGTTTCTAGCAATTAGTTGATTGAAGTGTCTCATTAAATTGAGTCAAAACTAATTCGTGGTAGTTCGTGGAGATTTAGAGTAGCGATATGGAGTATGTCATCGGGTTTGCTTGGGGCTCACAGGCCGGGCGCGTATTCGTAGCTGATAAGCTTCTGTTTTGTAAGTATTTCAGTTACAGCATTTTTGTCGTTGTTGTTGTTGTTGTTTTTGGTTTTGGTTTTTCTCCCGTAATCATCATAAAATGCATTCAAATTTGGGTAATTGTAGATGCCAAGAGCAGCAAGATGAAGAAGAGGACGACGCAGAATAAATAGCAGCAGAAGAAGGGGAACAACAAACAGTAGAAAGACATGAGACAACTTCGATTCCAAGTAAATAAATATACTTAATTTTAATGACATAGAAATTGCTGGTAAAGTGCTCGCTGATTGAATCTCGTTAGTTGCTCGTGTCGGAGGCTGGGAGAATACCAAGAAGCGGCCTCGGCTCGGTCTCAGTACTTGGGCAATTAATTCGACATTTTAATTTACATTTCATGGGAACATGAAGCAGACACAGGTGAGTGTATCTAACAGTGTGCCACTCTCTGTGTGTGTGTGTGTGTGTGTGTGTGCGCGTGAGGCCAGAAGTAAACGAACAACTTTTGGACAAGTGGCAGAAGCAAAGACATCGACAGTTGCTCATTTAACCACTGCCACACACAATCTGCATAAGCCATAGAGCTCTTAATTCCATCGAGGCTAAGCACGTTAACCCACAGATATTTCAAAATCAAGGTCATATTATGTATATACAAAAACATTCTGGCGCATTTTTAAGTTTAGCTCCTGTTTATTGTAAATGACATTGTCAAAAAAAAAAAAATTTGTCTGTTTAAATAAACAATACACTAGGAGCTGTTACCCGGATTTGTCCGTGCAAAGTATTTCTTAGTAAATTTAAAATCTGATCCGGTTGAATTTAATTTCTTCATTTTATATGCACAGCTTTGAAAATAAGGTTGATTTGACCCAAGTAGGAGGTTAATTGGCAATTGTAAGACAAGCCTCAAATGCATTTTACAAATATGTTTTAAAGTAAGTTTCATCGGATTCAACTTATATCCATATAGTGGGTAAGGGACGCGGTTTTTAATTATAAAATGTTCAATTTTAATTAAGCCATAACAATGATAAAATGGCACAACATTTCTCTGATATATTTTAGATTAAGTTTGATATGATGAAAATATATAGAAAATATAAACATTTTCAGTTGGATTTGGTCCATTTAATAGATTTATATGTGCGCTTTTATATTATTACAAATTTTTCCGATCAACTACCACATAGTTTGCAAAGACCTGTATATTAAAGCATTCATATTTGTTGTATATTTTATTAGCTTTGAATAAAAATGTTCAATAACGGAGCTTATATTTTTTTACAATTTATTTTAGCATTTATTTTGTATATTTTTGCAATAATTGGCAGAATAAATATAGAAAATTATTTAGTATTTAAACGAATGTCCCGTGAAGTGGACCTCGGCTATAATATAATATAAAAAACTGTATGTATATACATTTTTATGGAAAGGATAAAATGAATACATGATTTTTAGATGCAATTATAGGCACGATATCCTATCACATTTTATTCTATTCTTTTCTATTGTATTATATAATATTCTCTATGCTATGCTGTTTGACCGTATTTAATTTGATTAATAATCGATTGGGCAGCTAGTTCTGGTTTGCCAGGTGGGTTGGCGCCCGCTCTAACACCTGTTGCGGCGGCGGCAGGTGATGTATGTCCAATCATTAAGTGATTAAACAATTGATTAAGTTTTAATAAATTTGCAAAATCAATATTAAAAATTAAGTGCAGTAATTACTTAAATGGCTATTTGCTTGCCAGCCAAAATAAATATTTTGCGAACAAGCATTTAAACACCGCCGCCCGCTGATGCTCCGCCATCGCTTCCCTGCTGCCCTGCTCCCCCCATGACCCCCGTGGCCCCCACGCCCCAAGTGCCAGTTCCTGTTCCTGTTCCTTGCTTCAATGGGGCGCCGCAGCGGCCTCTGTGGCTGCGAATGGCCGTGGGCGTGTGTGCATATGCATAAATGTGTATGTAATCATGCACACACACACACGCGCGCACACACACAGGCAAACACTTGCGAACAGGCATAAATTTACCTGCTGCATTATATAAATATTTACGCAATATACGTAAAATGCGTAACGCCTGTTGTCAACAACATAATCAACAACAACTGTGCCACACACACACACACACACACACACACACACAACGCAGCCAATGGCAATGGCACCCCGCCAGAAACCAATCGGACGGCCAGTCAGCCGGACAGTGGCTGCGACTGGTCTTCGGACTGGGACACGGACACGGACACGGACACGGCCCTGTCCAGTTGTCCAGTTGTCCAGGCTGATGGCGCGTTCCCTTACCCAAGCCAGGCTCCAGATTCAGCTCCAGCGCCGCGGCACACGACACATAATACAAACGATTTGCATATGTGCACACACACATACACACACACATGCATATGTGTGTGTATATGCAAAGCAAAGGCAATTTTTTCTTTGTCATTAATTAAATTACATTGCGCAAATTGCAGGCAGCTCGGCATACCGCAGCCACAGAAACCCCCCGCCCCGCCCCGCCCCCAAAGCCCCCCTCCACCAACACCAGACGTGCGTAAGGGTAACAATAACAGTAGAATGTTCCCTGCCTCATTCCGGCCATTCGATAGCGATGCCAATAGCAAACCCGCTCCCGTTTCCCTTTCCGCAACCACTGCCATTTTCATGGCTCACTTATTGTTGGATCTGTTCCATCCGAAATGCCTTTTGACAGCGCCTCCTGGCTGCTGCCGATTCGTGTGGGGCACTTTGAAGGAGGGGGCGACCAAAGGGCTTCAATTTGGTGCAGAGCTATATATAATTATATTGCCTTATCGTTGGCTATCATTTCAATTATGATTTATTGTTGAACTTTAACGACACCTATTAAAATACTTTAAAAGCGAGAGCGAGAGAGAATAAATCAAAGATTAAATATATTTAAATATATATACAAATGTATATACAGTTGAGTTATATTTCCAGATAAAAAACGGGAAATTAAAATCTTTTTGATAGAAAGTATTTTGGTAAATTTATAAATTTTGCTTTCAATGACTACAAGCTTTGTTTTTAAAGATTTGTATTATATAAAGTTTGCATAAAATATTTAACTAAGAACTTGTACAAAATAAACAAAGCAGCTTGACGACAATGTTGAGTTAACCTTGCCTTTGAGCTAATGCCCAGAAGTAGACGGATATGAAGATTTTCAACATCTACCGCAAGCTCGACTCAAAGTATTTTTTATGTTGTGGGCATCAGTAAATTTATTGTATGTCCATGATTATTCCCGAGAAGCGGTTCGAGGAACGGCGTTGTCCAGTGCCGACAGTTCCCAGTTGCCAGTTGCCAGTTCCCAGTTCCAGTGGCCGCGACAGCCTCGTTTCTCCTACATAATTAGCAGTTCCATAAAACACACAATGCCCAAATATGCAGCTCTTCGCCAGTTGCCGTTGCCCCGCCGTCGTCTGATCTCGCCCGACCCGGTCGGGGGTGCCCAAAACACGGCTACCGGAGATAAGTGGCCAAGACGCAGGTCAGTGCAAACAGTCAAACACGAGGATCGAAGTGTGACACAATGCAGCCAGTTAGATAAACCGGTTGAAGGTTCGATTTCAGGTAGTTCGCCTATGTAAACATCCAACAGCGGATGTCTTCGAAAAGAGTGTATATATGCTATATAGTACTGTCTATGCTATCTGAGCTATTACTGAACAAACAGGAGCACTCATGTTTCTAAAAGTATTGATTTTTATCAAAAAGAAAAAAACGAATTTCTCGAATTGATCTGATCTTTATATTTCTTGAATTGGCGACTATTTTCCAGTCTAATGTTTAGAAATTTCGGCATCTGAATTGACAACTTTGTTGCTTGATTTAAGTACAAAATATTTATGTATCTATCGGATGCGATTCAAGAAATATCATAATATCGCCCATACAAATTTCAAAAATCTATATTTTTCGAAAATAACATAGTTAGGGCAGTTATCGACAGTTTTAAGCTGCTTTTTTTTGGTTGGGTAGGAAGTTATTTAAAAAGATAATTAAATTATGATATCTTTAGCTTTTCCATTTACGTTTTATCAGTTAAGTCTAAACAAATCTGAAATAAAACCAACGACAGAGGGAAAGAGAGAGGGAGAGAGCAAGTCGCAAAGATAAATAGGGAAATAGATAAAAACAACAACTGAGAAACAGGCAGCAGCAGAAAACCCGTGAAAGGGTAAATCGGGCGACATGTTGTGAAAACATGCTACCGAATTGCAGTTAACAAACATGCGACACAGCCCAAACTCGAACCGAAGAGCGCGTTGGGTGCCTATGTCTGTCTGATCTGTCCCAGTGCGGTGTTTGCGTAGGCCCCGTTTCGGAGCTGGCCAAGGTCGTGCGTGTCGGCAACGGCGTTTAATCTGATATCCCATAGCCATATCGTTATCGCGGTGCAGTAGTCGGCGGCAGTCGGCTGTCCGGGCTGGCAAAAGGATCAGTTTTCAAGGAAAACATCGCCAAGTGCAATTAACACGTCGCGGCAACAAATGTGTTGCGAGATCCGGGCCCAATGCCCGGGTACGGCCAACCGTCCACCAAAGTAAACACTTTGATAATGATAATGTGAATGTGAATGTGAATGTGAATGTGAATGTGAACTGTGAACTGTGATCTGT
The DNA here is from genome assembly GCA_035047465.1 of Drosophila sordidula. NCBI lineage: Eukaryota > Metazoa > Arthropoda > Insecta > Diptera > Drosophilidae > Drosophila > Drosophila sordidula. The sequence goes on along the minus strand of JAWNPQ010000136.1, from coordinate 3,207,786 downwards.
GACTGCTGGCGGTGTCGTTTCTAGATGTCGTTGCTCGTCTTCCTCTTGCCTTTTGCTTCTTCGGATTTTCCACGTTGACGTGCGGCGCGGCACTTTAAGGATTTTCTTCTCCGCTCTGTTGTTGTTGCTGTCGCTGTTGCTGTCGCTGTTGCTGTTCTGTGTTGTATCAACACAAACAGCAGACAAAGACAACTACAAATTCGTGTCTAACAAACTCATAGATAAGTGCTAATTGGGTTTGCCAGAACGAAAGGGCTGCAGTCAGCTGGTGCTTGTAATGGACACCCTAACAGCACCCTACCCGGCACGGCCGGCTACCGTCGAGCCGAAACGAAAATGAACCCATCAAGAGCTGCCACAGCCACTGACGCTGCGTGTGGAGTGCTGTTCGGGGGCATGCGTCAAGGGGGTGGGGGAAGGGTGGGGGGGGGGGGTTGGCTGCCCGCTCAAGTTGTGTTTTTCCTGTTGGCGGGCACTTTATGCACTTTAGTTGCTGCAGGCCAGCAAAAAATTAGTTCCTTTTTTCAGCTGCTGCTGGTTGCTTTTTTGCGATTCAATTGATATTGAATGCCATGAATATTGAGGCAAATCGACATCAACGAACGTCCAGTCGAGTGCTTCTTTTTCTGCCGTTTTTAACAAACATAAAATCAATTACACAAGCTTCATTAAGCTTGTGCAGGTGAATGTGTGTGTGTGTGTGTGTGTGTGTGTGTGTGTGTGTGTGTGTGTGTGTGTGTGTGTGTTCCAGGTCGGTATGTTTGTTCGGGCAGCGCCCGCAGCTGAATGGCAAATGCGACCGGTAAACGGCGTTTGATGAAAAAGGTCCCCCTGGCTTACCCAGTCCCGAATTGCAGAGCCCAGCACCCGAGTCCGAATCCGAGCCCGAACACACAAGCCACACACAAGCGAATAGAAGCGAATGCGAGTACTCACTCAAATGACTCGAACTCGCACTTGAACTCTTAACTCCGACTTCAACTTTGACTTCGACTTCGACATTGTCTCGGCCTGATTGGCCTGCCCCGGGCTGTTGGCATATGTCAACGGCACGGGGCACCGCTAACCGACGGCGAAATAATTGCGGTTATGGTCCCGCCGCAGTTGCCGCCCTGCCCCCACCCCCCACCCCCCATCTGACCCAAACTCCGCGGAGATGCCTTAATTTAACCTAAGTGATTGATGCCAGTTGCAAACTTTGAAGCGGAGCATCTGAAGCAAACAACACACACTCGCACACACTCGCATATATCACATATATCACTCATTAAAGTCCTTGGGGACTTACGCAAATTCTGCAGTGTCGTAAATAAATACAAACTCTGACTGAAAACCTAATTGGCCAAGTTTCCTAATAGGCCAAGCTCGTTTATTTTTAAATAAATATTAACTATAGCTGAGTATTAATATATTACATCCATAAAACATAAATAGTTCGTCACCTGGCCAGGCCAGGGAGAATAATAGTTTGGAAAAGTGAAGTTTTCTAATCAAGAAAGGCCAAAATTTAACAAAAATGTTTGGTGGTTAATTCTCGAGATTAAATCTGCATTTAAAATATATTTAATTGTTTTTTAAATTTTGTGAACAAGCAATTATTACAATATATTTATAATAAAGTAAATTAGCTTCTAAGCATGTTATGTTAAAATAGCTATATGTTTTCGAGGGATATATATACAATTGCTAATGCTACTTTTATAATTGATGTGCCAATGAATGTTATACTATCAACTTTTGAACATCTCGGAAGATAAGCAGGCGATACCATCGGCGCTCATCCGATTTGGTGCATAAATAATTTATTTGGTTGATTTTTCCACTTGTAACTGATTTCCATTTATTTGCACTTAAGTACGGCAATCGTCTAGGACTCGAAGTTGATGGTAGTTGGCGGGGGCGTGGGGCTGGAGTTGGAGTTGGAGTCGGAGCAGGGGGTGGGTGTAGTGGCAATCGGTTTGTTCCGAGTCAGCTGCTGTGCGAGGATAAGTAAATGCTCGGGCCACAAATATTTGAGTGGGCGACCGCGCAAACAATGTTTTTCTAGCCAGAAGTTATGTTTTTAGTTTTGTGGCATTCGGAGTGGATCTTTGGACGGCTGACCCTGGCAGGAGTAGCCAGGAGGAGGGCCCGTCAGGCGGGTGTTTACCCATTAACTTGCCTTTATTGACAACGACGACTTCAGTGATGAAATGTAAGCAACATCAAAGCCAAATACTCGCTCCTTCACTCTACTTGGCTTTTCATTTCGCTTCAGCTCCTGCTCCAGCTCCGGCTCCGGCTCCCGCTCCCGCTCCTGCTCCTGCTCCGGCTCCTGCTCAGCGGCCGGTTGTTTGGTTTTTGGTTGTTTCCAATGTTTGCACAGCCCCGGCGTGCCCCGCGCCACCCTTCGCTTCACTAAATCCTGCGACGAATGCGACAAGAGTGGCCCGGGCCACGGGGTGGGAACGGGAACGGGAACGGGAACGGGAACGGGTCGTGGGGGTATTATCCCTTTTGACGTGCGCGCATTATAAAAATCAATGAATTAACATTTACATGCAAAAGTATTTGACCACAAAAAAGAAACAAATGTACAACGGCCAACTGTTGGGTGACCTGTGTCCATTTGTATGAGCCATGTGTGTGCGTGTGTGTGTGTGTGTGTGTGCAGCCCTTGTATGCATACACTTGATTACTGGTGTCTTTACCCCTGGCCCGCCCCATTTGAATATTTGCTTTTTATGCGAGTGTTTTCCTTTGCTTTTCCCTCTTTTTTTCCTTTGCTATTTTTTTTCCTGTTTGCTTGGATGTGGCAACATTAAAGTCAGGGGCCATTCGGACTCGACCAACGGTTTATTCATTTCAACGGCACGACTGCCGCGGGGCTGGGGCAGACGACAAAGCAGACCTGAGCGAAATCATTTCTATTACAAATTTAATCATCCTAAACAGTTTCCCCCCAACCAGCAATTGATTCATTTCAGTGCCTTTCAATTGGCTTTTAACCGATTAGCACGGCGCAGTTACTAAGCCCCCTCCCCCCTTTACCGATTTCCATTGGCCATCACATTACCTGCCCGGTCGGAACATTAACCCTTTCGTGATTTCCCACACCACTTCATTAGCATAAAACGGCAATATTTGACAACACTCAAAGCCCATGGAAATGGCCTAAAATATGCATTCGCCATATGTCCAAAGTAGCCATAGTCATGCCAGTCAGTAGGGGCACTCAACTAATGGCTACCCTATTAAAGCAGTTATATATAGTATATTTAAAAGATTTTCCTACTAACCTTTCAAATCGAATGAGAATTTGAATAGAAGTAACCCATAACCCATAAAATATATATATATTTAGAGAAATGAAAAAGTTAAAAAAGTTGCAATTATAATTAATATTGGCTTATTATAAATTCCGGGCTGAGGTAAAACGCATTCATGAACCGAGGTAGGTTTAGGAACTTATAAAAATATAAATATAATATTTTACAATTACAATTCATAGTTGAACATTTGAAATACCCCATCAATAACGTTATACGCAGGGTGTGCAGGCTGGCCTTTTAGCCAATTGTTTAGATAGATTCGAATGCGAAATGCCATTAGGCTGAGTAAAGGCCTGCGTCGCTGCTGCTGCTTGTTGTATGACACTTGGAACAACAACCAAGCGCAACTAGGAGAAAGGATCAGGATCGGAGCAGCGCCAATGCTCAGATTAGATCGACGCGAAGCGACAATGGAACGTGCTGTGCTTGACTGCTGATAAGAGGATCTTCGCTCTGGATAAACGTCGCACTGGAGCTGCAGCTGAGGCCGGCTCTGGACCGGACCCAGGCCCAGGGCCAGGGCCAGGCCCAGGTCCAGGCCCAGGCACTGGACTGCTGTCAAAGACAAAGTGTCTGGCATAATGCTCATGGGCACTTTGAAAGCTGAAACGAGTACGCGAAGTGGAAAAAGGGCGAAGCAGCAGCGTTTCCTGCTTGTAAAGCTGGCCCCCTTAATCTCGCTTTCGGCACGTATCGAGGAGCCGACGCGATATGTTGGCGGTCGCAGTGCCTGGCAGTAGTTTTACATACAATGCCATGCGGCTACCGCCTGCCACGGGACCCGAGACCCGGGACCCGGGACTGCGACTGCGACTTATGCTGGGAGTTGCCGCTGGGGCCGCAGTTGTTGCTGCGGCTGTTGCTGATCGCATGCGATTGCGATCGGCGCGGTAACAAAGCGATAATGCGAAAATCGTGTAATCCATTAGCGTAACTTTTTGCAAATTTGTGACAATGACAATATTAAGATAACACATACAATACACCAAAGCGCTCAGATCTCAGCTCAGCTCAGCTCAGCTCTCGACTCCCGACTCCCGCGATAGAGTCTCTCTGCCCTGACCATTGTTTGCCCAATGAGCTGCCTGTGCCAAATTAATTTGTCGTCAACCGCACTCCGCCAAAATCTTCGCCATCGAGTCTGGTGGTGGTCTCTTTGCTCAGCCGGTCTCGGTTCATGGCTCTCCCTGCTGACTTCATCAGCTCGCAAGATGTCAAACTGGAAATTCTGTTGCAGCTCCAGCTCCAGCTCCAACTCCAGCTCCAGCTGAGGTCCATCTCTCGCATTCAGCATATGCCTTTAATTGAAGATGCGTGCGCGCATACTTAAATCGCGCAAACAACACTTTGATCTTAAAAGAAGTGACGTTTAGTGGTAGTTTTATGGCGATAATGATCTTTCGGATGGGACAGTGATGCCATTTATTATGCACCGATTATCGGCTGAGCATGCTCCGACTCTGCGCCCAAAGGACCCGGCCAAAGGCCCCAAAGGCCGTACAACATATCCATTGCACGGATTGTGACACTAGTCTATGGCAACAAATATGCCCCGACACACACTTGCATACATGTATGTCAACTGGCCCAGCAGATTTGTCTACAAATTCAAATTCAGCGAAGGGCAAAATGACTAAGCATCTTTATATGAAAACAAGATTTTCCTATACAAAAACACATTGGCCAAGAAAAACATTTTCCAGAATATCTTTATCTTTACGGAGGCTTTCTTTAATCCAAAAATGCCTAAATATATAAAGTACTCGATTAATCTGTAATCCATAAGCAAAGAATTTGGTTTTGATTTATGGTATAAATGAATCAGAAATGATTCATACTTACTTTAACAATTTAAAATGGAACTCAAATCCACATCCTACTTGCTCTATAATAAATACAAGTACTGTTTGTGATATATAGCACTTTTTTTTTTAAATATTAAAGACAGTCTCTCTCAACTATCGCTGCCAAGTTTATACGAAAAATGTATTCAATATGCAATAAATAAATAAAAATAAAATAATTCAGTACATATTAACATAAACAGTTATTGCTTAAAGTTAGAATAATTAAACTAAAATATCAGGGAGCGTAAAGGTGTGATATTAATTTTCTTAATTAAAGGTAAATAGAGCATCCTTTATTATTAATAACTTTAAGCCTTATAGATAAACAAATTTGAGGCCATTGTAATATAAATATATCTGTTGCAGTTCCCGTTAGTTGACAGTGGGTTAAGTTCCCACTCAGTTTTGGGTCCGCAAATAATCGTTGGACAATTTATAAGCTCAATTACAATTTGACGTGCTTGGTAAATATTTAACATGTAGGCAGTTTGGGTTGACAACATGTTAAATCAATTTATAAGGAACTTCGGTATCTGGCTTCCGGCTAACCCATTTCCACTCCGCCGAGCTGTCGGGCTCCAAATCGAACGCCGCGATCGGATCGGGCGAGGGTATTGCCCTTGTCATTTACTCAGTCGTCGCTTGGGGCCCTGTATCCCGGCAGGCGTATTACCCATCGGCTGTTGTTATGATTTGTCACCTTTTAATTTTTAGATGGCAGCAAATGTAAACTATTGTCGCCCGCGATGTAAACACATCGCAAACAAAGAAAACAAATACCCAGTGCCAGTGGCAGTCTCCAGTCTCCATTCTCCTGTCTCGCAGTCTCCCAGTCTCCCATCTCCGTGCGTCATGTCGCTGTCGTCGATGTTGTCGTCGTCGTCGTAGCCAGTTCCGTTGGAGCCCGTGCAGTTCGCGTCGCCCGCCGGATCACCTGCCCGCGTAGGGGATCTGGCCAGAGCCAGCAATTGCTCTTTGCTGCTTAACAACAATCCAAGCGTCAAGCATCTGGGACTGCGGAACTTCGCTCAGCACCAGTCAGGGGCGGGGGCGGGGGCGGGGGCGGAGGCGGGGGCAGGGGCTGAGGGCAGCAAGAAGCTGAATGCTCACACAACAACCCACATCAAATAACAGTTTATGGCATTACACCACAGCATGCCACTGCCACACATTTCCTTGTACACAATTTAGAGACTTCTGCTGCCAGCGATGGAGATGTGCGCGTGACTAAGACACGTGGCTCGTGAGTCAAATACAGTAGAGGATAGGATAGTCTAAATAAGTTTCAGTTTTTTTACTTGATTTTATATCTTAAAAAAATGTTCAAAAATATTTAATTTTATTTTATTTATATTATTCTATTTTATTTTATTATATTTGATTTATATTATTATTCGGTAAGTGTTACCCAAGCACAACTATCGCCTGTATTTGGCCACACCTCTGATTCAAATGCAGTTACAAGTTGCGCCTCGCCACCTTCTCAATGCCTAAAACTCAGCTCGCTTCCATTACACAGTGCGCCCTTCATCGATTACGCACGCACACACACCCGCTCTCGCACACACACACACACACGTATGTCGTATTTTTAGCTAGTGTTGATGTCTTCAATTAAAGAACCGCGGATGCTGCCAACAGCAATTAGATTGCGGTGCGTTTAGGCTAGTGCGAGTGCGAGGCGATGTGTGGAGGAGGCGGGGCGGGGCTGGCAGTGGATTGGGGCTTGCTATGGTCACACATTCACATTGCTGGCAGTGCAAGGTGTCGCCGATGTCGTCGCCACCTCGAAAAATTAGTTGTCAAATGGCTTTTCAGCCATTTGTGTGACAGACGGCTTTTACCAGAGTGGAAAAGTGAGAGTGTCGCCACGTCGATCTGTTGCTGGTTGCTTGTTGCTGGTTGCTGTCGCTGTCGATGCCGTGAATCATGAACATTTGACAACGTATTTGTTCTTGTTAATAACTTACGAATTTATGATTTGCCCGCCGACTGCGCAATGCTTTCCATTTCTGATATTTTTGTCTCGACGCCGCCGCACATGGCCCACTGTACTGGCCCCTTGATGGCGACGCTGGCGACAGCAGCAGCCAGCAGGCGGCCAACGGGGGCTGATGGCTCGTGGTCGCGGCCTGCACGCGCCCCCCTCTTGTCAATATAATCGATTTAATATGAATTTTTCCATTAGTCGCATTCTCCGATTTTAGACGCGTCGTTTTCATAACAGCTCACAGCTCCCCCCGACCCCTCCCCGCCGCCCCGCCCGCTGGTGGGGAACGGGTGCAAGGCATTTCCCTTTTTAGCCCATGTGCTGGAGTTTCGACTGTCTACTCGAACTTAAAAAGTGTTCATGGGGACCACCAATTGTGGAGTTTCGTTTTCACGACTGCTTAAATAAATAAATACACACACACACACACACACATGCAGGTTTATATATATAACATATACATATATATATATATATACTTGTATGTCTGGTCAATCAGAAATGCGTGCGGTTTCATTTTTATAGCCCAGACACAAACACACCCGAAACGCACCCGATTCCAGTTCTCTATTTGAATCCGAACGGTTCTTTGGGGGTATCTCCGTCGACGTCGACGTCGACGTCTACGTCTCGGATTCCGCATTTCATTTCCTTTGCACGGTGGTCTCTTTGGGCCGATTGAACGATTCGGTGTGCCATAAAACTGGACGCCGCATCTGGCAAGTGGGTCGCCGCCGTCTCCCAATCTCCCGATCTCCCAATCTCCCAATCGCTGGCCACTATTTCAGCGAACTAAGCACCCCGGAGCGTGACTCTTCCAGCATATGGGCGTCATATTAACCAATGCCGATTTGTGTTCACTTCTAGTCACGAACCCCCTGCATTTGCCATTTGGATGCACTATTTTTAGATCTCTCCGAACACGAGACTTTTGCCAGCTCTCGCCGCGCGCAATGTGTGTCCGCGTTCCTGATATATATCGATATAAAGATGTCAAAAACAAATTATTATTTTTTAAATTATACAAATATGTATATATATATAAATATAGGATCTTGCAATGCAATCTTTATCTGTATTTGTATCTATTCTTATTTCTAAATGCTATTTGTTTGCATCTTTATATTTATATATATTTATCTATACTTTTTTTTTAATTTTTTCTGCATATGTATCTTTATATGTGTGTATTTACATACCTATGTACAACTTATCTTTATCTAGATCTGTATCCCTTTGCTCTTAAGTCTTATCTCTGCCCAAATCCGAACTCAATTCCCAATCTCAAGGCTACCAGTGGACATTGACCGTTGGTGAGTGAGTGGGGGGGGGGGCTGATCGGGGAGGGGCTGTCGCTGACGTTGACTTGTAGCGCGTGGATATTAAATATTTGACTGGCGTTTCAACAAAGTGAAAATTTATTAAACTTCTAAATAGTGTTGACAAAGATGTACGAGAGTGTGACAGACATGACAAATAGTTTCGCCCGGGCCCCCGCCCTCCCCCCAGCTGCCAGCACACAGCCTCCACCTCCACCCACACACACTGTCGCTTTGACAGCAGCAATTTAAAGTGATGCCAGCGCCTGGGTCTGGTCTAGGTCTCTACCGGCTGCTCGGATCGGGGGACCGGAGGAGCGGGGGGCCTTTGGCTGGTGTCACAAAGTGGCGTGAGATTTGGGAATGAGGCGCCACCGACTGACATACTCCCCATTATTTGTCAGCCTCAATTTGAGCATCATTAAATGAGTTAATGCAATTTAAAACTCTCGACATCTGTACTCATATCTGTTCGCATATTTTTCACCATTTACTCTGGGGTTGTTGCGCCCGTGTGTGTGTGTGTGTGTGTGTGCGCGTGTACTCATTGTTGTGCCAATATGTATCCTGTGTGCTGTATCTGTAACTGTTGCCATATCTGTATCCCTTTTTTTTGCCGTTACATCTTTACAATAGCATTTACATTTTTTTTTTGCTCTCCGCTGTTGTTGTGCATGTTTTACACCAGGAACTGCTGTTTAATGTGTTGTTCCTGTTGCACCCCCCCCCGCGCATCCGCCCATCCAGCCTGCCGGGGTTGTTGGTTAGAGAGGGTGGCTCCGGCTGGCTGGCTGGCAGCTGAAGTCAAGTTCGCATCATTCTTCAAAACGTTTAAGAATCAATTTCAACACAATACGCTCGACAAGTGGGCACAAGAAACCCCCCAACCCTCTCGCCATCCCCCCCCCGCCCCCCCCCGCCCCACAGCATGCAAATGCCATTGGATTAATTTGTGAGGCTTCCGATGCGACAGGACGCCAGTCCCGGCGGATGATGGTGTTACTGTTATTGTTGTCGCATTGTTGAAAACTGAAAAGAGTCGATTGGGTTTCTGCCATGTCCGTCCGTCCGTCCATCCGTCCGTATGAACGCTTTTTTTTATGCCACTGCTGAAGCTATTGGCTTGAAATTTGGAATATATACTCGTATATAACCGCGTCAGATAAAGTGTTAGGATTTTTTATATACTTTTATTGGGGGCGTGGCAAATTGATAAAATCGAGATAACTCCCTCAGTTTTAAAGCTCGTCAAAAATGATGACTTCCTCTAAAGCTCGCACTTGATCATAAAAATTCTTCAGAGCGATTACTGATAATCTTGTCTAAAGATATATAGTACATATGGTCCGGGTAAACAATTTTAGAGCTAAATTTGGCAGAGAAAAAATCTATATTCTTCCTCGGTAACTGTACAATTTAGGACAATTTTCGACTGTTTTCAGCTGTGCACGAGTATTACGCTGTCGATTACACCCGAGTGCAACGCTCTTACTTGCTGTTTTTTTGGAGCCCTATTTAAGCAGTTGACAGCTCTCCTTATCGGCTGCAGCGCAATCAGGAGCAGCGCTTAGATAATGCCCGGCGCAACGGAGTTGGCGGCCTGATTAGCTGCAATTGGAACTGAGTAAATGTGCGCGATTCCCAGGCCGCGTTCACGTGCGCTTGTATTGGTGGCCGGCAACGAGAAGAGCCGGCGGGCGTGCGTTCGGCTCGCGTCTGTGTGCGCCGTGTGTGTGAGTGGCGTGCAGCAGTGTGCGTGGGCATCAAGTGCGTGGCTCGCCTGCTCCGCGCCGGGTGTCGTGTATGCAAATGTTTGACAGTGTCGCTTTATTGTTCCGCTTCGTTCCATATGGCTTAGCACTCGCCGAGCAGCCAAGTGCCAAGAACCACTTGCTGCTGCTGCTGCTGCTTAGTTGTGGAAAGTCACGCTGCCATATTGCGTGTTTTGATTGATGGATAAGCGCGGTATTTGTTTTGCAAACACTTGACAGGCGGCTTGATTAAAAAACTTCACTGCTCACATGGGACTTGGCGCTGGTGTTGCCACTGACACTGCTGCTGTTGGCTGTTGGCTGTTGGCTGGCTAAACGGCAACGTCCTCGACGACATGTTCGGGCGTGTCCCTGCTCCTGCTCCTGCTCCCGCCCCTTCCCCCGGCCGACCCGCTCAATTACCAGAGGGCGGCAGACACAATTTACATGCCGCTTACGGCCTGTCCTGATTTGTTGTCCCTATTTATTTCACGACCTTTGTTGAACATGCAAATTACCATAAATGAAATTGTCGAAACACTGTCGAAACGGCCGCTCAGCCGTCCCGGGCAACCATCTTTCATCCTGTCAGATGTGTCATCGCAACTCCGAATGGAGCGCACCAAATGAAAGTCGAGCGTTGATTAATCGAGAATTCATAAACACACAGCGAATGCCATTAAATAGGTCTACTCGTAAAGTGTGAATATTTGACGTGCACACACACACACACACACACACACCTACATACCCATAATATTTATGTACATATTCCATCCACAAAACTCGAGGCCCTCTAATGGACCTCGGCGCTGCGGAAGTTTACTTTCAGATACTTTTCGTGTGCCAATTGATCGCTCTCCGGGGGCTCAGTGGGTTGGGCCAGTCTCCTTCGATAAACGATAGACGGTAATCGATATCGAAAAACTTCCTTTTAATGATGAAACATTTTTTGGTTTCTCCTTGTCAAAGTTATGTTCCTGTCTAAGTTAACATTTACTTACCGATTCCGTCCGTTAGGTTGACAAGCGCATAACCTAACAGGAACTTGAACAAATGGCTAGGCAGACCGTTAGAAATTATCGATTTGCTTAGATAATTTCTTGGCCTATTATGGCTCTCGGGGGATTTTTGGTCGCTTGCCGAAATCAATTTGATACAATTTCCATTTTTTTTTGATATGTTACTCGCATTTGTCGGCAACATTATTGCGGCGAGTGAGTTTGACGCCGTTGTTGTGGATGCGACCAGGCAATTACGATAACTTCATAATGGTCTATTTATCATGAACGGCTGGCTAATCAATATGGGCGGCAAGGGGTAAATGGCACGGAATGGATGGCGAACGGTCACTCGGAGCCCGCTCGCAAATGTCCCCTGGCACTATAATACTCTGTATTTATTTTGCCTGAATAAAGATGTCATAAAAAACAAATTTCACTTTTATGTTTTGGCACGAGCAAAGCGGAAAAGATTCATGGCCCATTCGAATTGGCCTTTGGCCCGCGCGGGGGGGGGGGGGGGGGGAGAATATATCGGGGGATGCTCCGGCCACAAGCCACCAGTTAGCAGTAACCAGTAACCAGTTGCCATATACCATACACCAGCTAACAGCTACCGCCTTGATGATGCTAACGCTGATGCCCAATTTCAAAAGGAGTGCCGGCATCACGAAGCATTAGCATTAGCTGCCTACGGGCCCCGGCTGTGTCCAAAGGACTTCACTGCTCGCCCAATGCTCAAAGGGTTAACGTGTGCACACATTTTTCAGCTCCGTGCGGGGGTCCGCCCCCCCGGGCTGCTGGGAGGGGGCTGATGTTGCCTGTTACTGTTGTCACCCTTGTGCTCGCCGGATACATAGCGTTACATCGTCCGGGCGCGGGCTGGCGGTCGGCTCGGACTTAGCCAGCTAGGGTCAATCGATGGGAAAGGGTTTAAATGATTTGTCGCCTTTTACGCGAGCGATTACCACATTATAGGATAAAGCGCTCCTTATATTGGAAAACACTTTCGTTTATTGCACGATGCGGCACTTTGCGAGCGCAAATGTATTCCCACTTGTGCGGCCCCGGGTCCTGTTACTGCCGGCAAGTGAAAGGGGGACGCGGCCGGAATTAGGTATTCAGGCAGGGCCCGTGGCAGGCATTGCGACACATTCAAAGCTTTTCCCATCGGGTTCATAAATAATTCCAAAGCAGTTCTTACATAAACAACACCCAACAACAACAACAACAACAGCAGCAGCAGCAGCAAAACACGCTCGCACTTGAAACATGGAATTCAATTTGAGTCGCCTCCTCCCCCTCCCCCCTCCCCCCACCCAACCGGGCCCTGCCAGTTCGTTAATGAGTTTCTACGCAATTTCGTTAGCAGGAATTATTAAAGCCTCGACAAAATGATTATGCAGCTCAGAGCAGACACAGCAGCTCAAGCGAGTAGTCATACAATATGCATGCCGGGCTTACTTTTGAGTCCCCCCCCCCTGCTCCGCTTCGCCTGGTCCCATCGGACTGGCCCCAGAGTGGCGAATTGTCAATGCCGTAACCAGTGCTCGATTCGTGAGCCGCGACTTGTATCTGATTTGTCATTTGGCATCAAAAGGCGCATCATATTACACCTGGAACACAGTTGCAGTTGCAGTGGCCAACAAATGGGACCACCGTCCAAGTGGAGCTGTTGCATGCAGAGATTAGATCGCGGCCAGCGGCTTAAAGAGCACTCTTCCCCAAAGCATATCCGCTTGTTGCCCTCGGATTAATAATTAATTAATCAGTTAAAGAAGAGTCAATGTAATGTTCTAATGGAAGGTACAACATTACTGACACTTATATATTTAAATATTTAGTTTTTATAATTTTTAGAAGAGAGTTTTAATAACGCATATATATAGATACAATTACTGTATATGCCGTTAGGTCCACACCTTTTAATATATATTATATTCGCATTTGAAATCAAATATTGTGCAATATTTGCAGGGTATATCCACTTCGTCGTGTCGCAGTTTCCCCTGGTCGTTTGGGCTTTGCTCCCAGGCACGACTTCATAAATGCGGTTTCGCTGCGAGGCAATCCCATGTCCAGGTCCATCAAAATGCATAATGAGTCTGCGATTATGTCCCAACGTGGCCCTTTGCAAGACCCTTTGTCCACCCCATCGGGTGTGCGTGAGCTTTGCGTTTAGTCAAATGCCTAAATTTGGACAGGGCATCGTGCATTCGAGCAGTCTTGGACGTTTCTCCTCTCTCGTTTGCTTGATCGTCAGCTGGCAGCCCAACTGGGTCTGGGCCTGGTCCTGGGCCTCAATCATCTGGCAGCGGCTACTTCTGTTTTGTTGGCAGCTCCCGGGCTTTGAGTGTGGTTTCTGATCGTGCTGCGTCTCGGATTTCATAAAGGCCGGAGTTGCTTTGGATCCTCCAGATTGCGACATAAAGCGACATCACCCATTCGGACAAATGAACTTGGTGAACTCTGATCTTATCCTTGCACTAATTTGGGTCGTTGTCTGAATTCAAATTCAATTCTAGCAAATATCAATCTTACTTGTTTTTGTGTTAAATTAAATATATACTTCTAATATATATATATTTATAAAAGCTGTTATTTATTTTTTTAGGAAAATATATATTATAAATGCCAAAAAGTCAATCACATTTTCCCAGGTTCAATTCTTGTTAAATTCTTTTTTGTTTCATTTTAATTGGAACAATTTGAAAAATAGCTTTTACTGTGAAAATTGAAATATTACGGTAATGTACTATGTGCCACAAAATGAGGCAAAGGATATAAATAAAGCTACAATTGCATGTTCTGGCTTTTGGTTCGAACCCAATTGTTTTGTTGTACTTTTGTTTTTTTCTCATATTTTTGATGGGTTTTGTCAATTTGGCGTTTATCCGAGTGTGGAAAGTTTGAAACATTGTTGACGGATCAACCACTGGACGGGTCGTTGTTGGCATTTACAGTTAGTGAGCGTGTGTGTGTGTGTGTGTGTCCTGGGGACAGCTGCTTGAAACAAATTGCTGATATGTCCAGAAGCGATGCCGCAAATTAGTGTGTTTAATACGTGTGTCTGCAGCGTTAACAAATTGAACTCATTTCGTTTACATTGCGATGATCACCGGAAAACAAATGGCCGCCAAGTGGCAACGACGGAAGCTTTAACGGCCCCGGCCGGGCAGGAAGGGTGAGGGCGCGGGCGAGGGCGAGGACGAGGGCAAGGTGTCTTTTGTCTGTCGTTGGCGCCAAGTGCACGTCCATGTCCTGTGTGGGCAGCGGTCAAGCTCTCACACACACACACACAGTTGTTTGGCTGGAACAAAAAGACAAATGAGCGGCACGTAAGTTATTTGTACATTGTGTCCCCTCATCAGGCAGCGACTGGGACATCAGATGTTATGGCCATAAACAAAAGTGTTTTAATAACAAGGTTAATGACAAGTGGAATGCCCGCAGACAGCCCGCATTCACAGGTCGTCGCTGTTGGGACGTGAGCCGAGTCTTTGGCTTCTGGTCGTCTCAAGGCGCAATTGGTCAGTCACGAAGTAAACAAATAACGTGTCCGATGTCACGAGTCCTGGGACGCCACAGGATGAAGCCTGCCAAAATCCGTCCGTTGCGGTGGCTCTAACGAGATGGCCGGAATGCCTAATAGTTATGGACTTGTATCAAAATTTAATTATGTCAAATATTTCACTTGTCAATGCAGCTGGGCTTGGGCCAAAGTCCCCGCCCGGGCCAGACAATGGCCACGGCCAGAGGCAATCGAGCCAGCACAGCTGCGGTCTCTCCACTTGGCCAAAGAACTGGTCCGAGCCAAGAAGCTGCCGCTGCAGCCACTTCATAGATTATTAAAGCGAAATGTTACACAAAAGCATATAATTCTTATTCTTTTATTGCGAGTATATTGCCGGCAAGTGTCCGAATGTTGTTGCTGCTGGTTGTTGGTTGCTGGTTGCTGGTTGCCCCTCCCCCTGCCCCTCCCCCCACCCGCTGCTGCAATCAATTCATGCATAAACCCTTATGACTTTATACGCTTCACGCTTTCCCCAACAAGGGGCCGCTGCACGGTACACTGGACCGCCGGACCGCCGGACCGTCGGACTGGTTGGACACGAGAGCATGTTACGGCCAGTCCAGAGCGTATGCCACAGTAATATTTTACCATAATGTAACGGAAAATAGCCAAGACGTGGTCATTTGAAATATTTCATTTTATTTCGCTTCAGTTTTCACAACAGCAGCAGCAACAACAACAACAACAACAACAACAACAGCAAAAAGGTGTAGCGACAAACAGCGCCAGCCGCAGACGCATTACATATGTGAGATTAGATACATACATGCACACATACACACACACTCGTTTATAGCCATACCCATGTTTACTTCCACTCACGAATATCTAAGCTCTCTGCCCAGTTTAACTTTGATTTGCGGCTTTTGGCCTCAGAAAGCTGCCTCTGATAATTGTAGGGCTACAGCATTTTTTATATATTATATAAGTCTAATATACTAATTTATATATTCAATCTTTATTTCCTCCCCAATCGTTAAATTTAAAGGACATTGGAATGTTATATAACCGTTTACTTTTTACTCGTTTACGAAATGAATTAAGTAAATGGGTTTTGTTTAAAAAACCGATATTTTGCCAAAATATAAATTATATATACTCAGGTTTCTATCCCGACGTGAATTTTATGCTGAAGCGATATCCATCCACTAATTGAAAAATTTTGAAATAGTCTATGAGCGAAAGCTATGTAAAATAACTTTTAGCATACTGTAAGTCTAGGAGTTCTTCAAAAGCAGCAGCGATTTTCGAGTCCGGAATTCAGGAAATAATTCATCTGAGTACTGTGGGGCAGGGGGTTGCATAAGCTCCGGGGGTTCTGCTCAAGCGACTCATGAGATGTCAAGTTGTGTCTTCTGGAGAGTTGCACAATCAACAACATGCACACACACACACACACGCCTAGGATATAAGTGTGTGTGCACACTATGTAAGTAGATGGGAAATTTGAAAAGCGGAGCTCCGCTGGCTGTCGACTTTCTAGTCGCTACGTGACGTGGAAAAAAGAGGAAAATCTAGAATTCAGGCTGTGGCAAGTTGTTATTTTGTTATTGCGGGTCGCTGGGAAGGCGTTCAAGGATGCGAATGCCTGCAAGGATACTCATATATGTGCCATTGATTCATGAGTGCATGGGTGTGGCCACGGGCTGTCGGAGGGTGTGGGTGCTGTTCGACTGCGTATATGGGTGTGCGTGTGTGTGCGAGTGTGTGCATGTGTCCGATTTGAAATTATTGGCTGCTCCCACGGGTGTCGTAAGTATGGACGAAATGCTCGGGTTCATGCATAGTTAGCCAGCAGAGGCTCTTCAGCTCCTGCCCCTCACTCCCCACACCCAAATCCTCACTCCCCGCTCCTTACTCCTGCGCCAGTCCTCCTTGTGGTTACGGTCTATTTTTGTGTTTTTTGGCTTTTCATCTTATTGGATTGTTAGAGTGACCACAGATTGCCAGCGCATATATGTATGCATGTAACACACACACACACACACACACACACAGCAAAGTGCTTTATTGGGCTATTTTAAATTTCCTGAGCGGCAACAGCTGCCAATAAATGCAATTGAACGTTAACCCAAAATCAAGCAGCAAGAATAGGAATAATCGAAATTAATTTTCTTTTTAAACTTAATGCTGCAGCACTTATCCTAATAACAGTACATTTTAAGATTTCGAATCAGCCTTGATCGAAAATTTGTCCACTTCAAAATTCTCGTTGTCTTCTTGCAGCACTTGCTTAGCAAATTTTTATTTTTATTTTGACAAACAATAAATGGAAAAAAATTCTAAAATTTAATTCTGAGAAAAAAAAAACATAAATAAATTTAAATAGCAGACTAGTTTTAAGAAATGGTTCCAAAATCAATTCCAATTAGCTGTACCGCAAAAGTTCTACTATTTTCTTACAGGTTCAACTCTCGAGTGACACCTGTACTCGTTTGGAGCGTCAAAGTAACAACAATTGATTGGTCGTGCGTACACTTAGAGAAAAGTAAATAAATGCTTGCGTTGAATATTCGACGCTCGTCACGAGATCGTTTCCTATTTGTGCAACAACGAAAACCAACAACAAGTAATTGAAGAGTATTCAGTTCGTGAGCACTCGTGCTGGGCCTTAGAGCGCTGTTTTCTTCGAGTGTAGTTGCTGTTGTTGCTTTTATTAATTGTTGTTCGCTCAGGGTCGGTGGCACTCAGACCCGTTTCGGCTGCGCGCAGCTGGCGGGGCAAGTGTGTCAAACTCTTGCAACGGTGACAATTTGGAGAGTCGCCACACAGCGCTCGACAGCGCTGACAGCTGACAGAATTAGCCTTGAACGGCGACGCCGACGCCGACTGCGACGGCGACGGCGACGTCATTGTGGCATTTTGGCCATGTTCTTTGTCCGTTCCCGTGCCGTGCCCCATCCCCGCTGACTTGACACCTGACTCCTTCACTCGCACAGCTCGTCAACGCCAGCGCAACAATTTGTGATTGTTGATGCTGTTTGCTGTTGCTGCTTGTTGTTGCTGCTTGTTGTTGCTGCTTGTTGTTGCTGCTGCTGCCACAATGGAACGTTACTAATCGCGTTTCTGTCACAGAAATTAAAAGACTACGCGTTTGACAGATAAATTGACACGATCAAGTGCGCCCCTTGCCACGATACATGACCATTAAGTTGGATTAAGTAAAATGGCAACTTCTTCGTCTCGCTGTCCGTCCGGCTTTCAGCTACGGCCTGGGTCCGGGCCTGGCTCGGAGTCTGGGCGTTTTGCTGTGCTGCCAAACGAATTCCAATTGCCCATTAAAACGGCACGTCAAATGGCAAAAGCAACGCATTTGTTTCTAATTGAATGTCAACAATTTACTTATTGTCAAAGTCGACACCAACGCCCTGACAAAGCCCTTTGAGGCCGTTGCCTAATCCCCCCGTCCCCTCCCCCTCCCCCTCCCCCTCCCCATACCACCGCAATCAGAGCGGCAAATGCCAATAACTATGGCATTAGTATCTTTGGTATTCCCATTACTTCACATTGACTGACCGACACATTTAACTCCAAGTTTAACACTTGGCAGTGGGCACATGTGTGTCCGGAAAACGTGGCACATTCCTGCGCCGTTGCATGTTGTATGTTGCACGTTGCACGTTGTGCGCCATTTGGGATGTATTCTGTATGTGTATACAATCGAATGTTTACACATACACATCTATAAAAAAAAAAAACACAAGAAACCGAAAAACGAAAACTTTGACACGCCACAGTTGAAATACTCTGCAATACTCTATGCCATAATTGTCGATTGTAAGTTTAATAATTTTTCAAAAATGGGAAAGGTTGAACAACTGAATGAAAGAGTTAACAATGATATATTAAGATATGATGGGGTAAGAAATAGAATCGAAGAGAAAAAGGTAATTGAAATTACTTTCCGACACAAGCTAGGGTATTACCAAAATGTACATGTGTGCCTGCATCTATTAAGGAATTGGCGCCAACATGTTCTTTTTAAAGACTAGTTTACAGTCTGCATTGTAAAAGTTGTGGAGTAATTGGCGCTAAACCGCCTACAAATCATCACGAAAATGTGACGAAATAAAATAAACAAACTGTCAAATGTCAAGACTATTCATAAACATCTGTCCCCTCCACCCCCCGTATTTGACTTGTTGCCCCCACTCCCACCATCTCTCTCTATCTCTCTCTCTCTCCCTCTCGCACTATCTGCATTTCTTGTGTTAAAAAACAATTTATTCGACTGCCGCCTGGTAAATAGCTGCCTAGTCCAGTCAAGGAGTCCGTGGCAACTAGCTGAGGCGCAGCCGGGCTACATTTACACACACATATGCACATACATACACATATGTATATCTACATATATCGACGTTGTCGCGCCTTGTGCACCCAATTATTTGACTTTGAATATGACTAAGACATTGCACCCAGGAAAAAATCAAGAATTTTTTAGTCAAACTAGTAACAAAATTTGCTTACATGCTAACTGTAATATCTAAAATATAAAAAATATCATTATTCATTTCTGAGAAGAGTTAAAATTTTGTTATACCTCAAAAAATGCCATAATTTTGCTGAATTGGTTGGTTTACCATATCAGACTTATGTTCGAACCTTGGTTTTTCATATTATCTTAAAATTCAAATGTTTTAATATTTTGTTTTTTTTTTCTAAGGAATTTACTTGAATCCAGTCTCTGAGATCAGGCAAATAAGTTCTACTAAATCAAATGTTTTCAAATGAGAAAACGGTTTGGGGTTCGGTTAATTATTTTTTTTAAACATAAGAGCTCATATTTGCAACACCATTATTGTTTATAATTAATTCAGGAATATTCCCAATAATGCTGAACTTAAACTCTTAAAGCCGAACCGATCAGAGTGTTCATATACGAGTATTTGACACGATGTGTCTCCTTGAGTGCGGGCACGAATATGAGTATATGTGGGCCACTTGCCGCGTCGCGGGGCAAGTCTGTTGTGTTATCCCATGTGCCGTGTCCCGTGTCCCGTGTCTCGTGTCGCCGCACCGTTGTGTTCCCTGGGACAGATGCCGTTAGTAGCTTCAGTTTCCGTCTCGCCGAGGTGAGCCACTGCCACGGGCGGAAGACAATGCGGCCACACGCACACATAAATGTGGGCGCCCAGCCCGGGCGCGGATGCATGGTTGCGGTGGTGGCGGGAGATGCCTCGAGACGCCCGAACGGAAACCCACCCAGCACGCGCCCTTAAGGCTCACGGCGTAGTCGTTGCCATAATTCGTTACCTCTTCATCGTCGCAGACGTAAAAACACATATAAAAGATAGAAATTTGTCCCAGGAGCTTTGAAAATTTACAATTTAATTTTGCAGATGGCTCGACTCGGCTACCGTAATGGCATCGAGTTGACTTATTCCGTCTGTGTTTTGACTTTTGAAGACAGTTCCCCTGTTCCTGCCCCTCCCTGTCCCTATCTCTCTGTCTGCGCCGCTGTTTGTGCCCCCCCCCCCCTCGCCGTCGGCATTCGAAGCTCATTCATATGCGAGAATGTAGATTAAATTAGTTAAGAGCGCACTTTGACCTTAAGCACTCAGATTTTGACCAGCTTTATGGGCAATAACTGGAAATTGACTCTGGCAATCACTTTGCAACATTCTCGCACATTATGAATATATATATATATATATATAGGTATATGTACATTTGAAACGTCGCAAAACTTTCGAATCTTATGTGTGTTCATGTGGGCCAAGATATTCTGAGCTGGCACTTGATTGAAGAGAAACTCATTGAGTCGCACATGTCGCAATGTCACCGTCCAGACGACGGCCTGGTCAGCGGGGCAAAGATGGGGGAGGCGAGAAGTCCTTGTTAAGTCCCCGACGTCGTTATCCGCTTAATTACGATAATCATTCATCAATGTGACATTTGCGTTTGACAGACGAAGCTGAATCACGAGCATGATTAATTTTTCGCTCTCCCAAGTGAAATACACAAACATTGCCAGCTCCAAAATTACACAGCGAAACTATTCGGCATATGGGGGATATGTTTTGTTGTTCTCGTTCCTCTTGCTGTTTCCAAGCAGGTGGCTTAACTTTCTGGCCAAAGCTGACAGAAGACCCACAAATTAGTACAAGTTGCGTTTAATTCTTTTTTAAGTATGCTGCTCTGTCCTTCCCATAATCAATATATTTAATGTTATTAAGTGAATAATATGATATCGATTTAAATGCAACTCTAGCGAGGCCTTTGGCCATCATTTTCTCAACACGGTACTAAGTGGAAGGACTTGCATTAGTATTGGCTTGAGTCCTTGGCGCCTATCGCAGGCTGGACGTGCCAGATAAATTAAACGGGGCTAAAGCCTCAGCTCGCCCGGCGCTGGGAACGCGAAGGTTTCGGCTGAGCTCTTTGATGCAGCATTGCGGTGTGTGTGGGTGTGTTGGTGTGTGTTTATTTGCGCCAGTTTAACTGGCACTTGGAGCCATCGAGTGTTGGGGCCAACAACGGTACTCTCACTACAATGGGCCGGAGCTGCCGCTGGTCAACGCCACCGCCTCGTGCCGCTGCTCACTGGAGCTGTTTCTATGGCTGTGGCTGGGGTTTCGCAGTTAAAGTTAACGCTTCAGCGACCGCTGGCCGCTGTGAGGTGTCTCAAGGGAGGCCGGCGCCAACACGATTGCAGCTCAACGAGAACGGCGAAATGATCGGCGGCGTCGCATGGCCGAAAGTGACCACCGTGGGTATTGCACCAATTGCTGTTGTTGGCGGGTAACAAGTAACGGCAACGGCAACGGCCACTTGCAGCATGCAACATGCCACATGCCACATGCCACATGCAACATGTGAGCCGTGTGCGCCGTGCGATGGGGCAACAGCCATCCGAAAAAGAGTCAAATGCAATCGATGTGCCAATCTCCTGCAAATGATATTGGCCAATTAGCTCAATCTCGATAGAGATCATATTGCGGCCGAAGCGAGATTGCAAAAGCCGAAGGCGAGTGTTATACGACATCGACTCCCGATGCGGATTAAGTGCACGGTTGGCAACTTACAGTGGAGACTCTTCAATGTCGGGGGCGAGTATTATGCGCCCCTTACAGGTGATATCTATATGAAGATATGATACCGTGAACCAAATCAAACAGATACAAATATATTGTTATAGGAATGTTAAAATTCAAAGTTAAATTGGAAGTTTGAGAGTTCACCTTGATCGCAGACTCACTTGGAACTTGGATAAGACCTTGCTATACAAGACACTACTTGCCCCTGTCTGGCGATACGCGAACCAAATCTATGGGACGGCTGCACACTCCCACTGGACGAAGATTGGTGTCTTTCAAGCAAAGGTCCTAAGACTTATTACCGGAGCACCATGGTACATCCGCAACCGGGCTCTAGCAGGAGATTTGAGAGTTCCCTTGGTAGGAGACGTTATGCAAGAGCAGTCCCGCAGCTACCTGAATCGCCTCTCTGCCCAACCTAATATACTTGCCAGAAGACATTGTAGAAGAAAGCGACGCAGGCTTCGCAGGGTGCACCCAATAGATCTCCCTAATCGAGTGATTGGCTAAACTGTAACTAAAAAAAATATAAAAATTAAAAAAATAATAATACCATCCTCAGCCCACAATTCTAAGACTTAAGCACCAATCCTAAGTGTGTTAAGAAATTATTGTACAGCTAGGTTAAGATGCTCAAGAATAATATCAATAAATTAGCTAATAAAAAAAAAGGAAGTTTGAGTTATATTTGCTTGATCTAAGAATACTAGAATCGATAGAAAATAGGTTATAAATAGCTGAGCAAGTTCAGCAGGGCTTGTCTGTCAAGTGCTTCTCAATTTGTTGAACTTATACAAGTTAGCAAAGTTCGCCATTGCTTACACACACACACACAGTCGACAGCTGTGTGTGTGTGTTGGGTCACATGATCCATCATCATCTCGTTAGCTGCACGGCTTCCGATATACTTATTATACACATGGTCATAATTTAATGGAAATTGGCTGTCTTTTAATATGCAATAAACGACTTATTTAACACTTGCGCCAGGCATATTGCGATATTCATTTAGGGAAAAGTCGGGCTCGAGCCCAGAGCAAATGCAGGCAGCACGGCCAGGACCAGGACCGGCACAGGCACGGGCACAGGCACAGGCACAGGAGGCAGCAGCGACAACAACAGCAACAGCTCACATTTACATATGCAAATCAGGAAGCCGCCAAAAGAGTCGCGCTGCTCCCAGTAAGCAGCCCAGGCCCAGGCCCAGACCCAGTTTCAGCTGAAGTTTTGGTCTCAAAAATACCCTTACAGATACAAGATACCCTTGGGTTTTCAATCATTACTCAAATTATGATGGTTTAATTTGGACGCTTTCAGAAACCGCAGTCATTAGCCAGGCTCCAGCCCCTTGCAGCTCCGGGGGCATCAATGCATAATGCGTAATGCAATGTTTGTTTTTGTAATGTTCATGATGCGACTAATGTGACGCCCGAAGGCCCGCTGCATAAAAGGGAAAGTCCAGTTGCAGCCCTTAACTCGCTGCCAATATGGGGTGAAGCTGATGCAATAATGTCCTGGTCATCTGCCCGTCTATATTGTCAGAAAATCGACCGGTGGAGCTGGTATATTATAGAGAGAGATGGAGATGGAGAGGGAAATGTGTGACTTAAACTCTAATATCAGCTTTTAGACGCCTCTTGGGGAACTCTTCTCGACTGGCAGGGAAAAACTAAAAGCTATACTTTATATGATCCAATAGAGGCTCCCCTTGGCCAATAAAAACAATAATAATAATAACAAGTAAAGCTTAATTGCTGCATTTTTCTGACTGACTTTTTTTTGCAATAAACATAAAAAAAAACACACTGTGGGAAACTTTTGGTTCAAATTGTTGAAGATTGCTAATCTGCTTTGGTCATAATTAAAAATCATAATTAATATATGTCTTAATTTTGAAACAATTAAGCTGCGGCTAATTGGGGCTCGTTGACAAAAGCGGAGAGAAAGCCAGAAAATCTGTAAGCTAGGCCCTAAAGCCCTTCGGCCATTCGGGCCCAAGACTAATAGGTATGTAAATGAAAGTCTGGGGACGGAAGTCGATTGTAGATACTATAACGTCTAAATGTGTCTGTGTGTGTTGAGTGTTGCACGTGTCTGCGAATGGAACTGGAACTGCGTTATAGTTGGTGATTCATGAATATTTAAACGTCACATTTGGTCGCACTTTTCACGATGCTCATTAATAAGGCGAAGGCAAAAAAATGAAGAAAATGTGGCGATCATCGCTGCCTCGTTTGCCGTTTGCCGTTTTCTGTTTCGTTTCTGGGGCACTGAACAAGTGCCCTCTCTATGCACACACACACACGCACACCCGTGTGGACATGGACTTGGACATGGACATGGCACGGTTGGACAACCGCCTGAGCCTGAGCCGCAGAGAAGAGTTTTCTTTGTTTCGGACATGGCCACATGCATGTGCATCTGTTGAATATCTGTGGGGCTTTTGCCGCTGCATTTCACCAGCACTTGGATATGCAAGATAGCAGCGAGCAGCGAGCAGCAAGAAGCGAGCAGCGAGAAGCGAGCAGCGCCTCGTCTCAGATATGAAGTTGGATTTAATTTCATGCCGCAGTAGTTCGCGCATTCGTTTTGCGCCGCAACATTTCCAACTAAACGGCGACGGGGCGGCCAATGTCTTCGTCTTCTTCGTTGTTGTTGCTGCTGCTGCTGCTGCTGTTGTTTCTCTGTATTATTTAAACCACACGCTCAACATGCAGGCGGAGCGAGCGAGAGGCGTCTTAACATTATTCATGAATACATAATCAGTTGAATTGAGTGTGCAATGCGAGGCCGCAGCGTGTACTACGAGCTAATGTTGTCAACCCCTGGGTAAATGCATAAGTATCTCGCGCTGTCTTAACCCTGGCTAATGACCTTAGCCGAACCCCAGCCGCCGAGCACTTGACACAACTTTTGTCAACTCAGCCAAGCAGGTGCAGCCCAGGGGCCCCGTCACGCTCAATAAATACAAATATTAAGTAATTCCAGCTATTTATGAATATTTGCGTCCATACCAAATATTCGTGAATAGCCCCAGATGATCGGACAGTCGCCAACCATTAGCTGGCGGTTCTATCTATCGAGAAATACTTGTTAGGCTCTTTCCCTTTCCATTTCCCGCTCCCATGTTGTGCTGGAATGTTGGACAATGTTCTTGAAAAGGTGTGCGGCTGTAGTTGATCTTGCCATATAATTTGTTCTCATTACGCTTTCGGGATTTCAAATTGTTTGAGAAATTAATCATTCACTTCGTTAACGCATTATCGGAGTCAAGACGTTGCCCGCATGTATCTGAAAGATGCTTCTCTCATGTGGCAGTCAAAAGATACAAATACTAGCACAGATACATTTACAGTTAAGTGTTTGTACCTAGGCACCCGCAAATGAAAACTTTCCTCTACTTTTTCATAATTACGGGCTATCCCTATTCCTATTTATATATTTTACTATAAATATTATATTAACAAAATTGCATTACTTGTAAGCAATCAATGTATATTAATTATTATGAATTCAATTTAATATACATAATGAGAGACCCAAAAGGAATTCACTCGAAAAGTGAGTTCTACATGAAATATGTTACCAAATTTATTGGACATCCTGATTTGGGATATCAAAAACTAATTTTATTACAATATCAGATGGAAAAGGAACGACCCATTAGATCTTAAAAAATTACTTACTCCAAAAAAATATAAAAAAAAAAGAAAATGTTTTTAGTTTATGACAACTTTTAATTTTTTTTTATTTTTCATTCAAAACCAAAAACAATAAAAACTTAAAATATATAGTTAAAACAAGCAAAGATATTTGAATAAAAAATGCACTTATTGGTTAAAGCATTTTTGTGTGATTTTTGCTTATGTTTGTCAAAGTTTATTCAAATGTGGCGCTTTTAAAAGTCGAAGCAAACTTAACTTAAGATCAGCCAAGAGTGTTTAACAATATAGCTGGCAGTATATCAGATCCTTGTGCCACCTCTCGCTCCCTCTCTTTCTCGCTCTCGCCCTGGGTGTAGGCCGCTCCTTGGCTGGAAAGGTATTAACTCGGTCGAAGGACATTTTTAATTAGCGGACAGAAAGCGGCGCGTTCTTTTAGATTGAAATGCGCCGTTGCAGGGGCCATAAACGCCCTCGTGAAACGCTTGTGGCTATGGATTGTAGACTGTGTGGCTTTGTCTGCTGGTTGTTGTTGCTGTTGTCGTTCCTGTTGCCGTCTTCCTTGCCCTCTGCCTGTTGGATATCAATCTGCATTGGGCGTCGACCGCGGCGACGGCGACGGCGACGGCTTTGACTCTGACCCTGTGCGCTAGTCCAGCGCTCGACTGTTGTTGTTGCTGGCTGTTGTCTGTCTTGGCCGCTGGTGTCTTTCGCATTCACTACATTCACATTCACATTCACCCCATTGGCAGCGGCGTCGGCAGCTGATTCATTCCGCTACGCATTATTAATGCACATATTTTGATAATTGCCGGTTTGGGCAGTCAAACGTCTGCTTCCGCGGTAGGCGTTCTTTTTTCTTTGCTCTTTGACTTGAATTTGTTTTAGTTGCCTGTCCTCTTTCGGTTTCCACATCCAACACACACACACACACGCACACACACACACGTGTATTAACGCTGGCTGACAGCACTTATGGGAGCCATTTGAGCCGCATAGAACCAAGCCGACTGATCGCTCTTTTGTGGACAACACCTTGACGTTGGCAGCAGGTAACACGCAGCTAAAGCTCAATCCGAGCGATAAGCAGCTATATAATTTGCACCCGATCCGTTTGTTGGCTGCCAATATGTTGGTATTATGCAACTGCCGCACTTGAGATCTGTTGTATCTCATTTAAATCCCTCTCTCGCTCCCGACATCTCGCTGTCCCGCTCCCGCTTCGACTCGCCATCTCGCTCTGGCCAATACGGGCTAGCTCAATCGGTTACAGGCGCGCATTTACTTCCCATCCGTCAATCAAAATGAAAATGACCAAAAGATTAATCGTTTGTTTCGGAATTTTGTTTGATGTTTTATCGCCACAAAGTCCCCCAGTTCGTGCCACCACACAAGCACACACATACACACACACACACACACACACGCATGATTGTACATTAGTGCATATATAGTATATATGGATATCTGTACAAGTTTATGTCCATGCGAACTTTTGGCATTGTCGGCCAGTTCTTGACTCAGCCGCTCATTTGCCAACTCATGTGCCGGCCTATGCCAATAATGATGACGATGATAATGATGACAAAATTGATGACGCGGTTAATGGCTTCATACATGTAAATAGGTCCGACACAACTTTATTGTATATTATCGCATATTACGATACATACTTTTTATATACATATAGGTATATCAATAAAAAGTCTTTCCTTTTTATCCTCCTTTCATCTTATAGCACAAATATATCCTCTGAAAGTATCGTTATGGCATAGTTTCGAACATTTACTGACTTTAATTTTGAAAAAATATTATTTAAGGGAAGATGAGTTAAATTGAGGAGTAAAGCCGAAGGATAATTGTACATAATAAATGTTACAAGCCTGGTTTAAGCCAGCTTCAATTTTACTTCTACTATAAACTTGTAAATAAACTTTTCAAAGTATTTATTTT
Organism: Drosophila sordidula; assembly: GCA_035047465.1. Lineage (NCBI taxonomy): Eukaryota > Metazoa > Arthropoda > Insecta > Diptera > Drosophilidae > Drosophila > Drosophila sordidula. The sequence continues at coordinate 3,180,341 of JAWNPQ010000136.1, read as the reverse complement.
TATTTTTATAAAATTTATTACAACCTTAAATATGACTTAGATTCGAGCGATAAGCTGGGTAATAAATAAAATATATTTTTGTTTATCAACATCTGTATATCTTAGAATATTTAAGATCTAAATGGTTATATATATTTATTTCATTTATCTTAAGCATTTTATTAAAATCTCCAAACCGAGTGAAAACGCATTTTCCACTACTCCTACTCTCCTAGTTTTTCCATACGGATAGCGAGTGGAGTACCTGTGGGTACTCCATCTGTAGGGTCCGCCGTTCGCTAATCAATTAGGGGATTGTCGGGCTTGTGACACCGATTTGGTGGATTTGTGCGAAATTCAAACACAGCTTGAGACGGCGGGCAAAATGTTGGGCTTACGGCGCGCAGATCGCACACTCAGTTGCATAAGTATACGCACTGGCGTTCGCCTTTCTCCAAGTCTCGCCCCGTCCCTGTCTTGGCCGCGGCGCTCTCTCGCCGTCCCTTTCTATGTGTGTGCTGCAGACCACAACCTCGCCGCTCAATTTGACTTGGGCAATATGGCAATCAACGGCTGCTTGGCCTTTGGTTTTGGTTTGCTTTTGCTTTTGCTTTTGCTTTTGCTATTGTCGATTCGTCGATGGTGGATATGTATGTGGACGTTGATTGTCGATGTGTTCTGGGCCGTATTGGAGGCCGCGTCAGGTCGAGTAGATGGTCACAATTTAAATTAATGATTTTTTCTACGCTTGATCTGTGATAGTGACTGACATTTTCCCGTCATTCCTCAGATTAAGTCCAAAGTCATCGGCATTTTCTACTTTCTACATTTGGCGCACACACGACGCCTGCTCTCGACCAGGTCCACGACCACGGGCCGGGGCCGGGGCCGGGGCCGGGGCCAGCGCCAGGGGTTTTGGTCATATTCCCGGCTATTGTGTCAGGGTTCGTCATTTATCCTCTATGCGGTATGAACGCGCACTTTTCGTGCGCCGCATCGAGTAGAAAAACGTAATAATTATGTAAAGAATCGTCCGCCTTTTGCGTAGAGTAGTAGCTTTTACTTGAAGCCGCCGATGCCCAACCTGAGGCTGGAATTGAAACTGCGGCCGAGGCAGCTTGGGAATCAATACAGTGGTTACTTCTTCGCAGCCGCAGACGTGTGTGCGTGTGTGCGTGTGTATAGGTGTGTGTGTGTGTCCATGACAGTGGCCAGTCACTGATTTTTGATTCGAGCGCCGTGTGTCTGCCAATCTGGCACTCCGGCGCTTCGGCATCGTCATTACTAGATTGAGATTGATGGCATGTACTCATACTCGGACCCGGTCTTTGTCCCGCTCTTCGTATTCGGTATTGGTCTGGCGCCAGCGTTCTGTCGCTGCGTTGCTTTTGAGTTCGGGCCTGGGTTTGGGTTTGGGTTTGGGTTTGGGTTTGGGCCGGGTCTAAAGCGGCGGTGTCTGCTGCTGCTGTTCGGTCTGATATTATTGTCAATAATTTGTCACAATCGCGGCAATGGAACAAATTGTTCCATGTCATGTTATTGTCAAGATTTGTCGATGCCGGCGTTGATAAGCAAGTGACAAAATAATTAAAACTCATTTTTAACCCCGAGTCAGAGTGAATTGGAAAATAATGCGACAAAACGTTGAGTGCTCAACGTCGGACGGCTTCCAGAGGATGGCCCAAATGGGTTTTGGGCCCGACTCAAAATCTGGCTGTCATGCACTTACTTACGCTCACAACCAGATAAAGATACTCTTAAATATGAGAAGCGCGAGCGAAGGATGAGGCCACAGCTGCTGCCAATGCAGGTGCTGCGATAGCGTTTGGGGCAGGTATCGAGGGGCCAGAGCGCCACTGCGCTTGCTCCAATTGAACTCACCTTCCAGCCGAGCACTCGAGCTGGCCGCAGACTGTGGAAAACAAGGTAATTAATGTCCATTATTATCTTGCCAAAGGAAAGCAACCAGCTATACAACACGTATTTTTCTGGTATGATGTTATTATACCTAATTTCCTTAAAACGTTCTTATTGCAAGTAAAATATTTCCTAATTGTCATAAGCTGTTTTAGGATTTTAATAAACGATTTTGTTCTCAAGATCGCTTTTATTTGATTTAAGCGCAAAGCTCTTGGTCTTATCTCTGAATGTATTCATCAAATTTACCTAACTTGATAATTATATTAGTTTGAAAATGTTAAAATTCGATTGTTTTTGGAGCGAGCTGATCATTCAATATAAACAAATTAAGCTAAATCATATTTGTCATAATAAAACCAAAGCAAAAAAAAAAATGCGTGTAGTAAAAAAATATAATTATTTCCTTTGCATTTCAACGTGGATCTTTTTGATCTCTATGATTTGAATTATTTTTCGCAAACGCATAAGGTGAAAAAAAATGTTATTTCATTCTTTTTAATTCTTGCGCCAAGTTGTATTTATTGCGATCAAATTAAATGGAATACCCTTATAGTATTATAAGGAGGGTGTTACAGCAATCAATGCCTGAGAACTCAGAAACTGTAATAAACACAAGTGTTTGTTGTCGGGTTTGGGATGAATGCTCGTCAAATAGCCGTGTTGTCATTAGAGAATCCAAAGGTATCCAAGACTCGGCGATTTTGACAAATGCAACTATCCACCGTCGATGGCGATAACAAATGAGTGTCCCTGCCCCCGTTCATCAGGCGGGAGCGAGGGTATATCGAGATGATATGGTTGCTCATTTGGACTGGTCGAGGCCCGGTCTTGGTCGGGGGAGTACACTTCCATATTTTGTCATTACATTTAATGGCCTGCTCGAGACGAGTGTACGAGCGGACCGAGAGCACCCGCCTATTCGAAGCATCCAGCATGAGTATTCACAACGGTTCACTGCGGTGTTAGCATAAGAAACGATGCCCATAGGAAAAGAAATACGTGTAATCTGTGCCTGTAGAGTTGTTGTTGTTTCTTCGTTTTTTTTATGTTGATGTTGTTGGTCTTGATGTGGTGTTTTAGTCATGGCCAAAACATTGTTAATGGCATTTGGGCCGTAATTTCGTTTGAGATATTTAAAATTTCCCATAACTCAAAATCAGTGGAAACTATTTGTGATTACCGCTTGTTACCGCTGCTTTTCATACTGCTTTCTACTGCGATCAATCAACTCAATTTGTTGACCCAGCCCCGGACTGCGTACAAATTATTAGAGCCAGCTCTTCGCCGAAGTCAAAGCCAAAGCTAAAGCCGATCGGCCGAGCTAAGGGCCTCGGCCTCGGCTCCAGCCTCAGTCTCAGCCTCGGCCTCGGCATCGGCATCGGCATCGGCATTTTCATAGCTGGTTATGGCTGTCACGGCGTGCATCTATGAGAACCGCGGAAAAATTAGTGCCACTGAGGCAATTACCAAATCCAAATGCAACGCAGAACGCACTGTGGGCGGGGGGAAGGGTAATTAATTACAATTTCTTGGCTGGCAAAGGGATGAGCCGCAGCCATTTTGGGTGATCAGCGATCACAGGATCACCTCAAATTACACATTGTTTTGATTGATCATTTGTCAGTCTTCATCTGGAGTGGAGAGTCCGTCTATCTCAGATATACTATATGCTAATATAAAATTGTTATATATTCCTTTATTATTTTATTTGCCATTAGTTCATTAACAGTATAAATATTTGTTGTGTGCTATGAAAAGTGCCTTAATCTTGCCTAGACTTAAGTCGTAACATATCAAATGCATGAATTTGCATTACCCTCTCCCTGGCCGACCCCCTCTCTCCCTCTCTCTTGCCATCTATCTCCCTCTTTCGAACTTTACAAGTTTCCGTTCACGTCCTGCCGCCGCGTCTGCATTACGGGGCGCATTTCGCGTGCACCGAACATTTTAGGGCGTGTTCCACTAGGGGTGAAAGCCATCCAGCTGGCCAGAATGGCCCGTCTCCGTTTAGGCTTGGTACCACTTTCCGTGGGAGGGTCGTGTAATAAATCAGTGAACGATAATTGAAGGAGTGGTCTATGCGGAAGAACGTCATTTTTATTGTGTTTCCTAACTACCGTACGAATTGTAGTTACAACAGTGTTCTTTTGAGGAAACAAATGAGTGCAGACTGGCAATAGTCTAAGAATACTAAGAAGTTTGATAGTTTCTCTGCTTCACATGGAGTCAAAAATTTACATTATACCTTTCACAAATTCCTACGTGGAGTTAATAATAAAAAGTTAAGATATTAAGATTGATTCACTTCAAACAAATTAATATCAGTTGACAAAACAGATTTGGATTCTATTGTTCTATTTGAAATTTGGAGCGAATTTCGACAAAGTTATGGAACGTTGGAATCTAGCAAATATGGATAAATAATTTTAAAATAATAAAATAAATTAATAATTAATAATTAGAAATTAAAATTAAATTAGAAAAATAGTATTAAATTTAAGGTATTTGAATATGTTTAACTAAAAACATTAGGAAATTAAAGTCTTATATTATTTTATTTATATTAAAGTTATATATTTTGAGTGATATAGGTAGGTATTTATACTACTGAATAATCGTTAAATTATGTAGGATCTGGATTGAGTATTTTGTGTGAAGAGTCTATTTCAAGCAGAGATAAACAGGTATTTATTAAATATATTATTATATGTATGAGTACATCTTTTTTCAATCTTGCTCTTCCGTGGAGATCTACGCGCATTTATGTGTCTATTCAAACGCAGCTATTTCCACTCACACATACGAGTGCACTTTGAAACTCCTATTCACACTTATTTGTGTATGGCTACAAATGAGTACAAACAGCAAACGCCAGCGAATGTTTATATCATCATCCGATTGTGGGCCGTGGGCTGCTGCTGGAGACAACCTGCTGTGCTTTGAACGCTTCAAGATGAAACAGTCCTGATCCATTTTCTACACATTGCACAGTTTTCCTCTTCAACTGTTGTTGTTGCTGCTGGCGTTGTTTCTTTTTTGGACAACTCAAGTGTCTAAGTGCTCGCCGGATTCGATGCCGATGCCGATGCCGATGCCGAGGCCGATTTCTTATTCGATTCCGACGGTGACGCCGACTTTGACGGCGCTGCCTTCGACGTGTGGCCGAAGCTAAATCCAAACATTCGCATTGGCATACGGGTGGGTTGAATGTTTGTACCCTGTACTTTGCTGGCTCCACTCACCACAACGTCGACCCGACTCACCTCTGATCCGTAACATGCGTACACTGGCGAAAATTTCTGCATGAGAAAATTACAATTTTTGCTTAATTTAAATATGGATACCAAAAAAAATATATAAACAATATTTTTATATTTTATGAGCATTCCGCATTCCCAACTTGAATTTTTTGTTTGAATTTAAGTTTCTGTTTTTGAAAGATTGAGGCATCAGAAAAAGGAAAAATCATACATTTAAATATTATATACATTGTTTTTATTATATTTTTGTATTCATTTTATTTAGCTACATAGCAATGGTAATAATGTAATAATATTATTTCTCGAATGAAATTTTGTGCAGTGTATGCCATCGCCATCGTCGTCGCCATCGCCATCGCCACCGCTATCGTCGTCGTCGTCGTCTTCGGTTTGGTCGCCGCCATCAGCATTGGCAGCTTTGGATCGGCATCAGCATCAGCATCAGCATCAGCATCAGAATCGGCAGCAAGAATTCGGCGGGGGCCATCTGTTGCACATCATTCGCACTTGGTTTCTGTCGGCGCGTTGCCCTATATTAATGGTAATTTCTTACTTTTTGTATACATTTTGGCTTGAATGTTTTTTGTCTATTTTGCCTTTGTTTCGGGGCAACAGTTTGGATGCGAGTATGTGGGGATTTCAAATAATTTAATCGCTCCTCTTGCTTTGCATCTTAGATTTATACTTTGTTGATACTTAACAATTAAGTATTTTTCTGCTTCTGTCTTCTGTTTTGTGGCCAATGTGGAAATGCCAACAGACGAACATACATATGCATGGCATATAGAGATCTGTATGCGTATTTGTGCACATATGCTTGTATTTATAGACACACACACACACACACACAGCTAGGTGTGTGTACGGCTAGTTGTGCCTGCTACAAATTGCCAGTAAATTTTCCGCAATCAACTTGCTCGAGATCTGCACTAATTACCGCTGGGGCACACTTTATAGGTTATAGTTATTATTAATTAATATTGGAACGTAAATGGCAAAACTTGAATTACAATTATAATGGTCGAGGTCGAAGTGCCACAGTGCAAATCTGAATATGAAATCATAGAGGCGATCAGCCGCAAACCCGACCAAACTTATTAATGGGCCGTTGCAACCAAATGCCGCACACTCACCAAAGCACGCCAGGAACAACAACACCCAGCAGCTAGAATAACACCACAAAATGGCAAGAGGAAGACGCGAAGAATGTCGAAGAGGGCCAGGAGGGGAGGGGAGGGGATGAGAGGGGGGGGGGGACGCAGGGCGGCGCAGGGCATGACAGGGCACACACAGTATGGGGGAACTTTTTAGTAGTCTTGATTTTTTACTATTTCGCGTGAAAGAAATTACGATGAAAAATGTGCTCTAATAACAATAATGAAAAAGCAAACAAAATTCTAACCGTAGCTAACCAAACGCCACAAAATACGTAGTATCCAGCCCATACAGATCACACACACACACACGCACACGCACACACACTTATTCGTGCATATGGGACCCCTCTGCACAGATTTCACCTCAAGTCATTGCCAATGAAATTTAATTATACATACAACAAATACAAAACGCAATTGTATCTATCTGTTTGTTTCGATATGTTTATATTTTGCGCCCCTCCATCCCGGCCCGCCCAATCGTTTATAACCAAATAAGCACGAAATCCTATTTCAGAAGAAAAGAACACACATAACTCGGCCCGATTCATTGGTACATCGGAAAAGCTGAAACAGTTGTTTATGTCGGGGCTGCTAAGGAGCGTGAATGGGTTTTGAATAGAAGCGAATGTCAATACCGAGGTCCTTTGCAATAAGAACAGAGTTGAAATCCAATAAGATAATGAATCTGTAAAATTCGAATCTTAGTCCAAGCAACTTTGTACTTCTAGTTAGAATATATTATATATTTTTTACCCACTGTATTAGGTTCTTTTTTTGTTTATTGGAAATACTCATAAACGAAATGTTTTTGAAATCTCAAAATTAAAATAATAATTTTGACTACCATTTTTAATACTGGTTGAAAAGGACGCACAGACTAGGATTTAGATCCTCAAGAAAGCATAAAGAAAGCTTTCCCAGTTCTCTGCAGTTCTTCTGCAGGTGCATGGCGAAAGAAAACAACAAAATGGGGCTTGGGGAATGGGGTATTTTATATTGAAATCATTTCGGGTACTCGCATGTGGCAACTGTGAACAGCTATCTGGTCATACTCATTCCTCTGCATGTTACCATCAGCTCCTCAAATTTATCTAATCACCTCGCCCCCACTTTCAGGCCCCGCCAGCCCGCCGCATGTGCCTGCTATGGTTGTATTTGGTTTATGCCACGTGAAAAATAGCGGTCCAAGACTTTAATGCGTACTACACAATTTTTTTTATTTCTAACTTGGGTAAACATTTAGCCCGAAGTAAACAAATACAAGACACTTAAAAGGTATTTTCGGTAGTCGGTACTTGTGCCCAAAAGTAGACATTCCATTTGGATCAGTTCGCAACGCATCTGATCGCATCGGATCTCATCGGATCGGTTCAGTTTTTGCTTTTTTTTTTCGATTCGTTTCGTTTCGTTTCGTTTGTTCGATTGTAGGAAACGCAAATGATTATTTCTTTTTTTTGTTCTTTAAGTTTTATATATTTTTTTTTTAGCTCCCTCCCACTAGATGTTTGTTGATTTAAGGAATAAGTTGACTCATGCGCCATTAACACTTCAAATGTGCGCGTACACATATTATACGACCCATAGAAAACTCGCATAGCACAGATGTGTACATGGAAATGTTACAACTGTCGTGGAGACCTGCGGGCCCATCGATAATTTAGGGCAATGTTGGAAAATAGTGATATTGCCCAGATATATCTGTATATATATATATACGACTCTTCAGGGTCGATTTAAGAGAGAACTCAATTAAAAACCTTTCACACTTTCTTAAGCTGCGTAAATTCTGGTTACAAATATTTTGTACTTAATGCAAGAGTTTTGTTCTTATTTGCAAGATTCATTTCGTTAAACGAACGACCGTTTTCTCTGAGTGTGCGACTTTCGATTTCTGAGTTCTGCTTGGCTTTCGGCATTTGCAATAGCACAGTGTCAAGTCGGAGACTTTTGCGCTGAGGGCCGAAATCTCATGATCTAAAATTGCTCGCAAATTGATGCGACGGCGTCGACAAGAACGTCGTCTGATCGTCGTTTTGGATCGGGCGTTCCGCTTTCGGCTAACTCTTGAAAACGGTGCGTGCTGTCTCCGATTTTGTATTGTCTTTTATTTATTTTTTTTATTTTCGTTTTGTTGCTGTTGTTGTAGTTGTCCAAAACAGGCCGCGCCCTGAACTTGAAGCTGGACCTAAGCCTCAGCCTCAGACCAGACACAACCCCGCTCAGAGGGCTTGCGTGCTGGCATGGCCCTCTTTTAGACTCACTTTTTATTCGTATTTTACTTTTTGGCTCCTACTCGCTGTGTGAACGATCAGCGATCGGCGGCGCTTGGCAGCCACAGTCCAGCCCAGTCCCAGTCCCGGTCCCAGTCCCAGTCCCGGTCCCGGTCCCGATGATCCTTGTCTGTGCTGCCCTTAAAAAACCAACAATAACAATAACAATAACAGCGACAACAAAAGAAACGAAAGAGAGAGAGAGAGGGAGAGAAAGGGTAAAACGTGCTGTCCACCTATCTGTCTGGAGTTTAGATGCCATTTTTTGACTTTACAGCCAGAAGGTAACACCCACTTGCTGATTCTTGCATATTCCAAATCGAAATTCATTAAGATTCATTCTATGAGGGCCGCCGAGCCACGAAGACAGCTTTTTGTGTATCGATAAATATATTTTGGGCGCTGTTCTTATTTGGTCTTTTTATTCTCTTCATAGTCTGGACAGAACAGGCAGGACCAGGCCCCGAATAGGTTGCGACGGATGTGCAGTTTTTTTCGCGATCACTTTTTTCCTTGGCCCCGTTTTTTTTTCTTCTCTTTGTGTGGATTTGACGTTTACGCATCCACTTTTGGTCGATGTTTGTAACTAAAGTTATAACTTGACAGCAAGCCCAAAAGAAATGAAATGAAGCACTTATTTTAATGGATTCCCTAAGCCCGATGCGAAAACTACTTGCCGGAGACAACGGCCATATAACCAGACCAAAGACAACAAACAACAAAAAGCCAAAGACGACAACCGAGACGAGGATCTTGAGGCTGAGTTTGAGAACAGTCAATATTTGGCAGCTCTTTTTTTTTTAGCTTAGTTTCTGCATCCTTCGCTTCCTTTTCATCGTCTTCGCATTAATGAAAGAATCAAGCCAAAAGAATGGCAACAAATTTGCCTTTATTTGATTGTATATAGTAAATCCATTTGGTAGCTTGACTTTTATTTGTTAATTTATTATGATGTTCTGCCGAAAATGAGTCCAGAGCTCCCCCAATTTTCCATTATGCACGCGTCTTAAGCCGCTCAAACTGCCCATTCAGGAATACAAACTTACGAGAGGCTCTCTAGAAGAAAGAATCGCAGATTCGCAGGAAAATAATTAATGATAGTTTCTTTTTTGCATCGTTTATTGAATTACAGATTTTAATTGGCATTGTTATCAAATGTGTTCAGTCTGAGGAGTTTGCGGATAGATTCTTTTTTTTTTACATTAAACTGCATAAGAGCGTGAATTAAGTTAAAGTTGACTTCAAATACGAATCATCTTATCATGATATCGCTCATACGTCGTTCATAAGTGTTGTACAGCTCTCTCTCTCTCTCACCCTGTCTCCCTCTCTCTATCTCTCTATCTCTGCGCTATGACTTTCAAATTCGATTCCCATATCCGAGCTGCCGTCGTACTTACGCGTATTAACTACTTATTTCGTTTAAAGCCACAATTAACCCGATGGCAACAAAAGGCTTACAGCAAGTCCAAACATTCTCTGGTCATGGTCATGGACGGTCTTCGTGGGGCGCATGGAATTAGATTTATACATAGAATGAAAACCTTAATGGGTTTCGGACCGCCAAACAATGACGGACGAACAAATTTTTGATTTTACGCTCTAAATTATGTACGTACGTTCGATCAGCTTTCGGTAAGCTGAATATCGCTTTTCATATTACCAAATAAAACATCAAATACAGGGTGGCCATTTTTCAAGAGCATCTTTGCTATTCATTTTGTAGCTATAAATCTTATTGTTAATCGTATAAACGACTGGTGCGAGGGCAGCTCAACAATTGCTCAGTGGCCAGCTCCTTGGCTGGGGAACACCCTGTATCCCCAATAAACGCTATTGGCACTGCTTCCTATGGCCAATTCACACGCACACTCGCACTCGCGCTGCACTCACAGACACAGCCAACCCCATGGACATAATCAATCCATATCCATACGATATATACTCTATATATACATGAATATATGTCTGTGTATATACATCCATCCAGACACCGCGGTGACCATCGCAGACTCAAACGGAGACGCGTTTCATGTATGTCCGGCCCGGTGTGGCCTTTGGTTCATTTTGGTGTTGCTGTGTGTGTGTGTGTGTGTGTGTGTGTGCGTGTGTGTGCTTCGAGTCATGTTGTTTTATAATAGACTACGGCTTTGAAGTTGTTTTGGCGATGACTTCGTCGCTTCATTCTCTTTCCGTTTTCCATAAATTTAAATTATTAATTTTTTAACCACGGATAAGATGACGGCGACGATGATTATGTCGTTTTGTTATTGCTGCCGCTGCTGATGCCTTTGTGCCGTTTTAACGAAATGAGAGTAATTTGTGAATTTTTACCTTTTTTTTTATTTTTTTTCTCCCCATTTTATTTCAATTTTTTCTTGTTTTTTTTTTTACTGTGCCGACCGTGGACCAAACAAAGGCAAACCAATTTGACTACATGCGGCCGAACATCAAAACCGTCGCCATGATGCTCAAAACAAACATGGAACCACAAAAAGAACGCTCGACTCGGCCACAAAATGCTCCTTGGCTGAGAGTTAAGAGTTGAGGTCGAGACCGAGCCACAGGCCGAGGCTGAGCCCGATTTTGGGTCCAGACCTTACGACGGTACGAAAAGGTAATGTCTGCTAATGTTATACAATAATAACAAAGAGCTGTAATACACAAGTAACAAGCCTGATTAAGGACATTCAAATAGAAGGATACATTCGGGCTGTGGCCCCAGCCAATTAAAAATAATGTCTACAAAATCAACTAAAATTATCATCTGAAATTACTACAAAATTTAATCCCTCTCTGCGTACTTCAAATTCCGAATAGAAGCAGTTTAAAGGTATTTTTAATCGAAGACCTCTTTCCGAAGGTATTCAACTTGACAAAATTATTATATATATCGCAGCTCTAAATACGAGTGAATATTTTGAATTAAATATGCACTTTTTTACACGTTCAGGTGAGTAGCATTAAATATAACTAAAAGACTGTTAACAAAGTTAACAGTTAGATAAAAAACCAAGAACTTTGTACCAGCCAATGTGAACATTTTTAAATTTAATTTAAATTTTAATTTTTTAATATAAGACCTCATCTCAATAACATTACGAGCACTCAATTCAAAAATATTCTTTATATGAATCATGAATGTTCACTGACGAAATCAAAATCAATTAAAATTTAATATAAGGATATTTAACAAAATATAAACTGTACAAGGATTAAGGCAGACTTTTTCTCTGAATGTAAAAAGGAATTGCGTACATTATTATATTTTATTTATGTTTTAGACCTTACGCTTACTACTAACAACCTTCTCTTTAGCTGTAGGTAGCCGGACAGGCCGAAGAATTGTTTATAATTCTTTTAGGCTTTTAGCTTTTAATTTGTATATTTATATATAATTCTTTGTACTTTATACATTCTACTTAGGTTGACACACGATTTGTCAACCTATTAAATAAATAAATAAATAATGTGATTTGGTTGGTATGGCGAAAATACGTTTGTTTTCTAATCCCACGAGGATATTTCCAAAAAAATGCCAATGTTTATAATAAAGCTTTAAGTGCATATTTGTTGTTAAGCATTTAAAACCTATCTGGACTGTATGCCGCCCATACAATGTGTTCGTTTATGAGTGTGCATCGTGTGTTGTGTGTGTGTGTGTGTGTACATGCATGTCTGTCTGCAGAAGAGGGTGTTCCAATCGGAAGCTGTCTGGATTAGTGTTTGTGATAACTCTCGAAAGCCCATTGAAAAAATGCTACAAAATATGGAACCCAACAATTGGAGCGCAGCAACTTTTTTCTGTTCCATTTTTCATCTATTTTTTCAGTTCTTTTCAGTTCTGTTTCTGTGTTTTTTTTTTTTGCTGTAATCCTTGTGACTGGGGCAATCATGGCAATAATCCCAGATGCTGGAGCAACTGATGGCACTTGACGAGCTGCACTCCGGCCCTGGCCGGCACCACCGGCACCACCGGCATCGGCACCACCAGAGGAATCACAAATTGACAATGGTAATTGAAACGCGCACGGCGAGTGCTCTCAGCAAAACTCGCTTATCGGCATAAACCACTTAAAGCCAAAGTATTTCAATGTGCTGTTAGTTTCGTCTATGTATACCCTGCACACAGCGGGCATATAAGGCATGGTATTATTCGTTTTTTCTTCAGAAAATCACAAATATTTTCATTGATACATATTTGATTTTAAATAATAATAGATAATAATTAATAGATACGTTGTCAAATTTAGATACAAAATCAATAATTGAAATTCTGACATTTAAGTACAATACAGGGTATCTCATAGGCGCTCTTGGTAAGCTCTCGCATTTTGATTTACATGTTTTTTCTTGGTTTTTCTCTCCGCTTTTTTTACGGGGCATGCGCCGAAATTTTGGACCTTGTTTTTAATCGCATCAAAACGAAACTAATGCGAGTATTATTAATAGAACGGAAGCGGGGCGCTGGGGCGGGGTCAGGCAAAAGGCGACCCCAGCTGCTGCTCTGGCGGCGTAAGCCCAGCGCCTGGCCCGAACTTCGGCATCGGGAGTCGGGGGCTAATGAGTCGCTTCGAGTGTCGCACGTGCGTCCGCTGCTGCCGCGGCCCACTTAAGAGTGCCCCCACTCCCCTCCCCGCCCCTCCCCTCCCCTGCCCAGCTGGCCGGCGCGCCATCTTGGTGCTCTGGCCGTGCCCAATTAAGGGACCCATTAAACAAATGACCATTCAAGAGCTAAGCCTTAGAGTAATCTCACAATTGGCAGCATCAGCTCAAGGATCGGCATTCCGTGTGCTCGAGTACATGCCCCGTTGTGGCTGAGCCTCTTGGCCAACTGCAGCGCCAACCGGACTGCGATGGCAGTAACATTTGGGGGGCGGATATCTTGCTGATTGGAAGCTTGTAGACAATAGCGCTGAGCCGATCGCGCGCAGTCGCCGCCGCCGCCGCCGCCGCCTCTTCGGTTCTGGCTGCTGCCCCTGCTTGTTGCACGCCGCCTTTGCCTCTGTGCCTTTCTGCTTGTTGCGGTTAGGCCCATCGTTGTCAATTTTTCCTGGAAACAATTCCAAATTAATGATGTTTAATGCTGCACGCTTCGTGGGCCACATGCGTTCGGGTCCGCTCCTCGCAATCATCTCGTGAAACAGAAGCAGCCGCAGTCGTGCCATATTGCTGATGATTCCAATGTGCGTTTGGATGCATGTAAATCCGGGCACACATGCCTCGCCCTCTGTCTACATGTGTGTCTTGGGCGACGGGGGGAGGTGGGCAAGTGGGCGAGGTGGGGAAGGGGAGAAGGGGGGCAACAATGGAACATGCACATTCCGGGCAAACAAGCATGCGTAGCATAGGGGAATAGTCGGACATGCAGCGCATTTATGGCTCAATATGCCAATGTGTGTGTGTGTGTGTGTGTGCGAGCACACACAGCCAGCACACACCCAACATACTCGCATTTTGGCTAACAATCCTTTGGCATGCAGTTCCCGTCGATATGGGCCCAATTAATAATTCAAATAAGAATACATATCCAATGCTGCCTCCTAAATTCATCAACTTCATAACCTGTAATCAGTTTAAAGTCCTGTAAATCTACTAAAAGATACACTTTTAAATATATATACATACTGAATGCTCACATTTCAAATACAAATTTAAAATACTTAATACATGAATTTGAATTTTACAATGAATATGCACGTTTCAACTGATTATAGGGTATTTTCAGGGTCCCACACTAACCACTAATAATATATTTGTATTAGTGCTAACATTGATGATTGTGCCTTGCATTCCTTATTACAGGGTATCATCTAGTCCCGCACATCCGGCTAGTGCACTTTCCTTTGCAGGCCCATTCACGTTCGTATTCACAAACACCATTCACATTTCCCATTCACTCGAATGGATTAATGAAGTATAAGTACAAACACAACTCGCCTAAGCACCGACCCCCCAACCCCCCCATATCCCCCTCCCCCTCGCTCCACCCACCTCCTGGAAGAAGATGTGTTTTGTCTCTGGTTAAAACAATGGTGCGTAGCATTTTGCGCCAGTTTTTATGGGTTTTTCTTGTTAACTTTGCTAAAATCACATTTGTCCACTTGCACTTCCCCATTCAATGACATTCACATGCATTCGCGAATCATCAGCACAACCACAAAAAAAAAAAAAACACAAAACAAAAAACAGAAAACAAAAAAATTGTATGCTCGTACTCATATGGTAAATTGATTTTGAGAATTTCTCGCGCGTGCATTTGTTTATCCCTTCAAGCGTTAAGTGAACAACTGCGCTTAATGATCACAACAGCAGCAGCAGCAGCAACAGCAACAACAACAACAACAACAACTACCTCTGCCTTTGCCCGCCTGCAATTATGACTATTTGCATTGCGCATTAAACATTTCACACTGCCAACTCTCAACTCAACGCCAGGCAGTTTTTCTTACTTATTACTGGCTCCTACCTTCTCCTTTCCTGTTGTTGTTGTTGTTGTTGTTGTTGCTGCTGCTGCTGCTGTTTTTGTTGTTCCCAAGTTCCCAAAACCCGGCGTCGTCTTCAGTTCAGTTGAGGCTTTTCGCAAACAACAACAGGCAACAGGCAAAGCATCTGGTTGTCTGCTTGGTATACCCTGTATATGTTTGAAAACGGGTATATCGCAGCTGTGAAACTGTATGTAACACATCTCCGACTCCATTTAGTATTAAAGTTAAAACTGTCAACAAAATGTTGGTTGGTTGGCCAGAGTAATTTGTATACCCGCCTCTAAACCCAAGTTAAATGCAATCCAAGTTAAATGCAATTTTAATAACTAGCATTTTACAGACACCTGAAGCCTGGGTAAGGGGTATCCCCTCGTCGGGCACTCCCGGCCAGAGTACTCTTACTCGCTTTGGGTTGCCCGAGTTGACGCGCACCGGAGACTAGAGAGACCGGAGACCAGAGCGACTGTAGACAGGCGACAGGAGACCACTCGCAATGGCAAAGCTGGCATAGAGGAGTGGGCTGGGCCCAGCGGACTCGCCGTGCTAAGTAGCTAGTGGGTCTGCTCGTAGGTCCGTTCTGCAGTTCGTTTATAAATAACACATATTCACACTTTCACGTTCGGATTGAGCTAATTGAAACGTATCTGCATAAACTGCATCAGGAACTGCCCTCTCTCGTTAAGCAGCGTTGCCTGCGGCCCGAACGGGCCCCGGCTGCGGCACCAGAATCCGCATGGGTCTGGGTCTGGGTCTGGGTCCCTCGATTGCAACATGCAGTCGAAGCCAAAGCTAAAGCTAAACTCATTGTCATGGTCGTGGGTCGTGCTAATGGTAATGCCTCTCCCCAACCACATCAGTTATTCCACAGTTGCAGTTGCTATTTTTGGTTAACTGAATGAACATCGAATTCACACCCATCGATCTCGACTTGAATCATATTGTGCGCCAGGGGAACTCACGAATCGAGCAATTGATCGGCATTAGTGCCCGAATTCTATATGCAACCAAAATATTACAAACTGAAACACAGTCTAGCATAGGAACTACGGTTTTTCCATTTTTAAATACTTACTAAATTACAAAAATTATTACGTTTTTAGAGAAAAGAGTTTTATCTGTTGAAAATATAAAATAGAAATAATAACTTTTGACTGACGATTCGAACCAATTGCCTCATCCTTAGGTTCGGGTCGGGAATCTGGTTTTTCGTTTTTGAATTTAACCATTCAATTTATTAGTTATAACTAAATATAAACATTTTTGGAGTACAATTTCTTTCTGCGAGGTTGCCTTTAAGGTCAGGTAAAAGGTTTTCGATTCGAAATTATGCGTAGTGCTAAAAACATTAAAACAGAATATATTGGGCTCGGCTTTTATTCTGAAATTTTGAAATTAAAAAATTAAGCTCGAACCTTTTTTTTGTGGAGATTCATATGGACTTTATGGATTCTTGATGAATGCTTTCGATGTTAGCTTAAAAAGTTTTTATTTTATTCTGTCTTGAAAAACTCCTTCAGACTCCAATTAGTTTAATGGCAAAGAACCTTTGAACTAATTGGAGTGTAAAGGGGTTTTTTAAACTTCTTCTTCAGCAATGAAATCTGATTTGGAAAATGCTATCGTTTTGTTGCACGCCTAAAAAAGTGAGTTTCGCTTGATGCTTGAGAGAACGGGACGCGTCAAACTTAAAAAAAGAAAAGCCCTACGCCAGTTAAGATTGGCAAACGTTTTTGCGATGGCCAAAAGCCGCTCCAATCGATGGTTGGCAACACATGTTCGTGTGTTGGCCGATTGGCTACTGCACATGAAACCCAGCCGCATGCTCGTAAATTGTGAATGGGTTTTTGGGGTATCGCCATGGCTATGGGTGCTTCATCAACAGACATCGACATGGGCAACGACATCGACATGGATATGGACATCGCCACTGCGATCATTAATTTGGCTTTCAGCGATCGGTGCCAAGTGAAACGACAACCAGCCAAATGCAACACCAACAGCAACTGGCAGCAGGCAACAATCCATCGCAAGTGGCCTGAACGAACGTGCCACACTCATTTCTGGCCATTATGCACATATGTGTGGCTGTGTGTCTGTGTGTGTGTGTGTGTGTATTTTGGGGTAGGCGGGCAGCTGTTACGGTACGGAGCAACACGACAGTAAGCCGCAGGTGGAGACGTACTTGGAGACGGGCCCAAAGCATTCGTCCTCTAATCACAAGCAGCGCTGAGCGGCTGAGCGTGACTAAGTACGACTACGACTATGAGTATGAGTATGGGTGCGAGTATGAGTGGGTACTCGGCATAGTCGCTGCCTCCCCCTTTTGCAAGAGCTGCAACATGGTCGCTGGCCGTTGCATTAATAGCGAAGCAATCAGGGCGTTGCAGAAGCGAGCGCGGAGATCATAACGAACGGTTTAAATACAATATATTAAATGGATTTATTATGCCAAGATATTGCGCCTCTGCACGGCCACAGCTCTCGAGCATGTACCGAAGTGCCCCCATGTAAGACCAGTAAATACATTCATACAAATAAACACATACGCCAGCCCCAAAGTACACACTCGTACCCACTCGCCGGAGCCGGGCCGTACTGCCACTCGATGCCCATATAGTCCAACTACCAGTTGCGGCTCTGGCCAATGGCCAATGGCTGACCACGAAGATTGTTGTCGCTGTCGTCGTGCGTCACTCATCTGTGGGAGGCTTGGCAGCTGGAGATGGTCGCGTGACACGCATGCCCAATAGATGTGATAAAACACGTTATATTAACAACTATCCCCAGGTTCTTCTTCTTCTCATTGTAATCCATAATGCTGACAACATAAGCCAATAATCTCTTTTAATACTATTCATGATATTCGGATATATAAATATTTATACAACTTATTTCAAAATGTTGTAAAAATAAAATAAAAATAATAAAAATAAAAGTACATAAATAATATACTCATGTTGCATATAGAACTTAACTATTTCGCTTGTTGTTGGCCAGTTGGTGTCGCATCGTGTCGTGTTGAAAGTGGGCGACACGCGCCCATCTCCAGTGGCTACCACTTGGCTAGCTACGATTTCGTAGTCGCAGTTATTACTCAGTCCGGTCGCAATTAATGCTTTAAAGTGGAAGAAGAAAAGGTAACGTCTTCGGCTCTGCAGTTTGCCGTTCGCCGTTCGCCGTTTGCCGTTTGTTTCATCGTCCTCACTGAACACGCGCATAAATTTGGACTTAATTAGATACACATACGAGTACGTACCCCATAGATGTGCTGTAGTTCCAAGTAACGCTATCACTCGCATGCCGCGTCGCTATCCACAAGAAAATTGGCTATGACAATGTTATCGTTCCCCCTTTCTCTCTCTCTCTCTCTCTCTCTCTCTCTCTCTCTCTCTCTCTCTCTCTCTCTCTCTCTGCTCAACGGAAACTTTGAGCTTCCGCAGTGGCACAAAACTCCAAAAACTCATCCTTCGGCAGCTTGTAAATTGTCAAAAATATTAACTGGAACAGAAAATAATAATCAGAAAGTAACGGCCATTTAATAAAACATCTAAACGAAAAATAGCTTAATACAATATTAATCTTTTTTTTTTTTAACAATATTTTATTTCAAATTATTGAAAATAGTACGGTTAGAATTGCTTATTATAGATATAGACATATATAGATTCCTTATTACTAATACTTTAAGCTTTGTTTGCTAGAGATTTCAGCTTTTAATTTAAATAAGTACATTTTAGATATTTTTGTAAGTACAGGGTATCCGTTGTGACATTCAAGTGATATTCACAGGGTATTACACATTCGAGCAGCCCTGCGACAAACAGACACAAACGTAAACTTGTAAATTAACGATTGAAACCAATCTAAGCTTGAGCCAAATTCTGGTGGGAACTACTTTAGACAATGACAGTTTACTCACACCCACACCCACACACACACACACACACACTCGCACACCCGCACACTCACAACGTTGTGCACGCTCGCGTATTTACTTAGGTAAGTACTGAACTTGAAAAGATACGCTTTGCCTGGCAATTACCTCATCATCAGCATTTAGTTTGTGAGAACTGCCAGGATCATAAAAAGGAAAGAAAAAAAAAGAAAGAGGAAAAGAAAATGCGCGCACACAACCACCGCAGATAGGACATGTTGTGAACCACATTTGGACTACCCTTACCTAAGGCTAACCCTCATATGCCCATGCCCAGGACCATGTACAATATGTTGCGTAAGTGTCTAAACAATGGAGGCCAATGCCAATGCACACAAAGACCGAATGTGCGTAGGCACAATGGTCGCCTCTACAAATACCGAGTGGCAGGACGACAGTCTGAGGACGAGTCCTCCATGCTGTCTGGGCCAAGCAGATGGTCCTGGCCGTGTCTTCAATATCATGCTCGTCATGAAGGCTGTCGCAGCGGATCGCGAGCATTGGGATTTCTATTTGAAAATGACAGCATAATAATGCAGCGGCAGAGCTTAGAGCCGGGGTAAGGATAGGGGTCGGGGTCGGGGTCGGACTCGGGGGGTTTGGTGTCTTGATAATGGCGTCAGGCAATGATTACACAATATTTATTTACAAAAATTATTATCATTTATGATATTGCATCAATTTATTGCTGCTTGGCCGTCATTTGGGAAGCGAGACAGTTGCTTCCCTGATTGAAGCCACCAGACAATCGTCTGCCGGGATATGGCAAGCGCCAAACAATTGCTAAGTACTTTGAGCCCTAAGTGCCTCATTTCACTCGTGTCCGCGCTGACATCTGTATACCTCAATTGTATGACATGGCTTTAAAATATATATCAATATTGCCTCAGTACGCCGAAGTTTCGCTCGAGAGAGCATAAGATTTTACTCAATTCTTCTTTGCGCCGGATTACGAATGAAAAGTTATGCAAAATCGAAAAACCTTTTCGACTCAATCCAATTTCAAATTATTGTCAAATACGAATTACATTTAAATGTAGAATTGAAATAAATGTCAAACCATGATGAAAATGGTAAGCCTCATCAAAATCGGTTCAGTTTTTCCAAAGTTGTGGGACTGCGAAATCTAGCAAGTATGGATTTGGGAACTTTACTTGTCTAAATTTTTGTAAATTTTGGCATGATTTTTGACACAAAAAATCGACCCGCCAGAATCACTTTTAAAGTTGCGTTTTATACAAATTTAGGCCCCTAAATTCGGGATTCTGAATCAAAGAAAAAAATGTTTTTCAAAATAATTTTAAAGGAAGGATTTTTTTCGGAAAAAAAAAGATTATTTTCAAATACGAATTTATTTAAATGTAGAATTGACCTATACATCAAACCATGACGAAAATGGTAAACATCAGTTTTGACAAAGTTATGGGACTTTGAATTCTAGAAAGTATGGATTCGGGAACTTTACTTGTCAAAATCTTCGTCGATTTTGGCATGATTTTGTGGGATGCGGGAGGCGTGGCCGGGATGTCAAGATCGAAATTTTTTGGGGAGGTCACCAGCAATCTATATACCAAATTTGGTGACTTTAAGTTTAATATTGTGGGAAATATTCGCCTTTTATCGACTTGTGATTTAAGGTGTATCGACATGTTATCGATTTGCCAGCCTCCCAGTGGGCGTGGCACAAAATATTAACACTTTGTCTGAAGCAGATATAGTATATACCCAAAATTTCAAGTCTCAATAGCGCCAAAAAAAGTTGCGTTTATCCGGACAGACAGACAGATAATATATAATAATAATAATAACAATTGCATGCCTTGTAAGCTTTTGTGTTTTGCGTGTATGAAGAAAACATTTTCGAATGGAGCCAAATAAAATTACAACCGAATTAAACAAAAAAAAAATTGCTCTATATACTTTTAATTAAAAAATGTTAAAACAGGCAACTGAAATGAAATGTAGAGGGATATATTAAAATTGTAGCCAAAGGTTGTAGAACTTTGAGCTATTTAAAAGTTAGGTCAATTTTATATTATAGTAATAAAAATAAGAAACTTTGAAATAGTTAAATTGTATTTAGGATCTGTTATTTTAATGAAATTTGATCGGTTTATTTATTTGAATAACGATCTCAAGTTACAAACAAAACTCAGGCCTGGTTGCCGCACAGAGTTTTCATTTGTCACATCCACATCCACAGACAAATTCACACACAGATACATTTGAAGCACAATGCGAAGTAAATAAATTGCAGCCGAACAAAAAGAAGAAAACTCGTCTTGCGTTAAATCATATTAGATTTTGCCGCTGCCGTTGCTGGAAAATGGCGATCAATGGCCGGGAGGAAGGGGAAAAGGGTCCGCGCTGCTCATCCCAATGGAAACGAGGGCAGATGAAGCGTTAAGCAGCATCCGCATGCAGTCGGAGCTGAGGCCAATGGCAGCGCGGCAGCAACAACAAAACAGCTGCGCCGGATCGGCTCCGGATGCGCGGCAGGATTAGCGCATTGATTGCAAGCTGGCGCTGTTGCATGCAACTCAATTGTGCAACCGGTGCGTAATTTCCAATGCTCGGCCGGACAGCGAAACAACGCCAATGCAATTGTGACCTTTCACCGGGGGCGACGCTGGCCTTGAACCTTTCGCATTGCCATCCGATTATCAATTCAAGGCTGCGACTTTAATAGCTCGCCACCAGCAACAACAGCACATACACAAGCATATATATTTATGCATTTGTACAGCTGGCAAATGGAGGAAAAAAAAATGAAAAAGACGCGACGCGATGCGACGGGGCGGCTAGGAATGTTATGTAAATTGAACTTGAAAATCGCTGAAACAATGGCAAAGGTTTTGAATATTTCTCTCGCTTAATTAGAAACGCAAGGAGGCAAACGCAAATAATTCTCCCCGAGCTGCGGGGCGACGTGAACAGCCGACTGTCGCAGTCGCCGTCGCAGTCGCCGTTGCCGTCGCGCAGTCGCCGTCGCAGTCGACGCAGTTGCTGCGGCTGATGTTGGAGGAGGTGCCGCTGACAACAGTGGCGCATAAATTATTCAACAGCTGGTTGGCCCGGCTCCGTTCCGCATTGGCGACGCAATCCAACGCAGCGCAAGATCTAGGGTGCACAACGAGGCGGCAGGGTGGGGGGGAGGGGGGTGGAAGGGGCGTCTCGGGGCGTCTTGGATAATGTCATATGCATACGCGTGTGTGCAGGTATTTGCCAGCGATTTGTGACGACGACGGCGACTTCAACTGAAAATCATTAATGTACTCGCTGATATCTAAATGTGTGCGAGCAGGTGCCAGAGGGCGTCTCTCTCTCTCTCTCTCTCTCTCTCTGTGTGTGTGTGTGTCTGAAAATTGCTCTGGGAGACCAAAAATTTGAATCGTCCCCAGCATTGTTATGCAAATGATGTCGCTTGACACGCAAACGCCACCGTCGACATCGTCAACACCGCCGTTGTTGTTGTTGTCGTTGTTGTTGTCGCGAACAGATCTCTTTGTTGTTTCCACCTCCGGCGATTGCATACACTCGTATTATGCGAGCCAGGCCAGCGATCCACGCCACTCCACCGCACTCCGCACCACTCTACACCACTCGACGCGGCTACACCACACTCCACGGCACTCCACCGGCCGCGAATGTCAACAGAGCCAGCGGACCAAACGCCAAAGTGGATCAGTTCGGCTGATCTCATCAACTTAATGGGTCAGTGATTCCCAGTTATGATTAAGCCCGCAACTTGTTTTTCTTGGCCACAGTCTTAGCCCCTTCTCGACTTTAGCCATGCAATTAATATCTAAATACCTGAGGCACCAGAATGGAACAGGTGTCATTGCTGAATCGAGTGTTGTGAAGCAAGAACAACACAGCGGCAAGAAATCCTTGACCAAAGGCGTTCTTTTCCTCCCTTCAAAGAGTTTTGATGATTTTCTGGTTATCCTGAAAATAGCTTAATTGATATAGATGCACAATACACCTGCAATATCTTCCCAATTTCCAATGTGTGATGGAAATTAAAGCCCAAACTATTTCTTTATCAAAAGAGTAAATCTAAATCACTTGTCAAGGGCAATTAATCCCATGAATGTGGAATGAATATATATTCCTAACCTAAACATAAATTAAATTTAAATAGATAGAAAATTCGTATATATTTTAAATAAAATTCAGTACCGTATCTTAATCCAGTGTGGGAGCAACCAAATCTGAATTTTGCCTCAAGTCTTGAGTTTCGGGGGCATAATTGCTCATCTTTTGGTGGCTTTAGACGCCTTCGATGAAAGCCCGATCCTGAGCTGCCTCAAATAAATTGCGTTCTCGGACTGGAAGCCAACTGTGGAAGCTGGCAGGAGGAGGCCTCGGTGGAGGTGAAGAAACAGGCCAAACTCGATAAGAATAACACCCAGGTTGTGGTGTGATCAATTGCATTCGATCTGGCGCGCTGCGTGATGTGGTGTCACGTGAGCAGTCAGAACGCTTCTATTGCCGCACTTGCCACACACACAGACACACACACACAGAGACAAACAAGAGGCTGTAATTAGCGAAGCGGGGTCTTGGCCATTGCATGACATTTGGCTTTGGCCACGATGAATGATGCCAAATTAACCAACACTAACCAAACAGCGGCATTGGCCGAGCTGGGTGGACTCGGGAATGGGGCTGGGGACCTCCTGGTCGGCTCGGCTCTGCTCTGCTCTGCTGTTGGGCCACTCTGGAGCTGCGTGTTCGTTAAGATCGGCCCACAGATAACAGAGGCGGCAACAATTTTTCGAATTGTAAACAATTTGCGCTGCAGTTGTGTCTATTCGAATGCCCCAGCCGGCCAAGCAGTGGGAAAGTTGGGCAGCCCATGGAGCTTATGGGGCTTATGGAGCCCCTGAGCCACCACCACCACCACCAGGCCGATGTGTGAATCGAGCCCAGCGTGCGCTGATGCTGCGCAGATCTCTTGATTCATTCGTTAATTAAACAGAGGCTCGGCCACAAGACAGGCGAAAAATGACCAGAAAATAAATAAATAAAAGGAAAACTGTCATAAGGCAGACAAGACACAAGGGAGACCTGGGACAGTCGCGAAATCAGTCGATCAGTGTGACCGTTTCCATTAAATTCAAATGCACGCTTGAAAGTGAACAAAAAAAATATAATCTAAAACTAATCAGACTTTTAGAGCCTTCTTGAAGGTGCTTATTTGGTAAAAGTTCTTACCCTTACTGAATAACGTTACTTTTACAACTACTTGAAAGTAAATATAAAACTATTATTTATATTTTTTTCTTATCATTCTTTTATTTATTCGGCAATTAGTGTGACCATTTTTAGTGGGTTCAAATGAAAGTTAACTGATTATATGAGAAAGGAATTACATAATTCTAAAGTTAGTTAAAGATTTTTCGAACTAACTGAAAATCAACTGAGAAAAATTAAAATATTAAAAATGTATATATAAAACATAGATACACCGACATTCCTAGAACTGCCAGAGAGTAAGCCGAGTAGGAATTATTCTTACAAACAACTTTTAATTCGAAGTACTTTTACTGCTAATGCATATCAATTATCTATTAGCAAATTTGAATATTTTTGACAACCAGATTTGGACCAATTTAAAATTTGAATGAGGTCTCGCACTTCGAGAACAGCTCACAGGTGCAAGTGCAGGTGGTTTGAAAGAGGAGCAGAAAACCCACGACAAGGTGAACGAGCACGATGACGATCACGCTGGCGATTATGATCGGGATGATGATGAAGGCGAATGCAGCTTGCGTGCACCTAGTCCTAGTCGGACCCTAGTTTCGGGTACATGTCCCCAGTGCAGTAGCCGGCGTGTAATAAGAATCGATACCCATACAGCATTCACGAATGTACCCACATGGCAATACGGCTCCACTGCCACATTGCAGGCATATTGGCATCATAATCAAAGGCCGTCAGTGCACGATTGCAGCAGTCGCGGCCAGTTCCCGAGGCGTTCCTCTGCTCAGCTGCATTCTGCGCCGTTGTGATCTGCCCCATTGACAACTGTCCGGGCCAAATGCAAGTAAGAGTGCTCTAGTCGGGTGTGCCCGACTAGCAGATGCCCCGTGCAACGTAAGTCGAATGCAAGAAGCTGTTACAAAATGAAAATTTACACTCTAACGTAGATGCATATTAAAAACAAGTATTAGTTTAAATAAATATCTAGATACATATTACAATTAAATATATTATAAACAGTAATCTCGATATATGCTTTAAAGAGATTGCCTTGTTAGTAGTTTTTGCACGACTGTCAAACACCCTTTTGGAGCCTTTATCAATGGGTATAGCGCATAAAACAAAACAGAAAGAAACAGAGGGTCGGGGGCGAATAAGCTGGCACGGCCCACAGTGCTGACTAGCTGGCTGGCCAAGCCTGGCTCTGGCGATGGTCAGAGTTGCAGTTGGAGTTGGAGTCAGCGTCAGACAATTGGACGGCTGGCAGTGCGACCGATCGCAATGGGGCTGGGAAAATTACATGTCTTGGTATCTAAACGCACATTAACCATCGCATTCCCCAAGCAGCCAAAGCCACAGTCTGAGCCACAGTCAGAACCACGGTCGGAGTCGAAAAGATGATGGTGCTGGGGCTGGGGCTGTGACTGTTTGGGGGCCAGTCGCTGGGTCCCTTTTTGTGGGACGCCAGGCCATTTTCCTCCTTTCTCGTTGCTTACTTTTCTTATTTAATTTCGATCGATCACTTAAAGAGTACGAATAATGAAAAATTGCAGCAACATGCCGCAGGCCAAGAACTTGGTCTTTTAGATAACACACACACACACACACACACACACATAGAGAGAAAACAAAGGGTATACATTGGAAGCTCGGGCAGGTCGTCGTTGAACTAGCTTCTCCTGAACCCCAAGCAGATGGCAAAAGATTCGGCTTGCCGCACTCGTAAACACACACTTGGCTTGCCGTTTCTTAAAAGACTTTTCAACCTGAGCTTTGTGAACCAACCCGAACTGAACTGAACTGAACTGAATCGAACTGAACTGAACTAAGTCCGGGATTACATCGGATTTGTGACGCTCATGCGTCGATCTTGAACTGTGGCAAACTCATTTGCGGCACATTCATGTGGAAATCAATTAAGTGCTGTTCTCACGATCGCAAGCTCATAGATACAGCTACTACTTACTATGAGATACATATTTGTATCTTTGCCAACTGATAGTTAACTGCAGTTCTCATGGATCGAGCGAGCACTGAATGAAATAAATAGATCGAAATTAATATCAATAAATAAATGTGAATATGTAAGGAAATGTATTTTGAGTACTTTCGCGTATTGCGTGGCATTATTGAATGTACTCATAAGTACGCATTGGCATATAAGCAGCTGCAAACAAATCAGCTATGCATCGATCAACGACACTGAGAATAATTAGTAGCACTGATGTGTATTAGCTAGGTAGTATAAATTTCGGAAATATTTTACTATGTAGAAATTTTAATTTTAACAAAATTCAATTGTGAATTTAATTTTGTTAAATTTTCTCTGAATATAAAGAAAAAATTAAATTTAGCCGATTACTTACTAAATTATATCAATTGTAATTTTTGAGAACACATTTCCTATGAAATTAAAAAAATGTCTGAAACTTAGGCATATTTTATACACATTTATAAAATCGTGTTGAGTATTATAGCTAAATTTGGCAGACCTAAAGCAGGAATAGCTCCGATTAAAGTGAAAAGTCCCCAGCTAGTAATATTACATTTTTGTATTTTGTAAATAATTATCTCAGGTTTCCAGTTTTTTGCGAGTGTAGCAATGGGACTTGGCCTAAACCCAACCCTCGCACTAGCCAAATGTGCAGTTCAAGTTTGCGTCCAAGTTTGTTGCTGTTGTTGTTGTTGTTGTTGTTGTTTCACGTTGCAGCTGATGACTCGGGGCATTTGTATTTCCGATCCCGGCCAGATAGCATCTAGCAGGGAGGCAGCCGTTGCCGTTTTGACGTCAAAAGTAAATCACATTGACTTGGCCGGCGATCGGCTATGCCTGCCTGTGGCCCGATCTTCCGCTCTCAAGCGTCAGGGCCCAGATCCCTTGTCCCTGTTGGCCACTTGGCCACTTGGCCACTTGGCCGCGGCACTAATCGCCTGTCAGGTGTCTGAGCCGAGGCGCAGTCAAGTGTCTGCTGCGGCAACGGCAACGGCGACAAATGACAAATCCCTGTCCTTTTTTCGGGGGTGTTTACGTTTCAAGAGTCCTGATCTCACACACGCACACACAGCGGTCTGATCCTGCAAATGTTTGGCTTCACACAAAGGGGATTAAATCATAAAATGCTCATGACATTCTTTGAACCCAACAAAATTTCACAATTTCATTGTTTTGCCAGCCACGTTGGCGCATCCTTTTTGTTTGCCTTTGCCTTTGCCCTCGTCCTTGTCCTCGTCCTCGCCCTCGCCTTTGCCTTGGCCACAGCTCGTTGTGGTTACGGCCCAGGCAACTGGTCGTCAGCAAGGTGACATCGCTAAAAAACAAAAGAAAACAAGTGAGAACGTCGCAGTCGGGTCTCACCGACTGCGCAATACGCGTTTGCAATAAAAAGAACAGCCGAAAGCGGTCTAAATTATTATTGTTATTTTGCAAAAAATATGCATTTTTGTAATTTTCGGTTCGATATTTAGAGAAGGTTCATTGGAAAACATTATTGGCAGCTTACCCGCCCAAAGATACATATATAGATATAGAAATACAAATCGTAACATTTTAACAAGTTTCAAGTCAAGACGGACCTTGCGCAAACCCAATACACTCTTTTCACATTGAAAACGAAAACGATGAAAACATTGACAACAACAACTAGTAGAAGCAAAAGAAGTACAAAAACAACATCACATATTGAACAATGATGCTGAGTAGTTGGCAACCACTGTGCGTGTCCGCGATCTGTGTTGGGCCTGTTTTTATCAGCTAGTGCAGGGTATTCGTAATTTGAGAGCATTCAGTTTCGTCAGCAATTGGCAAATTTACGAGTATGTTGATTGAAAACTGCGATAGCCACGCACGAAGCGAGGGCCCCGGGCACAGTGGGCCTAACTTGAGCGTAAATGTGTCACAAATGTGATTTATAATAATATGTTGTAACGAATTAAATATATTTGAAAATGAATGATGAATTAGTTGGAATGAGTATAAAAACATAGATCTTAAATGAATACAAATTGCACTTCAATCAAATTGAAAATCCGTTCTCTTTAGGCAAGGCCTTTTCACTGCAAGTGAAGAAGATTTTCAGTTCAGTTTTTGATTTATAATTTTAATTGTAAAATGTATATTAGGAATTATGCCTAACAGTTGGCAATTGCGTTGGTCCCACTGTGCGCACGTCAATTAACATTAACTGAAGTGAAATTAATTGCCGAGGCATGGTCACTCTAATTGCGGTTAATGTGGAACCGATAGTGGACGCAATTTCTGATAAGCGATTAAACGATTATCGGCAGCAGCGCGTAGTTGCGGCTGGGGCCCGGCTTCATTAGCACCACTAGACAGCAGCACCACAGCGAGCACCACCTCGGCCATATGCCGCTGCCGGGGCTCTCGATCGCCATGTGGCCGTGTGTCCTGGCGAGGGTCCAGTTGGCGTGACCTTTACGACACAATCAACAACTGTTGACCGCAGCGCGGAGCCCAGGACGGCCTCAGGATCGCGGGCTATTCAATGCTATAGTTGTCATGGTCATTATGAGTTATAAACGATATTTTGATCCCTAATCACTCGGCTCGACTCGGCCAGGCCAGACCGGGCCGGGCCGGGCCAACGCACACAGGGACACTCACAAGCTGTCAACGCATTCGTTTCACGTTTTACCCAAATGTCTGTGTAGCAAGCTGCCCCTGCCCCCTGCCCCTGCCACTTGCCCCTGCCACCGTCACAGTCAGCCCGTAGCGACAGTAGGACACATTTTGTCGGATCTTTGTCGTCGTCGTCGTCGTCGTCGCCGTCGTCGGCGGTGGAATTAAAGGAACAATTGTTGCGGCCAGGGCAATTATAGATTATCACCTTGTTGCCGTCTCTTTCTCGCCGCCGGCAGCATCACCCGCACCTTGGGCGAGCGTCGACAAAGATCGAAAAAGAACCATAAAAATGACACCACATTGTTTTTATCTTTATCGCATAATTGCGGTCAATTCCCTCGGCCGTGGCCTGGCCCGAGTTAGCCTGGCCCGGCTCGGTGGCTCAATGGCTCGGTGGCTCGGTGGCTTGGCATGATTTCAATACCCCGGCTTCAGTTTCGGCTTCCACTTTGATCATTTGCCATGGCTACAGCAACACATTCACCCGAGTCGAGCGAGAGAGAGAGAGAGAGAGAGTGCGAGGGGGAGCGCGGCGGAGAACGCTCCCCCTGCGACAGCATTAGAACAGCATTAGCAGCCACATTTATCTTCTTGTCAAAAAGTGAACGCTCTCGAAAATTACCAAATCCAATAATATCTTGTCTTTTCGACTACGCTTGTCACTTCACAAGGAAAGCGGAAATAAATAAAGGGGAAGTTTCGAGTAAGATTCAAATGTTCCAAAATTTACAAACAAAATACGCGCATAAGAGCCAAACATTACATTTCCCATAAATACACCAAGTAACTCAGTTTAACCAAATAAGAAGTTTGCCTAATATAATATATATAAAAAATCTATATTTACCTTAGAATCTTCTTTAATAGCATTTTTAAATTATTACTAAAAATGTGTGAAATTTGTTTTTTAAATTCCGCACACTTTTCCTATTTGAAACGGTTATTACACGTTAATGCAGATCAGATTCTGATATATTTTGTAAAGGCCTTTTCGATTATTTTTAAAATTTAGATTAATACTTTAATACTCTTATAATGATATACATATATATTTTTCAATAGCTTTTTAGAATTTTTCCAAATTAATCATCCAAAGAAATGTTTTTTTTACAGTAAATTAAATTATTAAATTGAAATATGTTTTTTATACTTGTGCAGAAAAAAAATTGTAATTAAAATTAAAGTACAAATATATGGCATTAATACAAAACTCCAAGAAATCGACTTCTTTGGATTGTTTTAAACTAAACTCTTGAATTTTAATTAAACTACGAACAAAAATAAAAGTTCTTAACGCTTCACAGACAGAGTACTGCAATTAAAGAAGAACTAAAGAACTTTGGTGTAGTAAAAGAAAAAGAGTTTTGTGCTGAAGTTAAGAAACTTGCAGCCAAGTCGAACTTTGGCAATGCTTGGACTTGATGTAGGATAGGAAGAATATATTCGAGCTTTAAAATAAATATATGGTAGGACACATTTTACTGTACGTTCTTTGTGGGCTCTCCCATAGAAACTGTTGCTGTTCGCTGCAAAGGGCGTTCACTGTACTCAAAAATGATGCTAAAAGGTGCAACTGCGATCGTTTAGGCGAGTATTTGATAATTTGCAACTATTTGTGAGTGTCGGTTAATTCAATCGCTTCGCGCTGAAACCTCAATTGCGAACATCTTGCGAACCGGTTTTGCCATCCTTGGCCAACACACGCACACACACAGACATGGGCGCGAGAGAGAGAGAGAGAGAGAGAGAGAGAGAGAGTCTTGAGCCACACTTCGGGCCTGGACTTGACGACCTTCAGATTGGCTCACAAAAGACCGCGACGCTCCCACACTTTGCTCCACACACTCATTCAGCTTTGAAACCTGAGCGTCCGCAACAACAACAACAACACGATTCCTATCAACGTTTCAAATTAGATAGACGCATAAGCGTATATTATTTCTGTGGCTTGGAATGCAATTGGGTCAATTCATAAATTATGGGGAATATTTGGCAGATATTCTGCGACTTGTGCACAATTGTCGGCTCCATGTTGCGCCCTAAGCCCGGCCAAGCCAGCACTGCTTTGCCGACCGTCCCACCAGAGTGAGAGCGCGCGCGTGCGAGCGAGAGGGGCGTGTCTCGCTCGCACGCGCGCTCTCCGCTGCGAGCCATGCGCGGCCATCCGCTGGCTTTGACCAATGCTGTCTTTTTTCGCACGGCCCAGCGGGCGGCGGGGGCGGGAGCGGGGACGGGGGGCGGTGGCCGACGACGGGCGACACATTTCACTGTGTCACATTTGTGGGGGTGGGTGGGGGCTGGGGTTATGGGGGTGTGGGGGGCAGCGCCGACCACGACATTACCGCACTCGGCACTCAACACGGGGTCTCGTGGGCCCCATTGGCTGCTGTTGTTGTTGTTGTTGTTGTTGCATGCGTGTGGGAAAAGGAGCGCTCTATGCCCACAGCTCGGCCCGGCCACGCTGACGCTGACGCCAGCGGCAGCAGCGATTACGACCAGATTTAAGCAGCTCAGACGTAACGGGACCAAGTGTCGCATCAGCCAATAGATGAGCGCGGAGCGGGTCGAGCAGAGGGGCAAAGGTGACACGGCAGCGGCGGGGCTGCCTACGGACAGACACTTGGCCCGAAAGTTCACAGTTCCAATTGCTCCTACGTTCGATAATCCCGAGAAATATAAAACCGGACAGTGTCCGGGCTTAGAAACCAAATAGTAAACACTTTCATTTTATTTAAATTTTAATTTAATTATACCCGTTTACAAGGGAACAGTGCGAGTGTTGGGATTTCCTGGCTGCGCCCACTGGAGGCGTGGCAATTTGATCGAGCAGAAAGTATTTTGCATACGCCCACTGTGGGCGTGGCTGATCTATAAAATCCGAATAGGCCATATCTCCCATCATTTCAGACACTAAATTTGACAGACAGTTTCCAGACTACCTTCCCTAAATATGACTGAACGAGTATTGCGCAGGCGGTTACACCCGATTAATTTAATTTATTTGAGTTACGCTTTCTTTCCCCCTCTTTTCACTTAAGCAGCTATCAAATATAGCCTTCTGCCAAATCCGCTCCCTCTGCATAATTTACCAATATATATTATCCCAGATATACATAAGTAGTGTATAGATTAGGATTACGAAGCTTGTGGGTCTTGCTTGATTGCCGCACTCGACATTATCTTCATTAGCAAAAAAAACTTTGCCAGGAATTTTGGCATTTCCTTGCAGGATGAGAAACGAGGATGCAGGTTAGAATCCCGGGCTAGTTTGTGAATTATCTTAGCCAAAGGCCATAAAAGCCAAAAAAGTTATGTTGAAGAGTCAACAACTATGCCCATACTCTTAGTACTAATGAGACTATCAATAATAATTGTAATAAATATATAGTATATAGAAGCTATTGCTCTTATTTTTGCTGATAAGCACAAGTATAGAATATTTATAAAAAAATTATTATTTTTCCCCGAACTTATGTACATAGTTCTTCTTATAGTAATTTAATATCATTAACTAGATGTAACTGTACATACTTCTAGTAAGCATATTATAAATTCATTATGTTTTATATTCGGACTTAACCTGTTGGGATGGATGTCTCCGAATGTTTATTTTACTAGTATATCTTTTAGTAAAGCTTATTATTGTGACATTATTTGCTATTGAAGGAAGTTATTGGGGAATTTTACGAGTTTTTCCCTTATACGATTTTTATAACTAACACAAGAAGAATTTAAAATCTTTCTTGTCTATCACTTTAAATTTATACTATACTTAATGCAGACTTAAAGTTGGTAATCAAGCCCGCAGTCGAAAAGGAATTTCAATTACAATCGACAATCGATTCCCTGGCAAAACTCAAAAATATACGTAAACCCAAATATTATGTGTGTATATCGAAAGAAATCTATTAAATCTTTTCCAATTGGCAAGATTTGAATAGTAATAAATAACATAACATTTATAAACATAAAAATTAAGAATGTAATGTTCTTTAAAGAAAAAAAAAATGTTAAAATTTTAATTTTAAAATTTGATGATCTTAAAACAATTTAGTTAGGCATTTAAAGTATGTCCATTAATATATATTTAATCAATATTTGCTAGCAATTAAATATGAGTTTAATTTATCCAAATTGTGTTTATATGAGATATATGTCTTATGCTTTTAGAAGCTCTTTCCTTATTTGGGATGAAGAGAATTCAAGCAATATTCTTGAGTAATAGCAACTAAAGATTCTCAAATACCATTTAAGCGATCTAAAGAATATGTTAAATCGTTTTGATAATCGATTTACCGACGGCATTCGATAGGCAAATTCACTTAAATTAAATCCATCCCCATCTAGTTTTTGCCAATTGAATCGATCGCATGGGGCATATATGTTGTGCGAGATATTTCGGCTGATTCGATGATTTGTTACAGATGAGCCTGCATAAAAAAAGAAATATATATATACTATATATGGACCTATATATAGTGTGCATATGTGGCTATTCAATGTGTGCTCGTGCTTATAAATGGGAGCAGATTTTGTGGCTAAGAAATCGCTTAAAGTGGTTTTAATTAAATTTGATTTGTTTCTTGTTCGTTTTCGGCTGCAGCGCCAGAAAAGGCGACACCCCATGCACAACACATACACACACACACACATATACCCACATACATATCTACATAGTTGTGTGATTATCTGTACATTCATATTGAACACATAAATAGTGCACTTAAAGCTGAGATGTCCAGAGGAAGATACAGATGCACAATAGATACACATCTGCACAAATATATATGTATATATATGTGTGTATCTATGTATGTATACATATGTATATGGTAATGTATATAGCTGGCACCCGGGGACCATTTTGGACCGCAGTGTGGGTGGCGTGTGTGTGTGTGTGCGTGTGTAGATTGGGCAACGGCTGGATTTTGTGCTTGTGCTCGTAATTAATTATTTCATTAGTGCACACTTGATTCGAACCATAACCCCCGCCCCCTCCCCCTCCCCGCCCCCAAAACCTCGCACTCTTCGCAATCATTTGGCCATTGGCTGCGGCTGCAACGGCTGCCAAAGTCAGCGTATGCCCTACAGGGCAAAAAACAAGCTTATCTTGTGCTCAAATCGTACGTAATAATAATGTCATTAATTGCTGCTCTATAAGATATTCCTATTATTTTGTATGTATTTGTAATGGCTTAATAAATAAACCAAACGAATTTTAAAAGTTTTTAGAATAAGTCAATGTCCTGATCCAGTATATTAGCAATAACTCTGCTTCTACTGCTCTTGTCTACGCTAGAGTAACATTTAACAATTGAAATATTAATAAATAAATTAAATTAAGACGATTTAGCATAGTGCCCACAGCCATCTACCGTGCCTGCTATAGTAGGGTGCTCGCCGCAGCGCAGAGAGTCAACGAGTCGACGTCAAAGAGCGCTGCTCGCTCTTAAGAGCGAGTGTTGAATTCGAATTTGAACTGCTTGCTCGACTTCGGCTCTCTGCGCGCGTGTGTGTGTGTGTGTGTGTGTTGCTCATGGGCTGGGCATGAGCGAGAGTGAGGGAGCAAGCAATACAATACGCACAGAAGCGAATGGACACTTGCGGCGCCAGTGTGTGCGTGTGTGTGTGTGTGTGCGCGTGTGTGTGTGTGCGCGCGTGTGTGTGTGCTGGACGCCGCCACCAGTGGCCGTTCAGTGAGAGCGTTTGCTTGTGTGCGTATTTATTTGACGCTTATGCTGTCTTTTCTCGCCGCTAGGTGGGCCTCGGCCTCCGAGTCCAAGCACGAGCGCCAAACAGAGGCTGCGTCAGCGCTGGCTGCGGCAGCAGCAGCAGCAGCAACAGCGACGGCGACGGCGACGTACGCTGGATGTGATTTCAAATAGTAAACTCGAGTTGCCGCTGCCGCATCGCCATCGCCATCGCCATCGCAATCGCATCGCAATTCGTAATTCGTAATTCGTAATCGTCTCGGCGACTCTCTTGTGAACTGCTTACCGATATTTTAGACGTCGTCGCAGCTGCGGTGGCTGCTGTGGCTGCACTGTCGCCCCCACGGCCCGGGCAGCGCTGCCATTGCTGCTGCTGGCGACGGCTGCTGCTGCCGCTGCGACGGCTGCTGCTGCTGCTGCGACAGCCACTGCCACTGCCACTGCCACCGTCGCCTTGTCGCATTCGCAGTCGCTGTCGCTGTCGTTTTGTGTATGTTGTTCTGTACGTTGTGTTGTGTTGTCTTGTGTTTTGTTCTGCGTTGCGTTTTGCGTTCTTGTGTTCTGTTTCTGATTCTGATTCCGTTTCTGATTCCGTTTCTGTTTTGTTGTTGTTGCTGTTGCGCGCGCGCGTCTTGTTTTGCCGTCGCTAAAACGGCGAAACGCAGAACAACTGACAAGAAATATTCAACAACAAAAAATAAATAAAAAAAAAAAAAACAGAAAAAATAATAAAATATTAAAAGAAAACAATTTGAGCGAGTTCGTTTTTTTGCTTCACAAATTTTGTCAATTTCATTTAATTCAACTTTTATGCACTATTTTTTTTGCTGTGCTGCGTACAAGTATTTTTTGAATTTTGTTTCTGCTGTGCAATGAGAAAAAAGAAGAGAAACAAATGAGCCCCATGTGATAAATGCAAAGTGCAATAAAATAAAAATGGAAAAATGAAAAAGCGAATGTGCTGCAAGTGAAACTTTTGCCTGGACATAGTTGTACAAAACTGCCCCTAACTCTTGCACCAATACAAGCACGCACACACCCCCACCCACCCAGACACGCACACACGCACACACACAGAGCTGTATATAGTCGCCTGCTATGTACTGGACGCGCATAAAAAATGACTACCCTCAATTGTCGCCACTGGCTGGGCTCAGCCCCGTAGTTGTTGTAGGGGTCGCGCTCCTCGTTTGACGACAACGTTCTCGCTCTGCTCTGCTGTGCTCTGCTCTGCTATGCTCTGCCCGCTGCTCGCTGCTCGCTGCTGTCCTGTCCGCAGTAGCGCACCACCTACTCCAACACTGCTTGCTTTTCGCCTTGCATTCCAATTGCCTCGCTCGCTCGCTCCCACTCGCGCATAAACACAACCACACAGGCTCGCACTCGCACTCGCACTCGCACTCACACTCACACGTACACGTACACAAGTGTCGCGCGTCGTTTGTCGCTTGTCGCTGTTGTTACTGCTGCTGCTGCTGCTGCTGCTGCTGCTGCCGCTGCCGCTGCCGTCGCCTTTTGGTCTTCTGCGTCGTCATTTTGTGCGTCCTCTGGATTGGTTTCGGCGATTCAATTGCGTTCGTTTTTTATTCCGCCTCCCCCTCTCGTTCTCGTGCGTGTGTGTGTGTGTGTGTTTGTTCTCGATTCGATTGGATTACATAGTCGTTGTCGTTGTCGTCGTTTCTGCTGTCGCCTGCCTGCCTGCCTGCCTTGAGGTAGTGTGTGGCTGCGTAATTTTATTTTTTTCTTCTGCTGCTGTCCCTCAGCATTGCTCCACCCCCGCCCACAAAGCTGCCGCACGACGACGACGACGACGACGACATTTCGTTTTTTGAGTTTCGTTTTTTGCGTGTATCGGGTTCTCCGCCTGTGTGCGTGTGTGTGTGTGTGTGTGTGTTCTTTAATATTGTCGTCGAGTGTCATTGGTCGAAGGCAAACGCGAGCAGCGCTGCCAGCGCCGACGTCGTCGCATATTGTCGCAAAACCTTCGTCTCAGCACGTTTTTTTCCGCTTCTTTTCGTTGTTTTTGTTTTTATTGGCTTTTGCTGCCTCTTTTTATTAGAATCCGCGCAAAGTAGGTGGGGAGCAGAAGTGCGGATACAAATGGGCGACGGCGAGAGGGGGCGTGTGCACCCAAGTAGCCGAATGAGGTTTTGATTGTGTGTGTCGTCGTCGTCGTCGGGTGCGGGCGTGTGTTTGTTGTTTGTGTCGTTGTCGTTGGCGTTGTCCTCTCTGCGAGAGTGAGCGAGAGCGCCTTTACTGCACATACAGACGTGCATGCACGTGTGTGTGTGTGTGTGTGCGAGAGCGAGTGCAAAGTGCACAAAAGTTTTGCCCAGCAAAAATGGCGACAACAGCAGCGACAACGACAACGACAGCGACAACGGGCAATAGCAGCAGCCGCAGCCGCAGCAGCAGCCGTCGCCGTCGCCGTCGCTGTCGTCGCCGTCGCCGCCGCAACAAATTTTGTGTCGTGCGATTTTATAACCGTTTTTAAAAGCGGCGGCGTTGCTGCTTCTGCCTGTCGCACAAAACGGACGCGGACGGACGCCAACAACAACAACAACAACAGCAACAACAACGACGACGACAGGAGCAAGAACAACAACAACAGCACGCGAGCAACGTGCAGCTAACGAATTAACAGCAATGCATAATAATAATAATTAATCTAATCAAAATAGCCGCAGCAAAAACGACAAATATTGCAAATAAAAGAAGCACAAAAAACGCATTAAATAAATTACGCAAACATTCTGCTTCTAACAATCTGCATTAACTGTGTGTGTGTGTGTGTGTGCGTGTGTGCGGGCGTTAAACAGTTTCAGTTCATTTTTTGTTGTCTTTTTTGCCATAGTTGGCCAGCACAGAAGAGAACATTAAACTCGTTTTGGCGCTACGCTGACGACTTGTCTTGGCCAAGTTTCAAGCACGCAGCCAATAAACGCAACAATAATATTTTACAGTTAACCAACAGCAACAACAATAACAATAGCGACAACAACAAAGAAGAAACAAGCACATTATCATAAAAACAAACATAAACCCAAGCATAAACATAACTATAATTATAATTACAATCATAATTGTGATGTGATCAGAATTAACAGCAGCTCCGGCAAAAGGTGCAAAGATCTGAAAAGCCAACAACAACACCAATAAGGGGGCGAAAGAATAGCGAGATATAAAGAAAAAGCGAAAAGTTCAGTTCAAATAAGAAAAATTCAAAAAAAAAAAAAAATAAAAAACAAACAAGAAACCATCTTTCAAAGAAAATGCTCAACATTGCAATGTCAAATGAAAAGTACACCAATACAGAGACAACAACAACAAGTGCACACATACACACATACGCCCATATGTGTGCGTGTGTCTGCGACTGTGCGTGTGTGTGCGTGTGTCCCAATGTGTGTGCCCGCGCCCAATAACTAACCGAGCAAACACCGAAGCACATAAGCCGTTGATAAAACAACAACAACAACGTTAACAACAACTTCAAATCCACCAACAACAAAAGCAATTACACCTATTCTAAGCATCCAACAAACAAAAAAAAACCCAAAAACAACAAGCGGAGTTCACAAAAACAACCTCGAATTCAGGTGAGTTTCAGCCTAATATTATTTACCTGCAGAGCATTTTCTTCAGCCAATTGTATACTATATAGATCAAAGATTGAAAACATACTTTATTTTTAATAATGAATTTATACTGAAAAAGTTCTGTTGCCGTACAGTTTTAAAATCTTTTTCGAAACTGTAAGTCAATCATTAGTTATTTATAGATTAGATTATTAAATAATCAATAGTAAAATATAATCAATTTGTATAGAATATTTCCTTAATCTTTGCACTATGGTATAACATAAATCGAAATTAGAGAGAAGGGATTACGAATATAGCTACAATTTGTATAAAGAAAAACGGAATTTACTTAAGCCATTTTTAAATTTCTTAAATCGAAAATGGTTTTTAAATATTTTAATTATAAACCCATAGTACATATGAGATAATGAATGTTGATTTCTTATAATATTAAACACATGTAAAATATACATTTCTTATACCTATTAAAATAAGATACAAATTTAAAAATCTCAAAGGTTGCGTTTTAAATCCCTCAGATTTTGTGGTAAGAACGAGATTGGCAATTATTGACTTAACCCTTGTTGATCCCTTGCACTTGAAACATTTTTCTGATATGAGAACTAAACAATATAAATATAAACTGTTTACATTTTACAATATATATATATATATATATATATAAACTATTTATATTTTTGAAATGTTGTTTCTAAAAATAAATATAAATCTAATCGATGTTTTTCGTGGGAAAAGCTTTGCAAATGTTGAAATGGCTTCT
Source organism: Drosophila sordidula (assembly GCA_035047465.1). Lineage (NCBI taxonomy): Eukaryota > Metazoa > Arthropoda > Insecta > Diptera > Drosophilidae > Drosophila > Drosophila sordidula. The sequence continues at coordinate 3,141,410 of JAWNPQ010000136.1, read as the reverse complement.
TCTTCCACAAGGCCAAAAACATACACTATTATAAGTGTATAATATATATGTACATATAGCTCTGCAAGCACTGGCCCATAGGTAAAAAATTATACAAATACTCAAGAATATAATTGAATAGCAACAAAACAATTCGGGGCAGTTCACATCCTTGGATCTGTGTAAATATTTCAAAAAGTTATTGTTTAACCAATTTTTTATTACAATTTCTTTTGTATAATTTTCTGTTATTTTCTTATTATATCTTCGAGCAAAACAAAAAAAAGAAAATAAAAATCTATGTTCTTATGAGAAATTTCGTCGTATATAGCAAACGTATATTTTATATAGAAACTAAAAACATAAGAAAGTAAAAGAAAATGTTGAATTAAAAATAATTGAGTAGTTTTGACGGTTGCTCCACAGAGGATCGCATAAAGGCGATCAAAACTTAAGTTAGCCAAATGTCATTCGGCCTGGGCCACCGTCCGTCCGTCCGTTTGCCCGTTTGTCCGTTTATCAATGTGTGTGGGATGCCAAGAATTCCGACATTTGCCAGTTGTCTTAATATTTACATTTACATATTTGCCTTTGTCAAATCGACACAGCTCCAAATAGGCCCCACACACAAAGGCGGGAAGAAAGCGGCGCGAGCGAGAGGGCCATAGAGAGAGAGAGGGAGAAAGGGAGCTGCCAGCGCACAGACTATGCCAATAACTATATAGCCATATAATCGCTTGTTCGTGAGCTGTAAACACAGGCATTGTAAATTTACACCATGCTTATAATTAGCAATAGAACGGCAGTTGACTGTTTTTTTTTCTTCTTTTTTCATTTAATTTTTTGTTCCAGCTTTGTTGTTGTTGTCCGAGCTTCTGTTGCCAGTTACACGTACACTCCGAGAAAAGAATTCCTTTTTGTCAATTTCAAGTACATTTTTTGCTAGAATATTTTTAAATAAAATACTTAATATCCGCCTTTCACTACCACCTTAAACTTCGAACTGTAATTCCTATTCAATTCTGAATGTTAATTAACCTTTCTAAGAAAGAAAAAAACCATTATTGGTTAATTAATTTGCACACTTGAATTGTATTTAATGATTAAATTATTCAGGCACTTCGGAATTAAAAAACATGTTCTTGACACGATTCAGTTTAAGAAATTTCAACCTTGACCGAATTGAGACAACGTTCGCACTCAAATTAAACATACATTTCTTGATGTTTTCTTTGTGTGTAATCTTGTATATAGCTGTATTACTGTCTGTCTGATCTGTCCGATTGTGGGCTTCATAAGGCACACAGATAGCCTTTTGGCCAGGGTCTGAGAAAATTGCAAACATAGCTTGCAGAGTAAAGCATCTCTCTCGCTCTCGCTCTCGCTCCCTCTTTCTATCCGTCTCTTTTTTTGTCGTTACGGCAGTTGGCAGCAAGCCCCTCCCCCTCCCACTCCCCCCGCGCCCAGCTGATTTTCCTATGCTTGATTGCCAGCCATAATTGTCAGGCGTTGACGGTTGACGCCAACTTCAGGGCCCACAACTACATCAGTGCACCTGCAGCTGCAACGATCCATGCCAGCACCAACAACACCAACAACAACAATGGAGTCGATATTGCCCCACCGCAAAGTTGGCCACATAAAGCAAATATTGACAAATTGTTGATAATTCATTTATAATAGAGTGTCGCCACCTAGCGGCACAAACGGCGCACTACATTGAAATATATACATATATATATATATATATATATATATATATATATATATATATATATATATATTCCCAAATATAAGTCTCTTATACAGTTCAAATGTTTCACCTAAATTAAGACTCTCTTTAAGCATACAAATTCTAGTACAATTTTCTATTAAGTTAAAAAATTTGTTTTTTAATATATATAAATATTATTCAGTACTTTTTAATTCTAGGGATAAGTGCGCAGAAAAAATAAGTGACATACTAAATTAAATTTGAAATACTTAAATTTGGGTTTAAATCCTTCTAAATTCGTACCAATATTCTAGAATCGAAAAACGCAGTCGAAAATAATTGTTTTTTGCAATAAATGAAATTATTATCCATGGCGTTCGGATCTGTTTGGTTCCTTGGTCATAACTTAGGATCAGTTTATAGTTGGGCATAACAAGAAGCAAGATGCATTCCCCATTTCGCCCTTGTGCCGGCCATTAATTAGCATATTTCGTCATGAATTAGCAGGCCAAAGCCAAGTCCATCTTTTAATGAGGTGGAAAGCCATTCCGGCCGGGCACTAGGCGGAGCAAGGGAGAGGGACGATCGTAAGCGATACTTTCGTACTACCCCTTTCTGTAAATGTGTGTGTGCATGTATCCTCGCCCCGGCGGCAGGACAATAATCATTTTGCACGCTCGGCCCAAGTCGACTGGAGTTGAGTCGGGTCCCTTGCCCGGCGGTGGCATGACATGAAATTGCATCCAGCAGCAGCACAAGCAGCAACAACAATATTACACACATGTGCCCCTCCTCCCATGGGCCACAGAGGCGGAGGGGGCGAGGGGAGGCAGCTGCGGTACAGCGGACATTCACATGCCGACAAGTCGTCGCTGCTGCTGCTGCCCAGCGCCAGCTCTCATAATCCGCTGCTTTGGCAGTCGCCCCCGGCCCGCCCGCGGGCACCGCGCACCCGCGCGCTGGCGAATAATTGCAGTGTCGCCACCGCTGTCTCTGCAGTCGTCGCTGCACAGTGGTATCAAATATCAACGACAGAAGCGTGTTCGAATGATACAATTGAATTAATCAATTCAACCTTCTATCGTTGACTTCATTTTCTGCACAAAACAAAAACAAATCTTGTGCGAAATTCAACACTTGAAAATTTACAATTAAATACTCAAACATGGAAATATTTAACAAGATTCCGAGCATATCAAATATTATTATTTATATTTATTAATAATTCTTTTTGTTTAATTCCAAAAAGTAGTAACAACTTTTATTGACTTTATTTAAAAAACATTTTTTTTATTTAATTTCTTGCACCTGTGAATTAGATAAGCTATTTTACATTAATTCTTTGAAAATATTGCAAAAATAGTTTTATTGCCACAAAAAAATATTTATCTAAAATTAAGAAACAGTTCCTTGTCGCAAAAACACATATCCAAGATGAGGAATATATATAACATGAGCGCTTTATAAAACTGAACCTTATTCTTTACAACTACTAAAATACCCACCACGCAATCAGGAATAAAAACATATATATTATCTTTATATTTTTCCACCATTTTTAATATGAAAATTTTCTTCATAGTAATAGACATAGTAATAAAATTCCCACTTTATCAGCAATTAAAAGTGTTTTCAATTGTGATTGGAATATGTAAAATATAAAAATGTTGATTACATCCTCTGCATTTTTTGGCCGCTTCAATAAATATTTAAATTTGTGGACTGTTTTTTTAAACGTGAATACGCACGAAATACCAATTTGTGACACGAATCCACCTCGTACCCCAAGTAGCTCTCTCGTAGCTCTCTCGCGGAAGCCCTTTGCCGTAAGGTTTAGGAAAATTAGTTCACACACCACACATAAATAATATGCGAGTGCTTATGGAACATATTTGATATTATATAAAGTGTTAACTTTGAGGCCGCAACGATTATCCCCATAAGGGGGAGGGGGTCTTTTACATGGACTAATCCACAGTTGACTCCGTAATCCGTTGGCATGCCCCAACGATATTTTGCGCGCGAGCTAATTGCAGGTTTGGCACCACTGTGCGTGGCACCACCGCCGCACAGCAAGTCACCAGATGTTCAATCCCATGTACATGTTGTTGTTGTTGCTGTTATTATTATTATTGCTGTTGCCAGTGCCTCGGCCTGGGCCCGGGCCCGTTCCTGGGCCGATCCGATGCGATCCGGCGACAGCCACAACCCTGGCCAATGGACGTGCCTGCAGATGAAGACGACAATTCGGAGCTTATGTGTCAGGTGCGCGTCGCGCCGCGAATGAAACAATTTATTGCACTCGCCGCGTTTCGGTGTTTCTCTTCTTCTTCCTCTTTGTTGTTGGTGTTGTTGCTGTTGCTGTTGCTGTTCTGTTGTGGCTGGTTTTAAATTGAATTTTCCCGCAAAGCTCTGTGCTCAAAACGCCATTTCAAAGTCTTTTATACGCTTTACCCATCGAATATGGCCGAAAACAAAGGGGTATATTGCAGTTGTGCAAGTGTGATCATCATCAGCAGCCTAGTCAATTCAGTTCGAAATATTAATACTCAGCTCTATGCTTATCCCAAATCTATACTTATCGGCTTCGATCGATATGAATAGCTTTGTCGATATTTATTGACATTTTCGCAGCTATTTAAACTACAGGGTATCACGCAGCCGGGCACTTTGAATTCCAGCGCGTTTACTTGTTTGGTTTTGTTTTTGTTTCTGTGCCTTTGTGATCGCTGTTCGCGGCTCGGGCAGTTATGGCCATAACGAATGCGTCAAATTGGCCAAAATAAGGATCAGCAGGATCCTATAATTGACAGCCAAACTTTCGGGCTGTAAACAGCGCCATCTGTTGAGCACAACTCAATTGTTGAGCTGTCAAAATTCGTAGTTTCCCGTTTATCAACACTCAAATTGATTTGCTTTGGAGAACGGGTCGCATGCGTAATGCCTCAATGTCTCGCCCAACAGTTTAATTCATTTGAACGTTGTTTACGTACGCGAAGCCCCTCCACGCCCTCCTCGACGCCGGCCCCGCCGTTTGCTGAATCAACTGCTGCACATCTAGACACACGTCTCTGTGTGTGTGTGTGTGTGTGTGTGTGTGTGTGTGTGTCCCGGACCTGCACGCTGGCATCTCGTCAAATCAGCAATCAGAAACACTATCGCGATCACATAGTTGCCCCGCAGCCCGTCCCCATCAATGGGGTCGCGGTTCAAGGTAAAAAACAGCCAAGTAAAGGCGAGTACATATAAAAAAATTGCGAGTACGAATGCAATCCCAGGTGGAGATAAAGATACAGCTACAGATACAGATATTGATACTGATATAGATACAGATATATATACTGATATAGGTATAGATACAGATGTAGATATAGATACAGATACAGATACAAATTCAAATGCAGGCGCAAAGATAAGTATGCATATGTAGATACAAATAGAGATACAGGTACATATGCATAAACAGATACAAATACAGATGCAGATACAGTTAATCGCTAGCCTGAAATAATAAACAACATTAAATTGCTCGACTTCAGAGTAGGGAGACCCCTCCCCGCTCTCCACCCAGCTAATTGTGTAGTTTGTTGCACTACTCGCACTGCTTCAGCATGAGTACTCGCACTCACACTCGCACTCACAGTGAACAGGGATCCACAGATATGCGTACATAATTCATGCAAAGCATTTTTTCTTCGGCTTTTTTTTCTCATATACAAAATCAATTCAGAGTCACAGTCAAAGTCACGAGGCCGTGAGAGATTGGCGAGTCTCCATCGCCATCTCCATCTTTGTCTCCATCTGTATTTCAGTCCGTGTTTATCGGCGCACGGCCTTTAACAGAAGTTCATCTCTGGCAGTCAGTCGACAAGGTCAATAAAAACCAAAAATAATTACCATGCCTCAATTATTAATACACATTTAGTGATACAATAGCCAATGCGAAAGATCCAAGCGCTCTACGGCTTTAACGTTTGATCGTGTTTTTTTTTTATGTATTTATACTCTTTTGTTTCCTAATTTGATACCCTGTAAGCAATTGCAGTTTTTATTTGGGCACGCACACTCAAAGAAATAAAAGTTCGTTTGCTTTTGAGAATTTTTGCATTTGATTTAAGTACAAAATTAATACTGGGCAAATATAGAATGATTTGTAAAAAAGGGAAACTAAAGCGATTGTAGATAATGAGTTCTTAAGAGCACTGAGTATCTTGCAGTCGAGCAATGTCTCCTGTACTGGCCCGTTTATTACTTGTGGTGTCTGATGAATCAGCACGCGAATTGTTCTGGTTGTGCCACAAGATCAACTCTCAGCGCTGACGAGACTTTCAATTGCCAAATTGTGAAATGCTAATCAAAGCTTTGGTTGCATTAACATCCTTCACGTTCTGTTTTGTTTGTTGGCACTTGGCCAGCGCTGCGGTAAATGCTCAACAGCTGCCCAGCACAGACATGAATACACAGATACACAGACACATCGACAGCTACAGATACATATACATATATGCAGCACATACTCGCATCTTAAAGATTCAGCTGCAGTTGCCTCGTCCGTCGGCTATTATAAGTCAATAAATACTTGGCTGAATGGGTCTCAGACTCTCAAAGCATGTCGTATTTGGCTTAGATGCGGCCTCTGGTCTGCACTAGGCCAACTTTCTACTTGTTGCAATTGGGTGGTGGCAACATGGAACATAGAAATAACTGCGATCGGAAACATATAACTAAAGGAGACCCGGTTATTGTTAATAATAATTGCTTTCTGTTTTATTTGGGTATTTGGATGCGATCACAAAATTAATAAAAATTATTTTAAAAAAAGTAAACTGAGTCGATATTTTGGCTAGATCTCTTTCAATGAGCAATGTCGGCGCAATAATCAAAACTAATAACTTCATAATTAAATTGAAAAATTTAAATAAATTAATAAACTATGTTGCTTTTTGAAGAAATTAATTTCTGTCTCGTAATTTTAAATAGTAATATTTATTCATACCTTTTTCGCTATATACATATAAGGCTAGAACTGTTTGGGAATTCTAAGAGCGAGTTTTCAGTGCGCTTTTAGTATACTCCTAACTCTTAGATACATTTTAAATGCATATCTACTTATATATGGATATCTGGCTACTACTGTTAGTCAACCATAAAAGGTGGCAGGGGCGGAGGGGGGCAGGGGAAAAGGGGCTGGTGGTAGATAAATGACAGATGCTGCTGTTCAAGTGCTCGACAGTGTGATTTTTTATGTGTTTGCTGTGTGTGTGTTTGTGTGTGTGTGTTTTAGTTGCTTGTCTCCTCGTCAACTGTTGGGTGACTTTTGTTTTAGTTTGCTTTTTGTAGTTGTTGGCTTTGCGTTGTTTGCTGTTTGTTGTTTGCTGCGGTTGTTCGGCTGTTATTTGACGGCGCGGCGGTTTGAGAGATTAAATGTTTTGTAATTTTGGCTAATTTGTGACATGCGCGACCTTAATGGCTTCTTTTCACATCGTAAACAGCGTTTAATTGCTCCACAAAAGGCAAACAGCAAATTTAGCTCGCGTTTTTAGTCTCAGCCCCGGCTTCGGGCCAGTTGACAATTCTATGGGACGCTGGGAAATCTCTTCACGCGGAGATTGAGACAGAGACATGGCGTAGAAATGGAAATTAATTATGCATTTTTGATGTCTGAGAAATTAATGCATATTTTGTTGTCTTTTTCGGTCTGCCTTTGGCCTCTTGCTGATGTAGTCGTCATGGGACGCGCTCATCAACATCAACCTCCCCCCCCCCCCCCCCCCTGACTGGCTTGGGGCTAAGTAATATGCTTTTATATTCAAATTATCACGCATGCCAAACAGTTTCCACAATGCGCTTGTTGCCAAAGAAAGCGAGCTTCAAGCCAAACCAAAGCAAAGTCAAAAGCCAAACACAACATTAGCCCCCCCCCTCTCCCCTTACCCCTTCCTTCCCCAGTTCCTGCTTCGATCGCGACTCGCCGACTCGGCCAAGTTTTAACGAGCTGCGCTGATGATGGCCCAGAGGCAGCGGCATTTTTCTGTTTACGTTTGGGCCAAAAGATTTTCGATCGGCTTTGCCGGCCTGCAATTAGCCCGACTCAAGGTCGAGTCCTCGGGCGCTAGTTGGGCCGGCCCCATTAAAATAAGCACTGGTGACATCCACCGTCACACAATTCCACTCGCATTTATTGATCATCGGGGACATTTTGTAATAGCCGGCGATTTCCTGCCCCAGCCCAGGCCGTCCCGGCCATTTAGCCCGAGCTGCGGCCGCAGCGCCTGTAATTGAGCTCACGCTGGCAGCTGTAAGCTAATGACAAGCCCAGTCCAAGCACGCATCGTCAGCTGTGTCCAGCTCCGAGTCCGAGTCCAAGTCCGAGTCCGAGGCCGAGTTCGAGGCTGCGTCGCCCAGTCGCCGCCGTGGCATGTCGCGTCGATGCGATTCATTTGGCTGCCCCCCCCCCCCCCCTCCTCCCAATATCCCCCTCTCGCCGTGATCGGACCGGCACTTTGCACCATTATCTGCTGCAATTGCCACGCCGCATGGGACGATCGCAAACACGCAAACTCCTCTTGCCACACACCGCTGCTGCTGCCCCCCCCTGCCCCCCCTCGCCCCCACGAGCCGTGGTTCCGTGCTGATATGTTGATTAGCCAATGTTCTCGGGCTTCTGCTGGGGCCCGGCGTGTGTGGGGGGCACTCGTCATAACTGGCAGCAGTCGGCGCAGACCCGAAGACAACATTAACAACGGGATGACAATGCACTCCTGACCAGCCCCCGTGCCCCCCGCCGGCTGGCGAAATGCTTTCGATCATTATTATTGTTATTTACTTCTTCTTTTTTTGACTGGTGAGAGTTTGTTGCATGCGGACTTCGATCAGGAATGTCAATTAAAGTATCGAGAAACAGATTCGACTAATGGCTCATAGAAATTCAGTTAACGAGGGGTTGAGAAGGTTAACTGATCGGGCTCTAAATAAACAATTGCAGTTGTATTTGCTAAAAGCAATAACAGCTAGGTGCAATTTTTTTGTAGAGTTTACCAGGAGGTTGTTGTTGGCTAAGTAAAAATTTACAAGCGGGAGCTACAAATACAGCATGTCAAAGTTCACTAGGTGAAAAGAGTATATTGGTTTTGTGCAATGTCCTTTCGTTAAATTTGAATATTTGGGGAGGGGGGGTATCAATTTTTAATCTGAATTTCTTCCGCAGCTTTAAAGCTACACACAAAATTTGTATTCATACAGTTAACCTATGACCTCCTCTAAAAATCGCACAACAATTTTTTTGTATGCGCAAACCTCCTGTTTTCCACAATTTCAGAGCTAGAGTCACAAAATTTGGCAGATGATCTCCTCTAAATATCGGCCAAAATAAGAATAATATTTAAGACCGTTTATACTGTGAGCGAGTATTGCGCAGTCGGTTACACCCGACTTACGTGCTTTTCGACAAATTGTCCAACCTCATACGAACCCCAATGAAATCTGTTAACTGCGATAGTTTTCGACTCGGCTCAATAAGCATGCGGAGCTGCTCCACTTTGCTCGAATGCCTAGGCGAAGAGCTCAAAGCAAATGGGCGAAGATAGAAGAAGAACAGCAGCAGCATCGGCGGCAATAACCAATTACAACAGCAACAGCAACAGCAAGAGCAACAACAATGAGCACGCACACAAGACTCCCAATTGACGAACTGGGAGTTGGTTCCCTGGGACTGGAACCGGGACTCGAGTCGACTCTCTTGGCTGCACGTTTTCGCACTGCCCTTTGGTTAATATTTACACCTTCGAGAGACGAATCCATCAAAATATGGCAACTCGTTATGCGGCTAATGGAGTGGGGAGGGGTCCGGCGGGTGCCTGCAGCCGGTGGATCACGATTGCGGTCGCGACTGCAGCGAACGGCAGCCGGCGCAGGGGGGGGGGCGTGGGGTGGGGTCGGGTGGGTCACGAGAGGGTGGTGCTAGGGGACGGGGTGGAGGCGAGGCGGACACTTGTCATGTCGCACGACCAGGCCTGGGCCGACGAGAGAGAGAGAGAGAGAGGGAGAGGGGAGAGGGAGGGCGGGAACAGGCCGAGTTTAGTTTCTGTTTGAATTTATTTAATGGCATGACAAGGTCAAGACGGCACTACCACTGCCATTTCGACAGACTGACTGAGGCTCCAGCCCGCAATGGCGAGGAGGAGGAGCAGGAGCAGGAGGATGCCGCTCTGGCTGCGTCCAGAGCCCCGGCTACCTGCCGACTGACGATCGGCGAGCGCACAAGTTGGGCCGGGCCATAAGTCACAAAGCAATTACAGTGAATTGCTTTCCACAGGCAGCGGGGCAGGGACGGGGCCAGGTGGGGGCAGTCCACAATAAATGGAGGAGCAGCAGCGCCTGGCGGCATGCAACGTCCATCTTTGACCAGCGGATGTGAGCGTTGGGTGTGAGAGCGTCGACAACGACAACAGCGACGACGACGACGACGACGCCGAGCGGCAGCTGCGTCTCTAAAATGCTGATCGCACCTGGGCAACCAGTGGCGGCGTCGCCCGGCTAAGCCGAGCTGAGGCAGGCTCGGCGGCGGCATTAGGCATGCTGGCATATGCATAAATACCCGGCGAGTGCCGTTGGGCCCGAGTGCGGCCTCGATAGTTGCATAATTCTGTCGGCAGCGATAGTTTACAGTTGGTACCTAAATTTGGCCGGGTTATGTGGCTAGCGGAAAGCCAATGACATCTTGGGAAATTAGTTACACCTTTATGTTCGACTGAGGAGTTTGCCATTTAGCTGGTTATATTCAGAAAAACGAATTATTGATTCTTCGGGAGTTAGCTAGAAGCTATTAGCAGCTGACAAGCAACAGACAAAAACATTTGTTAATTTTATCGAAATTCATTTCTAAAAAAGATAAAGATTTATATTGCTACAAAATCGATAAAATGCAAGCTCTTGTTCTTTGCGGATCGCAAATACTCGAATATATTACTGTTTAAATGTTGTAAAATTCAGTCAAGATTGACATTTTTATTTAACCTGATGGTAAATTTCTTATCAAGAACTTTTGTATATAAGTCATAATAATGGAATTGTTTTATGCTTATTTCAAGTATTAAAAGTCCTCTAATAGTTATTAAATATAAATATAAAATAAATATGAAAATACTTTTTTAGAATTTAGAAGCCGCCTTTGTTCCGAAGTGTCAAGCTGGGATCTAATCCCCATTGGAGGGCAAGCGGCGGCGCTTGTGCATTTTTCTTTTTTTCTTTTCTTTGCCTGGATGCGAGCCTGGCTGGCTGCGAGCCTTTGTGTTGGAGGCGGAGGCGGCGGCGGCGGCGGCGTTCGGGCCGAAAGCTCTTTTGCGGAGCCCAGGTTTCATAACACTATAAAGATGAAATTGAAACCGATTACCGCACTCTTGAAAACGATCAAGTACCACGAATGCTCGCGGACACATTTTACTCATGTAATTTTATTGCGGCTGCGAATGATTGGCAATTCTGGCTAAAAGACAAACGCAGGCAACGGCAATGGATATGGGGCTGTGGCTGGGGCTGTGCCGAAGGGGCAGGGACGGGGGCCGGGCCATGGGAATGGAGGGACGACAAAGACAACAACGACAACGATGTCCAGAAAACCAGTTGCCGCCGCTGCCACAATGGCGCAAAATGACGACGGTGTTGGGGCGACGATGATGATCACGATGATTAAGATGATGGCGATGATGGCGACGGCGATGATGATGATGATGCTGTTGTCGCTGCTGACGAACACGAAAGCACACAAAAAACAATGGCAACCAAATCAGCCGAGAACGAATCGAAGTCTAAGCCGCACTCAAAGACGAATCAGCAGCCAAACAGTTAGACGAGACACCTGCCAGAGACGTGGGGAGGGGGGGGAGACCACTCGACTCTGCGCCCAGCTCAGCTCGGCTCAGCTCAGCTCAGCTCAGCTCAATCCAAACCAAGCCAATCCAATCACTCAACAGCACACACACACACACACACACACACACACACACAGCCAAGCTGCTGCGAGCGGGACAAGGAGCAGCTAAAAAGTATGGCAATCTCAGCCATCATAAAATGTGCGAACGAAAACTTTGCCCCGCCATTTGCCGCTTACAACTGCCGCATTGGCAACCACTTGCGCGTCCTCCATGGCCGCGGCCCCCGCAGCCTCCGCGCTCCCATTCCCATTCGCATTCGCATCCGCGTGTAGTGTCGTAGATCAGCCAGCATCAAAAAAAAAAGCAACTGAAAACTGCAAAAAAAAAAAAAGAAAAGAAAGAAAAAAAGCCACTTATCTCGTCTCAACCTCAATAAGCAAACGGAACAGCGCAGTAGCAGGAGCAGCAGCAGCGGGCGCGGCAGCGGCAAAGGAGCAATGGGCAGTGGGCACTGGACATCGGCATCGCTCACATCTCACCTGGCAGCATCGGCGGGCATGGGAATAAAAAGTAAAATAAATGTAATGCCGCATAAAAATAAATAAATAAAACCTTTCAGACGCAACCGAAAATCATACCGACGCGAGGGCACACACTCACCCAGGCGGCAGAGACAATGGCCGAAACTGTGGCAGAAGTTGCCTTGCCACAACCGTCAGTCAAGTGCGAATATCTATATAGATGCCTGACTGATTGATGACTGTTGAACTCCTGAGCGGTTTCTGCCGCTGCCATGTCCTTTCCGCTGAGCGGTGCCTGGTTAGCAAACGCCAAAAACGAAGAAGAAAAAAAAAAAAAAACGTGAAAAAAACGTGAGAACCCTTTGTGGAAAACCCACAGCCTGAGCTGCAAAAAGCTGAGCCTCAACTTAAAATAGCTAATTTATGGCGGAGTTTTGCGCGCAGTGTAGCAGTGCCATTTGCCTGCGATTAGGTGTGAAAATCTCATGTGCTAACGCAGCTTTTTATGCCTGCGAGCTAATAAGCTCTTTATGGTGCAGTGTATTCAATTTATAATAGCGTTTAGGGGAGTTTCAGGTGTGACTTTCCGGCTGGAGCTAAGACTCTAGCCGAAGGCCCTGGGTTAATAATAACCATCTTGAAAACACTTTCAGGGACGGAGCTCGTTCTGAATCCAAGTAAGAGCAACTGAGAATTCATCACGTTTTGTTCTTAAAATATTTCAAACATTGCGCTCTTGAGTTTTCTTCAATCAAGTTTGAATTATTCTTGACTTCAGAATCAATTGTTATTGCTGCATAAACTATAACTAATTTTTTAAGATTTTTTAATTCAGTTTGAATTTATAACTATAGTATATATATAGAAATGACATATTATCTAAAATGGAATTTTATTATAGATAAAATTATAAAAATGTAGATCGAAATTCGAATTTGATAAAAATATAATTGGAAAATATGTATGCAAATTGAAAATAAGTTTGATTTGCTAATCCTTAACTTTATTATATTGCTGAAGATATGATAAATCTAAAAATGCACAGCGATTAAGTGCTCTATGTTAAACCTTTCATATCCAATACTTATAACAGCCTCCAAACAAAAACTGAAAGCCGCTTTTGCAGTTATAAGCACTCGGATTTATGTCAAGGACTGGGTCATGAGCATTCGGTAATATCCAATAGATTGCCCGAGATCGCAGTGACCCAAAAGGCAGGTTAAGGTCCGCTCGACCAACCAGCCAACATGAAGTCCGCACCGCTCGCTCCGGGGCCCAAAAGGTGGCCCGGTGGAGCACATTGGGGCCGTAACGAAACCAGACAAAGTTGTTCGGCTTAAGCTTGTGCCGGCTCCACTGCGTAACTAAGCGGAAAGAGGGCCCCAGCAATGGGGGGGGGGGGGCGGGGGTGCGTGGGGAGAGCTGCAGACGGGCAGGTGGGCCTGCCTGGGCACCGTATGTGGTCGCTCTTGACCATGCTGCGCAGGCAGACGCAGGCCTTCGGGGCTGCAGGCCGATGCAGGCCGGCTCTTCCTCTTCTCCTGCGTCGCGAGGCCCAGTTCCAGCTGTACTTTTCGATTTTAGCATTCGAATCGAAATAGGCCATGGAGCTGCCTGCGGTTGCCAGTGCTCAATGGTGTTGTCGTTGTTGTTGTTGTTGCTGTCGTTGTTGTTGTTGCTGGTGTTGATACTGTCCGCGTCGGCGTCGCTTTTGGCCATCAGATCACACATTCCCAGGCACAGCAGCCAACGCATAGTCGGCATCGAGATCAGCTCAAGTTGTTCTTGTTGCTGGCGATGCACGGTGATACTTTTACGAGCAAATGTTACCCAATCTGACGATTACAGACACCCATATCCATGGCAATTTGTTGCTATCTTATTTTCGCATCCTATCGACGGCACTGCAGGACTCTTTGTTTTGATATTGCCGCCGCCATCGCGCGATCCCCCAACACCGATAAGAAAGCAACAAAAATAATAAAGCAAAACAATATCGGGCTCCCATACGATATCGAGCCACATCAGTAGGTGTGAGTGCGCGTGTGTGTGTGTGTGAAGGTGTATTTAAAGACACCACCGCCTGCATTCATTCATCTTTGCGCCGCTGTTGCCACCGCCAATCACTCATCGAGAGATCGATTTCCTCTGCGAATCGCAAGAGTCGCGCGATATGTTTATGTTCTATGCAAAAGCATTTCTCAATACTATTAATGCTATTATTGTCTATTTATTTATGCAAATCTGTATTCTATGCTATCAAAAAAACTTGCTTGTTTTACACGAGATCTTGTGCGAACTTATTTTATATTTTATATATCGAATATATTCTTTAGCAATGCTTTTCTATCTTTGACAGCCCAACAAACATTTTGCATCTTTTTTTTTTTTATAACTATAATTATTATTCAGGGTATTATTCAGTCAGTCATCTGTACGCTTTTGATTTTATATATATCCTGAACCCATTCAACATGGGTAAAAAGGATAAATCAGTTTTGTGCAAATGTATGTAACTGGCTGAAGGTGGCATCTAAATTAAGTATATATATTCTCTGTCAGTCCGGCCGTATAAGAAATTTCATTTCGACTTCCTATTTTTTCAGTTTATCTCCTAGATTTTGAAAGCTAATGTCAATGTTGAAACCAGCAATCGATTAAAAATAAAATTTCCAGATTCTAAATTTTGTAAAAAAAAATGTTTACAAATCCAAAAACTTTTTTAATTAAAATAAAGGAGCAATCTGTCTTTACAATGCAGTCATAAACTATCAACCCAACTATTTGCAAGACCTTCGGCTAAGTCAAAAAGGAACTGTACTATATACTAATAAACACTTTGACTCCACTATTAATATCATATTAATACAGATTTCGTTAGACTTAATACTCCTCTCTAAAAGAGTACCTGCATCCTGACCTGGTGTCACATGTAGTGCACCCCGTGCACTAAACAGCTCTATGATACGTGTGTCAAATGGAAGAGGAGACTTCGAATGGGGCGGGTTAATGGTATTATTGACAACATGCAGTCAGATTTCCCTTGAACGCCTATGTCGACTGCAATCGAGTTCACCCATTTGTTTACTTTATTCGTTAGTTATTTATTTTCCGTCCTTCTTCTTTTTTTTTTTTTTGATTGGATTGACAGAGTCGAGAGGCTTTCGCAAGTGTTTTCGGGCGACACAATGCACCTTCTGCCATCTTCGCCTCGAGCCGGGCCGTGCGCCCCTTCGGGGCTCTGGGAGAATGGGAGGCGACGAACTATTTTTCCCCGTTAACGTGTTCACTTTTCAAGTGCTTCCTTTTGTGACTGACTGACTGGCTGACTGACTGACTGAGCGCCTGTCTACGTATATAATGCATGGTCGGGCGCTCGGCGGGCATAAACACTGACACAGCCGTGACGTGTGCCTTTCAAAGAAACGCAAACGCGAACCGGCGAATGCCAGTCCCAGTCGCAGTCCCAGTCGCAGACCCCGGTCTCAGTCCTCAGCTGCAGTCGCAGTTCCCAGTTCCAGTCACAGTCCCAGTCCCAGTCCCAGTTCCAGTCTCCAGTCACAATCGCAGTGTCAGCTCGTGCGAGCGCGAAAAGCAAAGATTATAATGCCAAACAACTTCAGAACGTTCCTCAGGCAGTTGACGACGCCAAACGTCGTCGTTAACCCTTATGTGAGCACCATGATTTATGCGCAATTGTCACGCCGCTCACAAGTCCAACTGCATCGTGTGTGTGTCCTTAGAAAATCTCTTGCAAAGCTGGTGACAAACACACCCAATGCACACCAAAGGGTTAATGACGAATTTTCGCCAGACTTTCATTGAAACGAATACTCCCAGTTGATACCCTGTAAACCAATTGAAACACAATTTGAAAATGGAAAAATGGGAAACAAATGCAAAAATATAACTTTGAGATAAAAATTCAACAGAGTTTTCTGTAACAATTTTAATTCAAGTGTATTAAAAAACAATTATTAAAATAAAAATTTATTATTTATTTTAAATGTGTATTATATATTATATTATTAATGTTTTATTATTTAGGTCTAGGCTTAGTTTTTTGCTGAGCTTAAAAAACCAGGTCTTAGCTCAGAAAATGCTGTTGACCTTTCTATTTTTAAATATATTTGTAATAAAATTTAGCTTTTGGCCTGTGTTCGGATGTGTGTTTGGATCTCCATTAAATTGACAGAATCGCAGTCTGCCTGGCATGCCCCACTTGGGCCGGTGCCCAGCTGCAGGGTATGCAAACTTGGCTGATTTGACGTCGCACTCGAAAATCGCGCGCACTCTCTTGTCGCACATTCAAGTCAAAGTCACTACTGCCATGTCGGACCCAACTGACGGGGCCCTCATGCCAATGCGAATGCCGGCGGTACAACTGAAAAAGTCAACCTGGTGGACGTGGCCGTCGCCGTCGACGTCGCCGTCGCTGTCGCCGTCGCCGTCGCTGTCGACGTGGACGTGGCACGACACAAACGGCAAACGGCGAACGACAACACGACATCATTTTGTACGTCACTCAAAATGTTCGTAGGCTGTCAGGGAGACAGTTCAAAAAATGAAATATATACATACACATTATAACAAATTCTAAAACGCAAAAGAGACACTCACTCACACAGACACAAGGTGCGACAGTCCGACAGTCGGACAGTCGGTTAGTCAGACAGCCAGTCGGACTGACAGCCAGTCGGCCTGACAGTCAGTTAGTCAAGCCTCATTGTTCGCTCGTGTACTCGATTGAAGGTGTAAGCGCATGGGATCAGCCCCAGATCCGCAGAGCCAGGACAACCCCAACACACACACACACATTGGCAGCCGAGACCCGACACACGAGGAGGGTGCCAGGTCTCTCGCTCAAGTGGCCGTGCCCAATGCTGGCAACGATGACACGGACACCGACACCGTCACAGACACGGACACGGACACGCTTGGCTGCAATGCGAGTCCGGGGGAGAGCACCTTTTGATTTTATTATTGATTCAATTACAATGTCAATGGCGAGGAAGGCGCATATGGTCGTCGTCGCCAGGATTGTCAAGTACGGCACTGCCAATCAACCATTTGCCATCAACCGATTATCTGTCAATTACATTTTGCGATCGGCGAGCGACAACAAACTCGAATATCATTCGAATCGTTTATGGCTTTTCATGCATTCATGTTGACATGTGCCTTTTTAGAAATATAATACACATCTGATAATACTGCTAATTGCTTCATACAATATTTGCATAGTTAAAAACGAATTTCAGCTGCTAACTGTCCAAGTTTTAAAGCCAAACAAAGTTGAGAAAAAGCTGGACAAAAAATAGTGAAACGTGTGTAAGCCAAGTTATGCGCGAGCTGAAGATACCCAGCAAAAGAAAATGAGATGAAATAATTGTGAGAACGAAAAGTCTATATAATTGATAATTAAATAGTTGATATGTAAGAAACGAAAAACAGATTTATAATGTGATATATGTAATATATATATATATATATTTTCAAATTATCTAGTAGTCGCGTGGACTCTATGTGAAGTGTATTCGTTCCAGGCGTAGACACAATGCCCCGAAATCTGACAAAAACACCTAAATGGTACTGCTAATAAGCCGTTTAAATTTTTTTCATTTTTTTTTTTTTCTTTGGTGCTAATGACAATAATATTTGATTAGCTAGTTTAATTGGTTTTCTTTTTCCACTTTGTGTCATACGCTGTCAACTTGGCAACGGTTTTGAAGATGCTTTTGAAATCGGGTATCTTGGGTTTTCTTGTGCACTGCAACGATATGAAGAAAATCGAAACTTAAAGATATAAACAAATGTAACTTGGCTAAATGATGCGAATTTCTAGATAATAGAAAATCGAAAAATATGGATCGATAGCATTTAATGTGATTTGTCCATATATTATGTCATATATGCGGGGTAAGATGATTTTGCGTCGACTTGGTTGCTCATGAGTATTCAGTATGAATAGCTTGTCTGTCCACTGAATGTCGTGGGCTCTTGTGTTTGCACAGGCACTTAGCACATTTTTGGTATCGTATTAGAGAACACTCGGATTAAATTTTATGGTCGTTTATTATATTTTGTCATTTGATTTAAATTAACACCATTTCGTGGCATTCGTTTTGTCCCGAATCCAAAATGCGGCAGTACAACATTGATCTTTAACAGCCGAGCAACAGAATGTCATTGAAAAATGATTTCTGTTTGATATATGTCTGACTATCGACTGTTCAGTCTATATAAAAGTCTAGATATAAGTATTTCTTAGAACAGCTTTCTCAATATTAATTACCAACGGTATATACAAATATAAATTAGATATAAAACTTGTCTAATCGAGTCTGATTTGCTTTTTTTTTTGCAGATGTTGAACACGAAGCTTAGGCAGTTTTCTCAATATGTAAGTATCGACTGCACCTCAATTGATCTCGGATATTGGCCAGAGATATGTCCGTCTCTCGGCTGTGGTTGTCCGTTGACCGTTGTCCGTTGTCCGTTGTCCGATCCGATCCGATCTGATCTGATCTTGCCCGATCTAATAGTACTTTTACCTTCGCCGGTCACCCATAAGTGTTTTGACAATGTTACAACAGACTAATTTTTATTGTAGTATCTGAAGCGCGGCCCGCGATGGCCTGAGATACGCGGCTCAGATACGATGCGGCTAGGCTAACACAATAGAGTCACAAAGCTATTAAAAACTGATATAAATCTCATTAAATGCGATGGTTGTAGCACATGAACAAAGCCGCCGCCTTGCCTTCAATCAATCGTTTGTTTCGCTCCCGGCCACAAATAAGATATAAGAATGGGCTCTTGTGTTCGGTTCGGTTCAGTTCAGTTCAGTTAAGTTCAGCTCAGTTCGGTTCAGTTCGTTTTAGTTCGTTTCGTTTTGTTCGCTTTGAGCTCTTCTTCACGAATCGCTTTTTATATGGCAACGTATATATATGTAGACCGTATTTACGAGTCTTCTCTCGTCTGTCTGTCTCTCGGCTCCTCTGTCTGCCCGATTGTGTTCAGGGCTTGCCTCGGTTCGCCTGGCCAAGTGAGCGTATCATAACTCATAAATTTGTCGTCAGGTTGATGACGCCACGCAACAGCCTGAATGTAGGTTATAATATAGGTTATTCGGTATTTTAGCCTTTAATTTTTGCAGCCAATAATCCTTATCTGGTAGATCAAACTGGATTTTTAGTATAATTTTTTAATATCAATAATAATAATAACACTGATAATATAAAAAATATATCAATAGTAGTGAATAGCCTGAATGTCGGTTATAATAATAATTTTTTCAGCCAATAATCCTGAAAGCGTTTCGAAGTAAATAATAACTAATAATGAATGAACCAATAATCCTGAAAGTATGTTCACTACTTGTTTAATTAAAAGCAATGCTATATCAAAATGGGTTTTCAGAAAAGAAGAGATCAATAACAATATACAAAATATATCAATATACTTTTTTAAAGCAACCTACAAACCAAATAGTATCGCTTGAGTAATCGATTTTCTGTCTAATGACCTATCGATCGCTTTCAGCATATGATAATTCTAATCAGCGATCATATGCGTTTACAACCAGGTTGCACAGTCCACCTTCAACGGCTGTGGAAGTACACTGAGGCATAGTGTCAAGTTCACACCTCTTCTGCCGCCCGATCTTTGCTCGCCTTCACTCCCGATCTTTGCTATCTGCCGATCTGGTCGGTTGAGCATCTTGGATCTTGATTCAATTACACAGCCTCAGCTCCAAATTGCGATCAGTGAGCCAGGGGTCTTACAAAGCTGTGAACAATACGGAGAATGCGGTCACCCGCTGTGCCCCCGAACATCGCGACTGATCGGCTGGGACATTGGGCCCTGGCCACGAGTAGCGCCACAGCCGCGACCGCAGCCAAAATATGAATATGCATTTGTCGCCCAAAATTTGACAGTGGACGCTCCGGTGGAGCTAAAACCCATACACCCGGCGAAAAATCCAAGAGCGCTGTTTTCTTATTTTATTCTTTCCGAATAAAGTTCGGATTGCCAGAACATGTTTAATTTTGATTGTACAATTTCTAAATATTTTTAATCGAAGCAAAATTGCACACAGACCAAAAATATCTTTTTCTGATACATATGAGGCCCCATATTTATTTTATTTTTAATAAAATAATCTGGTATGTTTTGTATAGAAAATTCTTCTTGAATACTTCTGAATATATCTATCAATCAGTCATACAAATTTTTAATCATTAGTTTTACAACTGTATAAATTTGAATTAAGAGAATTATGATTTCTTGTGTGGTATTTTCTCCCTCGATATTTTTAATTTAGAAATCGGGCATAACTTGAAAAAAAAAGTGCATCTTGTTCCTCTCCGGTCGCTTAAGAAATTAATCATTAAAATAAATAATCAGTAAAATATTACAATTGTAATGGAGATACTTTAGTAAGCACAATTTCAAGAATTTTAACGAATTTAAGAACGAAATGCCAGCACAGTATTTTTCGCTGAGTGTATCGTTGTTATAACCAGGCCCAGGCCCCTACCCATAACCGTACCCATGTCCATGTCCCTGCTCATGTCCATGTTCGTGTCCATGTCCTTCCATTGGGCACTCACATGGATCCCAGCGTCTGTTGGCGCTCTGTCGTTGCCTGCTCTTCTCAATCTTTGGATGTTCTTGTTGTTGTTGTTGTTGTTGTTGTTGTTGTTGTTCTTGTTGTTATTGTTGTGGTTGCGGTGTAGCTGTTGCCGTTGTTGGCGTTGCAACAGCGGCGTCCGTCAACGATCCTAAAGCGATTTGCATATTAAAAAATTTTGTTGAAATCACTTTGTTAAGCTTTGTTCGGCGGCAGTCGGAGGCGATCAGAGGCGTTTATAATCAAAACTGAAGTGATGCGGTGGTCACGCTGCTGGCGGCTCGCCCGCCTTTCGGCTTTGACTGTGGCTCCGGCTCCGCTGCTGCTGCCTCTGCCCCTCCTTGGGGGCGGGTAGCCAAGGGGAGGGGAGGGGGGGGGGGTTAGCTGCCGGCTTGACCAACATATTTTATATGCAGCAAGCCGTGTTGACACTTTTTATGTGTTTAATAAATTAAGTTTTACAAAATAGAGAGAATACGACACGCTGTCGCTTCTGGGATCCCTCTCACGGTGACGTTGTTGTTGTTGTTGTTGTTGCTTCGGGTGTCTCTGGGATCTTGGGACATTCGGTTCGTTTAATGGTTGACATTTGAAATTTTTGTTGGTCGACTTTAACACGCATTTATGGCTTCTGCTTTATGGCCGTCGAAATGCGTTAAAAAAAATGCTCCTCAAAACAAAAAGAAACACACACACATTTACACATACACGCAGATATAAAGCCAATAAAGATGATTGGTGTCTGGAATGGCATTCTTTGTATATCTCACAGCTAAGCCACGCTGAATACATTTGTATACTTTCTGGTGGTCTTTTTAAATTATGAAATTTAAATGAATTTCTATGAAAAGTGAAGGTGTTGCATTAGAAGTTATGAGCAGTGGACTTACTTTTAGCTGTGAAGCGTTTGGCCTTCTAAAGGGTGTCAAATACCCTTCCATATAAATATATGTATTTATATATATTACATATGTAATGGTAAATGTAATCAAATTTCTCTCATCTTTTAAAAAACTGTTTGCTAATTGCTTTTTAATGTTTTATATTAAACAATAATTGTTCATTATCAATCTTTCACCCAAATTCAACGTATTATAATATAGAAAAAATATACAAACTAAAAAAATTAAAAGCCCAATGAAGCCCGCACTTGTTGGGTCTAAATATCGAGAAAAACAAAAAGTTGTTCTTACCAACACTTTTTATTCGGCCTTTAATCCCAATGTTCACTATCCGATCCAGTCCCTAATATGTACTGCAGCAAAAAAAAATTTTAAAAAATTGGAAAAACCCCAGTGAGCATTACAAAAGCCAAGTACAAAAAATGTCACTTTATTTTAAATATGGTCAACGTCTGAAATAATAACTTAAATATTTCAATACAACAGAAAAAAAAAAAACTGAGAACTCGTTTGGCAACAGTTTCAAACGAAATACGCTAAACTGAATAAATCGGCATACAGACAGCAGATATACAAACTGGGGGAAAAATAAAAAAAAAATATCAACCGAAAGCAATTAAAAGTTGGTCAGCGTTCATCTCTTCTGGGCAAGTGGCAAGAGCCAAGAGCGTCAAGTAAACTGGGCTTTGAGCTTGGCGTAATCGAAATAAATGTCATTACAACAACAACAACAACAACAACAGCGACAACAACAACATTTATGAACAGGTGGCAATTAAAATACAATTTGTGCAGTATTTAAATTACTTGCCGAGATGACATATGTCATGCAAACTGCCCACAGACGACAAACAACAAGCAATTGTCGTAATAACAACAATACAATACGAGTTTAAAGATCTCTCTCTCTCTCTATATATATATATATATATATATATAGGTGCACACCTATTCAAGTAGATACATATGTAATATTGTCAATAGCTAAACTATTTATTGAAAGTGACATTGTTCAGCGCTGGAGTAAATATTATACGAGCAAGCATTTATTGAGCGTAGCCAACTAGAAAGATACTCTATCAAAAACGCTACATATAATAGGCATCAAGTATACTCTTTCCTCGTTTAAGTTTGTCATCCAGTTTTTTTTACTAAAATGAAGGTGAAGATTTCTTTAATTGAGAATACAAATCTTAATTGAAAATATCCAAATAAAGGCTCAAAAACAGTGCTCATTCAGGAAAACGTTACTTTGTGCTTATTTCAAGTTAGAAAATTCCAATTCAGCATCATTTAAGTTAATAGTAAGTTAAGAGTTAAGAGAGTTAAGAGAGTTAAGAGTTACAGCAAAAACAATTATTTAATATATCATACAGATGCGATCATATTAAATTCGGTTTCGGTTTATTTTTTTTTTTTTATAAGCAAAATCTAATTAAAATCGATCAGCTGTATCGATAAGGTAGTAGAGCAAGAATCGGGTATTAATATAAACCGGAGCAATTGTGTTTAATATTTTTAATTTTTAGCTAAAAAGAATTCGCGGTCTGCGCTTATAATTCGCAAGCTGTTCAACCGCCTCGGACAATTAATGTTCCTCCTCATGTTGGCACATTTGCAGCGGCGTGTTGCCCTTGGTGCGACTTTGAGCAGGTCCAGTAAACTGTTCGATACACCTAGTTGGGTGATATTAGGCGCAATTTGTGCTCGCCTCGTTTCATTAATGATCAGCTAATGCTGCTCACCATTTAGGCGATGGCGATGGCGATGACGATGCCGTTGCCGTTGCCGATCCCAATCATAATTTGCGTATCCAAGTCGCACATCGCGATCGCGATCTCGATGGGGCTCCGGCTGGTGCCGCGACTGGTGCCATGGCGGTCTCTGGCTAGACATCGACATGGAGATCGGCTCTTGTGCGGCGCACAAGAATGTGACATGGGAATTTGAAGTGGAAGTGGCCGTGGTCGACAGCACGAAGACCGTCAGCGTCTTCTTCTCGTATTGGCAGTGGTACTCGTGTGTGCGTTTGCGTGTGTGTGTGTGTGTGTGTGTGTGTGTGTACATTGTCATGTCACGCCGGCGCAGCTCTGGAGAGCAGCTCGTTGAGCCAAATGTCCACTCTGTGTGTCCGGCGACTGTCTGTACGGCATCGTTGCCAGCGCTGGGCTTGCTCTCAAAAACCTGAAGTGTCCACTCAGAATTTGTCACATCATTATTCTTATTTTTCTTTTAAATAATCATATTTACACACACGCACACGCACACACAGTCGCCTGGCCGCGCCTGGGAGGTCTTTGGCCACTTCGTTAGCCCTTTTCGGTGGAACTCCTTGAGCATCGGCAGTGGACAATGTTTCACATGGAGACAGCAACAGTGACAGCGACGGGTGCGTGTGGCGTGTAGCCCCGCCCCCCTGCCCGCGTCCCCCTCCCCCTGCCCCAGAGGGGGCTGGCGCAGAGGGAGTGGTGCAATCGATGACAAGACAGGAATTCAGATGCTCGAAAGCCAGCGAATAATCGCTAAAGCTTATTTGTTTTAATAACAAATCGAACGACAATTACTTATAACTGCACTGAAAGAAAAAGAACTCTGATTGTGCCTAAATTGTCTTTTAAACTAAGTATGAATTATTTTCGCATAAATTTAACTACAAATCTTGAATTAGATAAAAAAAATAGCACTTGGTTAGCAATAAAATACTTCTTAGATTAAATTTTAAATTTTGCGCATTTTGATATAATAAAAAGCTTTCTTCAAATAAGTATTTTTTTATTTAGGTTACGAAAATTCCACCTTCCAACTACAGAATTCTTCGGATTTTTCTCTAAGTGCATCTACTGCCAGCCTTAAGAACACAAATCTATCCCAGGCTATCCCAGAAGTCATTTATTAAAAGAAAAAATTAAATTAAGTTAGATGTTTGAGCTCTGCATTGAGAAATATCGCGGATTAATATTCTCAATATTCTCAATCTTTTGGGCTAAGAGATTTTGACCATGATCTGATTTTATTAGATTTAATCGCTTAAGTAATACAACAACAAATAGAAATTTTCTGTAAATTTTTTGCGTGATTTTCTGATCGAAAATTTACCACACAGAAACAGTTTTTAAATGGTATTTTATACTTATGTTGATGCCAGCTGGCAATTAAAAATAAAATTGCAAGAATTTATATTTTAAAACAGAATTTTAGCAATGATTTTGACAAATTTGATATGAGTTATTTTATGCATTTAAAATTTGGGTGTGCCTAGCGTATCTCCTAGTCGGGCACTCCCGACCAGACCCATGTTCAAATTGTCGTTGGCACTTCAAGCTAATTGTTTGAAATGTTTTCTTTGCAGCATCGAAAATTGCGGCAACACCGGAGAATCGGACAACGAATCAATTAGGATCTGCGGGGGAATATCCGTATCTAGTCTACCGTATTGTCACAGCTATTTAGGTTAAGAGTAGTTTGTAAGGCAGCCGCTCTTGATGAATATTGGGCAGGAAAAGCATCCGCATCCGCATTCGCACACGCATTCGCACTCGCATTCGCATCCACATCCGCATCCGCATCCGCATACACACCCGCATTCGCAGCAGGCGCTCGGCAATCGGAGCCGCAACACAGAGCCGCCCAGTGGCGCCGCTGCTGGTGGTGCTGGCGCCGGCGACTATCCCGCCCTGCTGCTCGGCTACCGCTACCCGCTGCCGCCCGGCCATGAGCACCGCCTGCACCTGGAGCACCTGCGGCGAGTGAGGAGTCCCGGCGGCAGTCCCATGGTGATGACACCCAGCCGTCGCAGCTCGCCGCCGCTGCCGCTGCCGACGCGCCAGGCCCCAGCCCCAGCCCCATCCCAGTCGCAGTCGCACTCGCACTCGCACTCGCAGTCCCAATCCCAGACGCAGTCGCAGTGCATGAGCGCCCACTTTCTGCATCTGCAGTCGCAGCTGCACCAGAAGCTCTACTTTCGCAGCCCGCCCTCGCCCACGGAACGGGAGCGGGAACGGGAACGGGAGCGGGAGCGCAGCCTGGACGACCCGGCGACGAGCATGAGCACGGCCCAGCTGAATCCGCTGAGCGATCTGCAGAGCATGCAGCCCTTTGACTTTCGCAAGCTGAACGCGTTTGCGGCGCCGCCGAACGCCAGCGACTTTGTGCACCACCAGCAGCAGCACCACCTGCAGCAGCAGGCGGCGGTGCTGGCGCAGGCGCGCCGGCGCATCAGCGAGGCGACCACGCCCGGCGAGAAGAGCGCCGCGGTGGCGGCCGCGGCGGCCGCGGCGGCGGCTGCCCAGAGCAATCAGTTCTTCAGCGCCATGGCCATGGCCGGGCACCCGCTGCCGTACCACCTGCCGCCGCCGCCGCCGCCGCCCCCGCCGCCGCCGGCGCCCTCGCAGCAGCAGCAGCAGCAGCAGCCGCAGCCGTCGCAGCCGGCGGCGCAGTCGAACAGCAGTCAGGCAACGGGCGCCGGGGAACACAGTCATGGCCACGGGCCGCACTCGCCGGCGCCGCTGAACCACGGTCACAGTCACGGTCACAGTCACGGCCACAGTCACGGCCACAGTCACGGCCACGGCCACAGTCACGGCCACAGTCACGGCCACAGTCACGGCCAGTACGCGCACCAGCACAAATCCGGCTCGCCGGAGGAGGCGGGCGCCGGCAAGGGGCGCCATCTGCTGGTGGCCGCGGGCGACAAGTCCAACAGCAGCTGCTCCTCGTCGAGTGCGTCCGGCGCGCAGCCGCAGCGGATGACGCGGCTGGCAATGGCAGGATCCGGATCCGGGTCGGGCCTGCGGGCCAGCCGCAAGTCGGGCCACTCGCCGGGCGGCAAGCGCCAGTGGGGCTCGATGCCGGCCAACCTGGGCACGCAGTTCATCAACCCGGTGACCGGCAAGAAGCGCGTCCAGTGCAACGTCTGCCTGAAGACCTTCTGCGACAAGGGCGCGCTCAAGATCCACTTCTCGGCGGTGCATCTGCGCGAGATGCACAAGTGCACCGTGGACGGGTGCAGCATGATGTTCAGCTCGCGCCGGTCGCGCAATCGCCACAGCGCCAACCCGAATCCCAAGCTCCACTCGCCGCATCTGCGCCGCAAGATCTCGCCGCACGACGGCCGCAGCGCCCAGCCGCACCCGCTGCTGCTGCAGGCGCCCAACGGGATCATGGCCGGACTGGGGCCGTTCGGCAGCTTTCCGCTGCTGACGCCGCCGCCGGATCTGCGCCACCACGCGCTCGGCGGCATCGAGCTGAAGCACGGCGCCGGGCCCGGGCCGGAGTATCTGCAGCGGTCCTACTTGGAGGGCAATGGGCTGCTCGGACGGTACGAGGGTCAGCGACGGAAGGCGGCGCTGGAGGCGGGCGACGAGGAGGAGGACGACGACGACGACGAGATTCTCGAGGTGGGCATCCACATGCCGGACGACGACGACGACGACAACGAGAACGACGAGGACGAGGCGGACGGCGACGGCGACGGCGATGGCGACGAGGACGACGACGATCCCGATGGCGATGGCATCGTCGTCGTCGGCGACGAGCTGGACAGCATACCCGACAAGGACAAGCACAGCCACGACGAGTACATGCTGGACAACGAGAGCGACGAGCGCTCCACCTCGGCCATATCCAGTCACAGCCTAAGTCACAGTCACAGTCACAGTCACAGTCACAGTCACAGCCTCAGTCACAGTCACAGTCAAACCAAAGAGCCGCAGCCGCAGCAGCCCAGCCCCCGGATCGAAGCGGAACCCGAACCCGAACCGGAGCCCCAGCCCGAACCCGAACCCGCACCCGAACCGGAGCCCGACGAGCAGCACGAGGACTCGCAGACGGACTCCACGCACGCCCTCGGCCAGACGCCGGCCAGCAAGCGGAAGCGCAAGAGCCAGAATCCGGTACGCTGTCCGGTGCAGTCCGGCGGCAACTCGTGCGAGAACTCGCTCGACAACTACGACGTGGCCGCCGATCTCTCCATCAAGAAGATCCGGCGCGACGACGACGCGCCGCCAGCCAAAGACGCCGACGTGCTGACCAGCTCCACCGAGTCCACCAAGGCGATTCCCTCGCCGCCGCTGACGCCGTACGCCAGCGAGGTCGCCAGGTCGCTGATCAAGGCCGAGCTGGACGAGGAGCTGGCGGCCAAGGCGGACGCCCAGCAGGCGCAGGAGGCCGGCGCTGGCACGCTGGATCTGTCGCTGGGCACGGCCAGCGGATCGGCGATCAAGCAGGAGCCGCTGGACGAGCTGGCGCTCAGCTACGGGACCGATGCGGACGAGCATCGGTATATGCGCATCAAGCAGGAGCTGCTCGGCGAGGAGGAGCCCGGCTACGTCCTGCCCAGCGGCAACATCAACAACAACAACAACAACAACAATATATTGACTGAGAGCCTGGCGCCCAAGGGCGGCGACTCCAACGGCAGCATCAAGGCGGAAGCGGACCGGGAGCGGGAGCGGGAGCCCGAGCCCGAACTGGAGCCCGAACCGGAGCCCGAACCGGAGCCCGAGCCGGAGCCGGAGGTGCCCATCGACAAGGAGAACCCACTGAAGTGCACCGCCTGCGGCGACATCTTCCAGAACCACTTCCACCTGAAGACCCACTACCAAAGCGTGCACCTCAAGCTGCACCACAAGTGCAACATCGACGGCTGCAACGCGGCGTTCCCCTCGAAGCGCAGCCGCGACCGGCACAGCTCCAACCTCAACCTGCACCGGAAGCTGCTCTCCACCAGCGACGAGCACAGTCTGCTGCTGCCCCCCGATCCGCTGCTGGAGCTGATGAGCCTTAACAACAACAAGGCGTTTGGCGGCGGCGGCGGGGCCGCTGGCAGCGTTGGTGCTGCTGCCGGTGGTGCCGGTGGTGCTGGCGGCGGCGGCGGCGGCATTGGCGCGCCTGGCGGCGGCATGCCCGCCAGCATTCAGGCGGAGATTCTGGCGCGGATCTGCGCCGGCGCCCACGCGCACGGCCTGCCGCTCTGCTTCGAGGCGCTGCAGCATCGCTTCGCGGCCGGCCACGGGCACGGCCATGGACACGGACACGGCCACGGGCACGGGCACGGCTTCGTCGATGCGAACGCGTTCCTGGCGGCCGCCGATCCGCGGCTGCTGCTCGGCCACGGCGGCAATCCGCTGCTCTTTCCGGGCCTGCCGCGGCTGCCGCGCTTCGCGCCGCTGGCGCCGCACCTGCTGGCCGGCGCCAGTGCGCTCAGCCCCTTCTGTCGACGCACCTCGTCCGACTCGAACTCACAGCACTCGATAACGCCGCCGGTGGGTCTGCGCTCGGCGCGCTCCGGCTCCGGGTCGGGGTCGCCGGAGTACGATGGCCATGCGCACATCCACGTCCAGCCGGGCGGCGACGAGGCCGGCCAGGGCCAGGGCCAGACCCCCGGCCAGACCCCCGGCCAGGCGGCGGGCCAGGGCCAGCGGCAGTCGCCGGATCGCATATCATGACCATGTACCTCGTACTATGCCAAGGCGCTGGCATTTTATCACTGAAGGATCGTCGTGGACGCCGTCAAATCAATTCATTCATGCAATATCAGGCTACAACTTAGGACTACAGCATTGCTCATTATCATAATCGATTCAACGATAGCTCGACCGATCGATAGCTCGATAAATCGGCTCGGCAAATTCGCAGCTTGGCTCGCCAGCGCTCATTATAAACAATACTTTTACTAGGCTAATATCAAATATTAGATGGATCAACTAGCATTTTTTTTTCTATATATACATACATATATATACACACACACACACACACATATATATAAACGTATATATATACAAATAAAGTAATGAAAAAACCCCACTCGCCCCCCTCCCCACAAAAATATTTTTTTTTTTTTGAAAAAAACTTGTATTTATAAAAAACTGTTGTTTTGTGTACAAGCATGAAATTGTAGAGAATTGAATAAATAATACTTAATTAATTAATAACGATAATGGAGAATATAATAAAAAATTAATATATGATTAATAACGATATATATTGTTAGTGATACTCGATTATGTAAGCATAGCCTCTAAGCGCATACTTAACATAGATATGTGTGGGTGCTGTCCTTTTGTTTTTTTTTTTTTTTTTTTTTTTTTTGTGTGTGGATCGAACCCCGGATACCCCAAGTGTATTGTACGATAAACATTAAACATGAACAAGTCAACGATTAAATACAAAATACTTTCAAATGGGGGAAAACAAAACTGATTACCGTTTACTCAATCGATATTGATCTTTCACCGTAGTTTATCAACTGAGTTTTTTTTTTTTTTTTTGTTGTCCTCTTTTACGAGATTCCTAGAGTATCATATAGTGGGATAGTTCTGAAGCAGTAACCAGGCAAATACCTTCAACTCATATTTAAGCTATATATGTTTGCAATAAAAATATCATGAAAAATATAAATCACAAACGTGTTTTTCCTGTGGGTTGAAGTTTACTCGAACGTCGGTTCGTCATATAAGCCAAAAGAATAGGTAAGACAGTCGGCTGGAAAATTATGGATTCTGTAGAGGAGGCCATCAGAAAGGCTCGAAGATGTTTGGGTATGGATTGGCATATCCAAAAACTATTTTTGCGAAATTGCCTCGAGCTTTAAAACTGTGCGAATATATAATCCAAGTTTCAGTCCTCTCAATTTCTAAATGGAAAAAGAGAAATTACCTTAATTTATTAAAACTACTCTTTTCTGGTAAGCCATCGATATTTGCTTCTAATTTTAGATTTCTCTAGCTCCGCATATATTGCCTTATTTATGATATTATAAAAAATGTGAATGTGTTTGAGTCCCAGGGCAGGAACAATAAACTTAAAAATATATATTATATTATAATTAATTAGAGGCTTAATATAATAAAAATAAACATATGAAAAGTTCGAATCCAGTCCCATTGAGTTTATTGGCCCTCTTTAAGTCCTTTAACAATAACAGTAAAAGAATGCGAATTTTCAGTCGTAAAAATTCAAGAGTAATTTAGTTAGTTACTTATATTTTAAATATAAAAATATAAAAAGCCGACAATCATTTTTAAAGTCGATTGATTATGAATTTGTTTCTGAATTGTGATATTTTATATTTAACCAGAGAGAAATTTTATTGATGTGGTTTTCAAAGGTAACTTTTCATTTCACAAAATGTGAGGCTTTGGAAAATATTAAGTACGGAGTTCAGGGCTGATGTAACTGCATGTGTGTTTGTCTGTAATACCTATTAGGATGCCATTGGTAAAATGCAAAATTGTGGTTAGTTCATTTTAGGGAGTTGCCATGCATGCGATTTTAATTTTAGATCGATTAAAAGGGCTCGTAAATTTAGCTGCCTCCGCGGGGGCGTCAGTGTCCAAATAAATAAATGCATCGAATGGGCTGCACACACACACACACACACACACACATGGCCGCGTAGCCACATGTGGGTGGTTGCCGCGTATCTATAGATACACGTATACACATGCCGCAAATAAGTATCTCTGCTTGTGGTTGTCCATGTCACCCCCGGGCCGGCGGCGACGCCATTGCCAATGCAATGGCCTCCCTTAGGAGAAAATAATAGAGGTTCGGTGTACGAGTAGTGCAATTTATTTAAAGTAACATTTTAGTGTTTCCTTCCGCTGAAATTCGTTCTCTTCCTTCCTGTTGGCAAGTCTCTCTGGCCCCGGCCGGCCCGACTGCAGCTCTACTCGAGGAATAACAACAGATTGTGGGCAAATAAAATTGCCACAATGTTATCGTTAAGCCTGCAGGACACACAGAAACAACTACAACAGCAACAGCAACAGCAACAGCAACAAAAATAACAATAGCAACAACAACAAGAACAGGGTATCCGTATCCACGGCACGTTCACATCCGCGTCCCTGCCTCTTACATATCCTTACATTAGGCTTACATATGTACGCACACATGCATACATATGCCACCATATGGCGGCACACACACACACACACACACACACACACACACCTGGTGTGTACATGCATACGAGTATATACTGTACTTAGTATTTCTGACTGCATTTCATTTGCTACTTTATTGCGAATCGTATGTATCTACACATATGTGAGCCCGTTGCAATTACACACACTCACACACACACACAAATAGGCGACATTTTACCCCACGCACACACGCACACACTCAGCTCACACCTGTACATAAGAGATATGACAGTATGACATGGATTATCTTGTTCTAGATGCAATTTGGCTTTATGGAGCAAAGTAATTCTGCACTTTTTTGTGTCCAAAACAGAAACATGTCCTACACACACACACACACACACACACACACACACACACACATCACAGCTAATAAGCGTGTTTCGTATTTTATGGGTCTCGTCGCAACGCCTTTTAGGCAAAACAAGCAAAAACAGAAAGAACGCAATTGCTTAACTTTGAGATACTCTGTAAACTGTTTTAGATACTTTTAAGTTTAAACGGAATAATACAAAATAGTTTCACAGTTATTATTATACAACTTATTAATTTTAGCGGTGTAAAAATCATCTTCTATTATATATTTGTTAACTATGATATGCACATTTATTTATTAAAAATATTATTCTATTCTGATTTTTATGATTTTTATTTATTTAAAAATGAAATCTATTGAAAACTGGATTTTTTATATGCCATATATCCATATATCCAGCAATTAAATACATGTATGTAGAAGTTGCAGTAATTTACCTATGTTGCCAAATACTCTACCATATGTAAATAATATTTTTATTTATTGTTATTTTTGTTTTAAAAACCAGGAGTTTACTTTTGAAATACTATTGCATAAAATTGCATTTGCTATTCAATGAAACTCTTTTATTTCTAAAATAAAATACTGAAAACTTTTCAGTTAGAGAGTTATTTTAATTTATGTTAAGGTAACTTTACAAACTTCCAACTTTTACAGGGCATAGAAAAGTATATACGCTTGCATTTCTGTATGTGTGTGTGTGTGTGTGTGTGTTTCGGGACATGTACGACTCCGATATGTATTACATAATTTTAGCAGTGTGCAGAGACAATTGCCGTGGCAAGTAGACAGGTAAATATCAGTATATCAGTATATAGCCGCCACATACGTGCACATATGTAATGTAACTCATGTGCTGTTATATAGACACCTTGGATGCCACGGATAATGCAGTCTATGTCTAGCCCCTAACGTGCAATTGTTAAATTTGGTCTGCCAGTGGCAGTGGGTGGAAAATGTGGTCTCGGTCCGTGTCTGTGTGTGGGTGTGTGTGTGTGTGGGTGTGGGTCTGGGTCTGGGTCTGGGTCTGGGCCCGGGCCTGGTTGTTGTACTAGGTTTGGGCCTGTTTACGGTTGTGGGACCGTATTTTGCACAGCACAATCGCCGTACAGATGTGGTGGCCAAAAACTGATAATGTACTCCTGCCAACTGCAACTAATTTGTTAGCGAGGACCTCGCAGTCAGTCAGGCGTTGAATCGCATCGTAAATATTACATACATATGAGAGCACATGTGCTGGCTATATGGTATGTTAAACCCCCATGTTTACTATACGAAACAAGAACGCTCCAGTCGGGTGTAACCGACCGCGCAATACTCGTTCGCAGTACAAAGCTTGCAACAGTCGAAAACGTTCTTAATTATTATTGTAATTTTGGAATAACATCGATTTTTGTAATAAAAAATAGCCGGAATTTGTCGACTTGATCTTTAGATGGGATCATTGGAAAATGGGAGATATGGATTTTCGTGGTTTACACAATTCACAGACCAAGATATATGGAAGTGGGCGTATCCAAACAATTGTTTGTACGATCTTTAGATCTTTAAATTGATCGATGGCCCCTCGTGGGTGTAGCCAATAAATCGTAAGACTTTAAGACTGGTATATATTCTAAATTTCAAATCTCTAACTTGAATAGAGGCGAAGGGAAAATGTCGTTCATACGGACGGACGGGCGGACGGACGGACAGCAAGACGAACATTGCACAAACCCAATATACTCTTTTCACTTCGTGATCGAGTATAAATATTACATTTTTATAATACTATAGGTACCTTATATAAACATATTATTACAATAGTGGTTGCTTTTTGTTTCTATAAGTTTGAGTCTAAGATTTGAGCTGTGCGTGTGTCGAGCTTTCTTTCCAGGCACGAACACGCACGACTGCGTGTTAAACAGTTGAACACGACTTAAAAAGTATCGAATAAGAAGTAAGATACAAAGAATGAAATATATATATGAAATCTGTTTAAAAATCTTGCACATAGGTAAATAGGTTCAAAGAATTATAGAATTATATTATATATACTAAATATAATTGTAAAGTCATGTGTTGTGCGTGTTTTCGAATTGTGGTCCGTGTCGTGGCTAGCTCTACGGAACGGACGGCATACAAATATACAAATTCAATTAAGGCAGAATTATTGATACCAAAGTCCTTGGCATACGCGCTTTCCAGGTGCCCAGGCAATCCGAGGTAAGTAAGCGCGATTTATGCAATTACTTTACTAATAAACCTACCTATGGCTATAATATTATTAATAGTAAACACTAAATGGATCAATTTCACGTACAGAATTTCTTATGAGCGGCAGGTGTTGTGTGAGCCGGATTAGTTTTTCAATTTTCCGTAATTTCATTTTTATGCCCTGAACCCATTGAAAAGGTTTTGCGCAAATGTATGTAACAGGCAGAAAGAGGCAGCTGCGACCGCGTAAAGTATATATATATATAGTATTCTGGTCGAGTCGATCTAGCCATGGCAAGCGCAGATTAAGCATATTTCAAAAGATCGATACCTCAACCCGTTCTTCCTGAAATCGATACAAATCGACAACAACCTAGATCTCCTAGATTATGAGTGCTAGAGAAACTTCATTTGAATATACTTTAGCTTACTTAAATCTTCATCTTAATCTATTCCGAAACGTTTTATCCAAATCGGTCAAGAAATACAAAAGTTTTTAAAGCAAACGTATGTTAAAATTCTCTTAATTTCCATCTAAAATTTTTAGTTACATATTTTTTTCCTGAAAATTACTTAAAAATTCGATCATTCAAAATGCATATATTTAAAATGAGGAGGCAATCAAACAAAATGAAATTAAATAAAAATGCAAATAGTGCACTGGAGCATTCTTACTTAATAATTGAATTGGTTTCAATTTTGAGAACACATTGAATGTCAAGAAATCTGCAGATGTTAGGCACGCTCAAAGAATGAGAGCGGCGAACATTTACAAATATTTCGTGATTTGACAGAGACTCGAGACAAACGAAGTGGGTGCAGAGCAGGCAGGCGGGCGGGCGGGCGGGCGGTCAGAGCGAAAGGATGGGCAGGTAGGTGTAATCCAATTTAGAAAGCGCTCGGCTAATCCATTAAGGATTCGCGTTTGCCGGGCTAGCAGTTGTGCGTGCGCCTCAGCTGGGATCAATGAATGAATCCCGCGGCTTTGGCTTTCATTGATCTGCAGTTCATAAAGTCCGGGCTGTGGCCCTGCGACGATTAGAGGAAGGGCGGCCAGCTAATCTATGGCCCAGGATATAGCCGTAATCCCCCCGCTTTCCCGGTATACCCGCTGTGGCCGCTGCCCCATAAATAGACGCGGTCCAATGCTGGACCGGCACAGTCAATTGATGACTTTTACGGACGACGCACAGCACGTAGAGCAACCGAGTGCACCGAACTGAGCTACCCGATTACAACTCGACATGTCCGTGGATACTGCGCCCGTGTTCGAGTCAAGCTTCTCCATACGCTCGCTGCTCGGAAAGACGCGCCACGAGCCGGCCAAGGAGGAGGCGCACAAATACTATTTGAGCGCCAGTCCAAGCGATTCGTGCAACAGCTCCGAGGATGCATCCTCCGAGGATGGCAGCAGCAGCAGCAACAACAACAACACGCCACCGGCCAGCAGCGCCGGCAAGCCGGATGCGAAGCCCGCCTTCACGTACAGCGCCCTCATCGTGATGGCCATACGCCGGAGTCCGGAGAAGCGGCTAACACTCAGCGGCATCTGCAAGTGGATAGCCGATAACTTTGCCTACTATCAGAACCACAAGAGCGTCTGGCAGAACTCCATACGGCACAATCTGAGCCTCAATCCGTGCTTCGTGCGCGTGCCGCGCGCCCTCGACGACCCCGGCCGCGGCCACTACTGGGCTCTGGATCCGTACGCCGAGGATCTGACCATTGGCGAGACGACGGGTCGACTGCGCCGCAGCAACAATGCGCTGCTCGGCCGCTCCAAGGCGCACGGCAAGAGCCACGGCTACGGGCATCCCTATCAGCAGCTGGCCGGCCATCCGGCCGCGGCCGCTGTGCTCTACGCGCAGCTCTTCAAGCCGCACGCTGCCTACTTTCCCGTCGTGCCCGATGCGGCCCAACAGCCGCAGCAGCATCCGATCATGATGCAGGGCAAACATCATGCGACTGGAGCGGGAATGGGCATGGACATGGGCATGGACATGACAACGAGCCCGGCTCATCGATACCAGCATCAGCATCAGGGCACCTTATCGGCGCATTACCATCAGCAGCAGCAGCAGCAGCAGCACAACAACTACTACCAACGGCATCAGCAGCAACACCAACAACACCAACAACACCATCATTATCAACACCAACACAATTATTATCTACAACAACAACAGGAACAATACGGCAAGTGGATGCGACAACCAGCCGAATGTTTGTGGCACTAGCTTTATTCCCCAATAATTCAAATTATTTATATGATTTATATTTTGATTCGACGCGCTTCTTTTTCCTTTTCCTTTTTTTTTTTTTTTCTGCCTTGTGTTTCCTTGATCACGTTTCCTTCCATGGCGTAGAACGCGACTAAGTTACTTAGTTCAGGTATTTCGCTTAAGCAACATTTCCGCTCTTATTCCACCTCATTTCTTTTAAATGGATTTAATAGAATAGTCATCTGATATAATCATGAATACGTATTTAGTTCACAGTTCATTTCGAAGCATTGTAAAACAAGTAAATTGAATAAAAATACAAAAACTATATATGTAAAAAAAAACACAACTATTTTTAACAAGTAAGTTTGAAGTTCTGCCCGTGAGCTTGATTATTCGAACTATATTGACTCGAACCACATTTTTCCCAATTTGAAATGTAAAACAATTTAATTTTTAACTTTTGAATAAATCTTTTAATTTCATTTAAATAAATATGGCTAGACAAATTCAAGGGTTGGGGCCCAATCTGGAACTGAATTAAGAGAAATGAGAATTCGGAAATTTACCTAAAATTATATAGCCACGTCGGATAAAGTGTTACGATTTTTTGGCTATTGGGCAATTCTCTAAAAATCTATATATCTCCCTTATTTATAAAGCTAGCTAACATAGGATTTTGCAGCGAAAATACTGACGACATCCTCTTAACATAGCACAAAACGTGTTTTTGTATAAGCTAAAAAAAAAAAAAAATATATATATATATATATATATAATATCCCTTTTGTTATATTTGATAGTAAAAAAGACAAATCTGCCCATTTAAACTGCCTTAGAACTAACTGAAATTAAAACTCTTTACAAATGGCCATGTCATCTCAATTTAAGCCACAAGTTGACAAGGCCTTAACTAGAAGCTAAGAGCTTGTCTCCTTTGAGTTTGCTTAGCGATCTCTGGATAATGTGACAGTGGCTAAATCAGAGCCCAGCTTCAGTTCTGCTTAAAATATTAAAATAAGCTCAATTATTGTGAGCTGTCGCTGCTGCCGTTCTTCTTCTTGCGGATTGCTGGCTAAGCTTGTGTTATGCATAATTATGGCCAATTCGCTGGCTTAGCTTGGCTTTTATGATTTAGCATTGCCTCTTAGCTACACCTGTCGCATAAGCCCCGGCAAAGGCATGCAGTGTCATCATCAACATGATGATGATGATGATGATGATGATGATGATGCTGGCGATGATCATCATTATTATTATTATTATCAACAACAACATCATAGAGCAGCATGCGGCTGCTGGCTGGCTTAACTTTGGCTCGTAACTTAATGCTAGCGGTCAATAGCATTACGCCAACAACAACAACAACAGCAACAACAACAGCAACAGCAACAACAACAAATGGCTTATGAAAAGAGCTAATCTGATAATACAGAATTGAAAGGGGCGGTCACGGCACGAATTTCGCTACACGCTCTTGATAGTATGGCAGCAGCTTAGGCCAAAACCTCTGACTCAACCGGAGACAGTGCCCAAGTCAGAGCCTGGACCTCAGCCCCAGCCTGGAGCCGATGCGACGATTGACGATGGCAACGACGACGACGACGACATCAACTGCACCACCATATTGGTATAGTGCACCACATGCGAGCATAAAACAGAAGGGATCGATGATCGGACAGCGAAATTGCATTTGTCTGCGGCTGCAGCTGGATCAGCAGTTCGAATTGGGAGTCGATGCTGTGGATCTCTGTGGATCGCAGCGCACCACTCGTACTTATTATTGCCAGACACACACACACACCACCACCAGCTACATGGCCATAACGATATCGAGTAAAGTGCACAGTGCACACTGTGTACAATGTTCGAACATGCATAATGACGAGGAGCTGCTTGCCGCATGCCGCATGCCGCATGCCCCATACTGCCCGCTGCCCGCTGCCCGGGCTCTGCTGCAGATTGGCGTCTGAGCAACAGATGTCAATAATTCAGCACCAATAGCGGTAGTTTAGCAGTCCTACATACCGTACACACACAGCGCATAGCGTTAGCCCAGCTCTATATTTATGTGTTCGTTTCAAACAATTACTTTGTACCACACGTTACAATCAAATGTACCATTTTCCAGGAAAGCGGTACAAAAGTCACAGCCTAGCGCTTTAACTCCACTTTTTTCAGCTCAAATCAAACCTAATGTGTTACTTTACATTCAAATGAAAATCAACAAATACAAATATAAATATTTCAATAATTAACTGTTTTTTTTTTCACAGGAAAACTCAATTTTTATACTTGATGATCAGCAAAACTGAACTGAATCGGTTCAAGTCCGGAACATCCATTATTTTTAAATTTGAACCCAACCAGTTTGAAATAGACAGCCGAACCTGAACCCGAACCAAATCGTACCTATTAACATATAGTATTCATAACGTATTTTTAATTTGAAACATTTTTTTTTCTTTTTTGTTTCTTGAATTCAGTGCGAGTTTTGGCTCTTCGAATTTTGAGCTTAAAAAAAGAAGTAGCCAAAGGCGTTTTCTTCAATTTTAAATTTTGTGAACAAATAAAGAAAAAAGTAAGGGCGCCGAACCCAGGTTTAAGCCAGGTTCGAACCGAAACCAACAACATTTTTCTTTAGGGATTGCAGCCCTGGTTAACAACAAAGTGTTTTCCACGATTGCCAGGTTTGGTTCGCATCTCATTTTTCGACAGATAATTCCTACGACAGATATAATCATTAGTTTCATATAAAAATCTCAGATATAACAAAATGTCACCCTTTTGTAGATTGGTTAAAATTGGTTAAAAAAATACCTTATTTTGGGTACACTTGCACCACAAATGTGGCAACCATGTCTCCACTTGGCACCGTTTTAATTTCCTTCCTTCCTAGCAGCCTTCCTTCCTTTTTTCCTGTCTTTTTGATTGCTTCTCTGCTGCGATAGAGACTTGCATCGGTTCTTGCACAAAACAAGAGATTAACGAAAATACAAAAACAAAAAATTCAAAAAATAAGCGAAAAAGAAAACAGAAAATCTGCTCAAACTCAATTATAAAAATTCAGCCCAATCTCAATTCTCGCGAAACTGCTGTTTTGAAGTTTTTATTATTGCCGTTCTGGCTTTACTTCTTCTGATCCCGATTTCAGAACCCTTCTGTGTGTGTGTGTGTGTGTGTGTGTTGTTTTGTGGTCATTCGTCATTTTAAGTTTGCGCACACACACACACACACACACACCTTGACCCGTTTCCCGTGCCCCAGACGACAGACAGTCCCTAGTCATTGACACTGATATGTGTGGCAAGGTATGTCTTTTGAAATGACAATCTGCAATTTGCTATTCGAAACCGTTTAAAGTAATTTATTTTTTCCCTTCCGAGGACGCGATCCGCGTCGCTGCTGCCGCGACTTGTTTTCCATATAAATATGTATGCACATGCATGCGCATAAATATAGGTAAATATATACACACACATATATTTTATTTTTATTATATGTACACTCGGCGAAAGCAAAAAACTCATTCGAAATTCTATTATCGATATGTGAAGGTTTTTGTAATTTTCTTACGCTATCCTCGATGCCAATCCTTTCTCAAGCGTGTCCTTCGGTCGGAAATTGGTTAGATTAGTTAGATTATAGTCTAGTAGAATAAATTATAAAGTAATGCTAGATTTCAATTTAAGTCCTGATGCCTATCCTTATTTTTGGTGCCTTGCAGTCATATTTATAAATTTGTTAAAATTTAAAAAAATATCTCCATGTTTAATTTACTTCTTAACCACAATCAAAACTTGTTTTCGATTTTGTTAGAAATAAAATAAAATGAATTAGAGTTAAATACAAATTATTAGAATTTCTGGTAGTCTAGTGTTCTCAATTCTTGAATCATAAGCATGCTTAAAATAAAGTCAATTAAATTTCCTAATCTTGTTCTTAAAAGAAATTTGCTAAAATAAAAATAATTTATTTAAATTTTTTCGAGTGTAGATGTCTCCGTCTCCGTCGCTGTAGAATGTCCTACAGTGGTCAGCAATAAGCATTGCACGCTCGGCCGGATGTCTGGCCAAGCTTAGCCCTGCGCACACTGCCGCTCATTAATATATACACACACTTGCGATTATTGTGCAAAAAATTCGTGCGCGTAAAACAACTCCCAATAGAAGTCCCAGCGCCAACTCCAACTCCTTGGGCACAGTGTGATGCATTGCCCCGAGGCGCTCTTCGATATTCGGGGACAAATGATGGAAACGAGCAGAAAAATGACACTGGGAAATTCGGTTTGTGCTGATTAAGGGCTCCGTGTGCCATTTAATTAATGGCTGGCGTATGGCCCGAACATAACTCAATGCCTCAAACTGACTCAACAATCAATGGGAATACGCTTCGTTCAGCTGCCGGGCTAATAAACGGCAAGAAGCATTTCGTTATGGTAAATTGAGTTCGTGAATATTTTATGCACTCGAGCGATACAATAGTTTGCGCCCAAATCCAAAGGCCAAATCCGAGTCGGACGCCACCCAAGGAGAAAAGCAAATCTACAGCACCACTGACCGCTCGCGTCGTGATTGAAGTGCCACAGAGTGGTGCACACAGGGGCAGTCGTATGTCAACCCTTCTGCTGTGTGTGGGGTGTCCTTTGCGAGTCCTGGCCCGTGTCCTGCCAGCTCATAAATAATGCAGCCAATTAAGGGCTCGTACATGTCACACATTACATCATGCTAGCCATGCGAGTACGTATGTCGTGATGAAGATGCTGGCCCCGGTATCCTTCTCAACGGGGACA
Source organism: Drosophila sordidula (assembly GCA_035047465.1). Taxonomy (NCBI): domain Eukaryota; kingdom Metazoa; phylum Arthropoda; class Insecta; order Diptera; family Drosophilidae; genus Drosophila; species Drosophila sordidula. Next base: position 3,100,329 of record JAWNPQ010000136.1, on the reverse strand, counting down.
CCGACACGGACGACAGCAGACAGGTCCTCCACGAGTCCTGAGGCACAGTTCTAACTTGGACATAACCTGTGGTTTCTCATTTACAAGACTTGCCCTTTAAAACAAAGTCTTCATAAATAGGCCCAAGAGTGTTAAAGCAAAAATGTTAAATTGTTCCTAAGTGCACTATATAAATATTTGTTGTGTCTTACGCATTTCAGAGAAAGATTTTTAAATCGATCTATCTGCCTTGGTTATACAACTAGAAACAAAACATTTTTTCAGACAGATTTGGAAACGCCCTTTGGGGCATGGCAAATCAATTAAATCTATATATCTATATGGGGGCGGGTAGGCCGAAAATTGATTTATATGGAGAACATTTATAAAGTTCATTAGATGTTGACCTGATACAATTATACACATCTTATGGCTATATAACTATGGAACTTGATCCTTGCTAAATCTCAGCATATATTTGCTTTTCATTTATAGTCATCATAAATTGTTAGCTACTCGATTTCAACTGGCTTTGAGTCTTAAGTCGTCCTGCAGACGGAACTAGGTCTAGTCACGAATCGTGTTGCTTTCTTAATTAACTTTTATGATTTGAGCTGACCCAGTTGCCGACTGGCTGGCCGACAGCTTGGTTGCGGGAAAAGTGATAGTGTCACAGTTCAGAGTTGCCAGGTTCGGCTCACATTCACAAGTTGTCCCAGTGATTGACAAATCACATTGGTCTTGGACAAGGCTTTCACGGAGTGCATTTGGAGCGCAAGTGGAACTGGTTAGTTTTGAATAAACCGCAATTAAGTCAGAGTTAAACTCAAGACTTCATCACGCGGCAAGTACGGGTATATGGCAGGGCCATAAATTGGATTAACTACTCTCAAGGTAATGTCATTACGCTTACTTTCGACTCACTTTCACTGTGACAATTTCACGCAGCTTTGGCCACACTCGGCCACATCACGTTGACGGCTCCCCGTGGCCCCTGCAGCGTCTGGCGATCGGTTTCAGCTTTAAACAACGTTCAGCCTAAGGAAAAAATCACGAGAAATGAACCCCATTTGATTGCTCTGGACCCTTTTTCGCAATTGTGGTTGGCTTTTTTCTTTTCTTTTATACTTTTAACTTTGCCCTTGTTACTGTTACGATCGCTGGCGCCGCCTCCACTCGCCACACACACACACACACGTATGCATTCAGAAGATACTTGAACAAAAAAAAGGAGAGAAAAAAATCCAAAAACTTCTTAAACCACACTTTTTGGCGGATTTGGCAATTTCTTGTGCCGCCAGTTCTTTGGCCAACTCTTTTAACTACCTGTAGCCGAGCTCTTAACGTTTTCTTCATTAGCTCTTCAGCCTTCGATTTCTTTAGATCGCCTCAGCCTGCAGCTAGCTTTTGGGCCTGTCTTTCCCACACTACAAATCCATGTGTCCTCCATGGTCAGTTAAATCACTTTTCCCAAAAATAGTCACTTTAATTGCAGTTAACAATATTTGATTAAATACCACACATTCCATGTTACTTTCTTTATCATCAGTTTTCGATACACTCGTGTCCTCCATGGTGCCTTTGATGTTAACAATGCCATCCAAAGTTTGTCTCTGTTTTCGCCACTGACCTGATGTTTATTTACGTAAATGTTCCTTCACAGGTGTCCTCCATGGTCACTTTAAATGCCAGCGACACGAGGTTACCTAGTTATGTCGAGAGTTTCCTTCACATGTCTGTCTTCCACAGTCACTTTATTCACCACTGCCACTTTGGTCACTTTAACAGTAATCGACTTCCAGCTTCCGGTCACCAATTGCCGTTCTCCATGATCACTTAGATCACCCATCCCCCAGGCTGTATAAATCTGATCTTCTCTCACAGTTGCCACAGTTGCCGCCTCCATGGTCACTTTATGCACAAAAACTGGTCACATTCACCGTATGCTCTAAATGAGCCCAAATAAAAGCTAGTTTCCTCGTCTATTATTTTCGTCCTTATTAATTGCGACAATTACAAGTCGATTTATTGCAGTTGCTGTTGTTATCCACGGCTCGTTCTTATTGTCAGTTTGTAAAAAATGCATGTGGCTAATTATCAATAATTAATAATGCAATAGCTACAGGCCAACACACACACACACACACACACATACACACGGGGTATATAAAGTGTGTAAGCCATGTACAATTCATGTTGTCTCTCGTTGTTTTGTTGTCTCATTGTCTTTGTCGCTGTCGCTGTCGCTGTTGTTGTCGTTGTTGTTGTCGTTGTTGTCGTCGTCCTTGTTGCAAAGTTGACTAGCCGCTCTTCTTGAATTGCGTGTAAGGGGCACATTTTGCCAACATGCGTGAATAAATAAAAGTTTCTAAAGGGATTGTCACCCATGCCACTAAAAACAAAATCCGCCTGTCATATATATCACTCCACAGAGGGGGCCCGCTCCGAACTGCCGAAATGGCCTGGTCTGGGGGCTGCCTGGCCGGGCCGTGGCTGCAGCCGGACGTAACCGGCCCATAAAATATGACAAACTTAACAACGGCACGGTCTGGATAACAGCAAAGACAACACCAACAACAACAACAACAACAACAACAGCAGCAACAACAGCAGCAGCAGCAGAGGAACTGTCGGCATTGGCAGAGCCATGGTAAAAGGTACCCAATGGACACCCACTTCGCAGCTGTCAATCGTCTAAATCGTTATGGGCACTTGTCGGTAAGGAGAAAAAATACAACAATATTGCAACAAAAAAAAAAATGTAAAAAAAAAACAATAATAAAAAAAAATTATATATGCAAGCATAAAATGCCACAAAGTCAGTTTTTAAATTATTAACGACAACAAATGTTTTGACCGCCGACTGTCGATGAAATGTGACATGAAACATGGCAAGATAATGACGTTCATAGCGACGCTAGTGCCAATGAGTGGAAATCCGAGCACTAATTAGTCCGAGCCACAGTTCACATAGAGCTCCGTTTTGCTTAGCTGCACTGTGTCCATTTATAATTGACTTCCTGCAAATAAATGGCACCGCGTACTCGAAGCCTGCTCATTGGCGTCCTGTCGTCACATTCATTTAAATGATATGGGCGCAGAGTTGAGCGGCGAGTCGAATGGCCTAATCGGGGTCCTGGTAACCCATCCAGTAACCAGCATGTTGGCCAGGCCTAATGTTGCGGCTAATGAGCTACAGCAAAATGTATAAGAATAAATTGTAATATTCAAAAAATATATATTATTGGCTAATAAATACTCTCTTTTATTTATATTTGAAATTAATTTTATTTTAACAATTAATTTGTTAATCTAAATAAATTTTATCAAAAATATTTCTTACTGAAATCAAATTTAGATTTGTATCTTTATCAAAAAAAAAAAAAAAAGAAACTTGCTCAAAATATTAAAAAAAATATATACAACAATTAATTTAAATAATATTGGTACATAGTAGAACCGACGTTAAGAGAACTTAATTTACACATAAATTTTTTATAAATTTATTACTGTATTTGTATTTGCGGTTTTGATAAATGGTCTAACTATAAAGGCTAAAAAATGTCGGAAGATTCTTTATATATTTTATTTTTGCTGAGCGATTTTTTCAGAATCTCGTGGAATGTAGGCCATATTTATTTCGTTATGGCCGAGCAGCTGAGCCACGCACGGAATACTGGGCCGGTTGGCCCGGAGTGAGCAAAGGCGCCAATGTTTGCACCGCGGGGCGCATTTTGGATGCAGATGAAGTGAATATTTATTTTTTTTCCTGTTTTTTTTTTTTGTTTTCTTTTTTGTTGAACAAGCGAAACGATTTACCTTCTGAGTAGCATATTTAGGCGATTTTATTGCATTGCCTGTGAAATGAGAAATAAAACAATGTTGTCGCTGTGTTCCATCTGCGATATGTCCGATGATGGCGTTGGTGTGCGTGTGTGTGTGAGTGTGTGTGTGTGTGTATGCCTGGCTTTCTATTTGCCGTGCAGGAAGGAAGTTGTGAATCTTTTTGGGCAACGTCTGACAGCTTTGGTAAACCAAAGATTGTGTTTTTTTTATTTTATTTCGTTTTTTATATTTTTTTTTTTTTGGAGGAGGGTGCTTCTTCTTCTTCTTGGGACTTGCAACGGGCAGCGGCTGATGAGGCCCGCTGGTTTTTAGTTTTCGAAAACATTTGAAAAGTAATCGTTCAACGAACCGATTGACAAGGTAATCTCACTGAAAACATGTGTTCACAATATCAAGGCCGTGCCACACACACAACACCCCCACACCCCACACCCAGCTTCAGCTTCGCTGGTTCTGAGATGGACAAAGGTTGCGGGTGTAAAAGTTTGCGAAAGAAAACCGCCCCGCCCCCAGCTGCCCCCAGGGTTAATGCTGCAAGAGAATGAAAATGATGAAAACACAAAAGAGCCAAAAAACCAAAAAAAAAAAAAAAAAACGAAACGAAATGAAACGCAACGCAACGCAACGGAAAAGGCAAACGTGATGGGCGAAAGTTGAAGCCTTCTGATAAGATTCGACGAACGGCTTTTTGTGCAGCATTGAAAAGGGTTTGCTGGTCAGCGGCTGGCGCCGGGTTGGGGTGCGGGCGGCACTTTTCTCGCTTCATCACTTATGCATGCTTTGGTCTATTAGATTTCCGTTTCCGGTTCAACTGTAACGCACGAAAGTTACACAACGTGTTTGAGGTTTTACGCTCTCTTGGCACACACGTCAATGCGATTTGAACCGCTAAGGCTCACACACCTGGCCCGGCTTATAAGTATGCTCAAAGTGTATGGGGCCAAGGGTGGCCAGACCCTCCACCCCCCCCACCCCCCACCCCTTCACCACATTTCACATGTATTATATTTTTATTTATTTCCTTTTTTTTGGCTTGTTTGATACTTGAATTTCCATGCTCTAAGCCGAATTGGAGACTGCAAATTTTTTGCACGCCAGAAAATTACTTTTAAGGTTAGTACAAGAGGGTGTTTTAATACTCTGGCAAATTGGCGATCACAAGTGATCGAATGATGATCTGGCCTTAAAAGTCCGGATTTCTTTTTTTTTATTTTTATTAAGTGCAAGCTGCTTCCAAATTAGACCAAAGTATATCTTTCTTAACTTGAAAATAAAATTATTTCAATAACGTTTTTTATTTTTACTTCCATTTGAAACGTTTTACGCTTAGTTTATTTACTAAAAAAAAAAATTGTTTAATCAATTTATTCTTGTAATTTTAAAATCAAATCGTACATGGATTTAAAATGAAAATTTCTAAATTTCTATATATTTTTATTAATTGTTTTAAATCTAGCGTCATGAACTCAACCATTTCGGTAATTGTAAATTTCGCCCATCACAAAAATCTTTTGAGGTTTCAGAGGGTATCTTAACTTCGTTGTGCACATAAGAACTTCGTGATCTGAGCACTTTGAAAGTCTTTGACATTGGTGCCAGGGCTTCATGTGGTCCCTTTTGTTGATGTAAGCATTTAATACGCTCCATGCCGTTGGAATTCTGGCGATAAGGACGGACATTTAGGACGCGAATGGTTAGACGGATGGATGGTTGGATGAATGGAGTTTTTCACCAGTCACCGAAAAGACAAAAGGGTAAAGATACACAGATGCGAGCTTTGTATATACACACACACACACACACACACATAGAGAGAAAGGGGATGCCGGCATTTATCCTTAGCCCCATTGCAAGTGATTGTTGCTGATTTCTTAAGTGGCTGCTTCAATATTTCAGATTGTTTTGCTATTGCGCAATAAATAAAGAAACACTTTTACACAATATGTTCAATGATGAATCGGCCAGTCGGCTTTCCGTGCATATTAATGCATGTTTAAGAGACTTACATTTTAATTTCATCTAAGGGTGGAGCATATGGACATATGCGGAATTTACTTTTGATATGGATAAGCGAGTGTTTAGAAAACACGGGCCTTTCAACTAGTTTCGATTTGCGTTTGAAATTCTTATTAGATTCTTTTTTTTTTTGTTTTAGCTTATACACCAAACATATCTAAATGAGATGTGAGAGACAACAATAACAAAAAAAATGAATTTTCGAATTTTTTCAAATAAAGCAAAATATTTTTAAAAGTAAAAAAGTTTTCTCAGTTTTCGTTTTCAGCACGGAACCGTAATTATTATAAATTGAGATATTTCATTTGAAATTGGAAAGAATGTAACCAAAACCTGCGAACCACACATTCCTCTTTTGAGATAATTGAGATCGGTCCAAACCATTTAATTATAATACATCTGCAATAAATCCAATCCACGACACCCTAAATATTAATATCATACATATGTTTAATTAATTTAATGTGCCTGCGCATGCCGCGCCATAAATTTCCCATAGCGCGCCTTAATTGAGAGGCCCCAAACAAATTGCCAACTGGCGATATAGCGATCCATCAATAATCGGGAGATCAATGACAGCGAGTCCTTTTCAATGTGCGTGCAGAGGGACGGACAGTGCCTCACGTAGGTACATTTACAATTGTGACAATTTCTCACTCCCCATGATGCAAACTATGCAATTAATCAAATTTTGTAAAGCTCTCAATATGACAAAAGTGGAATTAATGGTATACTTGAGGGCGAGCATACCCGGAGCCACTTGTAGAGGCCACAGCGGAGACGGAAAAGGAGGAAAATACGAGCCGGCAATAATACAAAACGAAACTGAAAACTGAAAACTGAAAACAACAAATCATCAATTGACAAATCGATGCGCATCACTAAAAACTCATTATTCCAATAACAGGACACAGCAAGCCACATTCGGTCCGGTTGCGCCTGAGCCTGGGCCCCGAGTCTGAGCCTGGCCAGAGGAGAGCTCGACCAGCGGCATCAACATAATCATCGTCGGCCGTTCGTCTGCCAGTCTGTCCGTCTGTCCGTCTGTCTGTCTATCTTGCTGACTTCAACATCATCACCGCCTCCACCTCCGCCCTCGACTCCGGGGCAGGGGCAAGGGGCAGGGGGCAGGGGGCAGTCAGGCAACGTCTTCAAAATCGTCGCATTCGTCATCGTCATATCAGCCGCTCATCTTGTAGTTGAGTGCGAGAACAGTGGTCATTATCTGTTCAGATTTTGTTGCCTTCGTATTTGTGACGACGTCCGACGGACGGACACTCGGCCAGACGGACCAAAGGGCACATGTGTGTGTGTGTGTGACAAGAACAGTGAAACAATTTTGTTGCTGACTGCAATCATTGCCAGGATCAGGGGCCTCAGCCGGGCACATATCGCATCAAGTGAAGGCAAGTGGAGTGGAGAGCAAAGTTAAATCCACTTTGCCTCATTCGTAATTTAGCAGGTTAATGGCTAAAGGAGGGAACCCAAACTGAAGCTGTAGCTGAAGCTGATGGCGACAGGCGTTGTCCAAAACGTTCGCCACAAGGAGTCAACAATAACGAAATATGAAAACAAAAAAAAACAAAAAAAAAAAAAGAAAGAGCAGAGAGAGAGAAAAACAACGAAGCCCCAAACTAGAACTGAACAATGGTTGCGCTGTGGTTCGATAAAAATGGCCTCAGATCTCAGGCTCAGCTCAGTCTGCGGCTCAGTTTAGTTTAGTTGGTCCGTCCATCTGTGCGCCTGTCTGCCAGCCAGCCCGACAACCGTCCAGTCCAGGCTGTCCATCCATCTATCCATCGGGCCACAGCCAGAGCCGGGGCCAAAGCCACATACACACATTATTCCAATTCTGATGGTCATCATCTTTATCATTAACTTTTTGCCATCGACGATAATGCCCGTGTGTGTGTGTGTGTGTGCCAGCCAGTTGCATGGCATGCGTACCGCAACGCCCCCGTTGACCATATCACCCCGCCACCCCCCCACCCCGCACCTACCCCAACCTGCCTTCCTCTCCCCCACAGTGGACAACTGGTGGAGCGACAATGGCGCAGAGTGAATTAAAAATACAAAAATGAAAATAAATCATCATCAGAGACGCATGTCAAATTCATCTCTTGACTGCGTGCGCTGCGGCTGAGATTCAAAATTGAGATTTGAGACTGCGACTGAGACTGAGAGTGAGATTGACTCTGTTCCCGTCCGAGTCTCTGTCCCTGTCCCTGTCTCTGTCGCTGACTGTTGACGGTTGAGCTATGTCATTCGAAATGTAACATGATAAAAATAATTAAGGCAACAGCCGCACAATCTCAAGATAGATGATGCCTCCACATATATGTTCATATATGTTTACATTATATGCTCTTTGGTATTTGCATACGATTATGTTGCAATCAATTTGCTTTCATTAACTAATCACAATTTATTCAATTAAACAGTGGCTTCTTTATCGATTTTAAATAATTTTTCACTTGTTGTAAATAGTCCCAAGTCCAGCTCGAATTTTTTTTTACTTTAAACGCATTAAAAATATATATATATTTAAATCAATATTATTTTAATTAAATAAATAAAATATAAAAATACAAAATATTCCCACTTTCATACTTGCTAGATTTCAATGTAAACTCTAGATTGATTGTGCATTTCAAATAATTTAATTCAATTAATATAGTGAGGAATAAATACATTTCACAATTTTAATAATCATATAATTTATTTATTATAAGTTAAGACTGATCAATACTTTTCTGCATAATCCTTATGTTTTGTTTTTATTTTTTATTTATTTGTTGTTATAATATAATAATATTTAGTTTGCGATTGAAAAATGTAATCAGATAGAAGAATTGGTATATATGTATATATTTATATATATAAGAGCTTTATTTTTCAACCTGTTACATAAGTCTTTACAATACTTTTATAGCCATACCTGATCCATTTTAAATGGCTGTAGCGTCTCAAAAGTAAAAGTATTCCCCAGTTCATATTTTGCTACCTCGGGACTGCCGAATGCCATAGAACAACGAGAGTGTCAACTCAAATCAATCATTCATTATGATGAAAGTGACAAGATGGTTGTTCGTCTGTAAACCTGTCTGGAAATGTGTGAAAAGCCGAAACGATCTAATCAATTGCCCAACTGGCCAACTGGGTTTGGCCCACTCAAAGCGACACACGTCCTTATGCGATGTGTCAAACGTTTTATGTGGTAATTACCTGAATCCCAATCCAACCCAATGTGACCCAAAATCGTTCCGACAAACTGAGCAACATAATCGGCTTAGAGTCAGTAGCGCTAAGCTGATGCTGATGCTGATGTCGTTGACGATGCTGCTGCTGCTATTGTCAAAGAAAACTAGTAAGAATACTCTAGAAGAGTGTGCGCGACTAGAACATACCTTAGCAAATTAAATGTACTCCTAACATCGTCAATATATGCCTAAAAAGTGGGTTGCAATTTGCGACTATAGCTCAGATCTGAAGTATTAGGAAGAGGGCAGCCAGCATCGGACTTAGTAGATAATTTTTTGACATTTCTCTATAATTATTAATATATTCAACATTTTCCATTCAAATAAGCTTGTTTTCTGGCATATTTACAGATTTGTAAATATTCGAAAAATAAAAATAAATTACTTTTTACTGGGGTTTTAGTCTCTAAGATAAAGAGACCTCATCATCTTATAGTAGATATACAGTTATGTCAGCCTTCCAGCTGTGGGCACTCTAATAGGAACGGGGTATTTTAAACTTGGCCATAACTAGTTATTGTCAAGAAAGACGCTGGTCCCCGGGTGACAGACGCTGGACAAAGGGCCGCGTGTAATCAATCAAAATTAGTTGTGACTTAGAGGCAGGCACAGTAGTGCATATTGTGACAAACGTATTGTGAGCAGAGGCGCAGGTTATAAGCCAGCCCACATACCAAACGGCATTGGCCAACTAATGCGGCCATTCAAATTTCAATTAAGACAACACACGCACACACACACACACACACACAAGAAGCATTCACAAAGCGAATGAACTTTAACAAATTGTAACAAAAATTATTGCCAAAAACCAATGTGTTGCACTTGAGTTGTGTGTGTGTGTGTGGTGTGTGTGTGTGTGTGTGTGTGTGGTGTGTGTGCCTCTGCCTGCACACTTATCCAGATGCAGATAAAGTCAACGACGACTCGAAACCAGCAATCAAGGCGCTTAATAACACGCTCCAGCAGCAGCCCCAACCCCCAACCTCCGCCCCGAGCTCCAATCTCAATCCCAATCCCAATCCCAATCCCAGTTCCAATCCCAGGCGCAAGGACAGCTGACAGCTGCGTGGAGAGACCTCTGCGATTCCCACAATTTCGAGCAAAACTTTTGCTAGTGATTTTCCCTTTCTGACTTTGCACTTCAATGAGTCCACAAGTCCGTAGTTAGAACAAGTGTGTGTTCTCAAGTGTTTCTTATGGGAATATAATATATCTATCTCAAAGATAACTGCCATGTGTAACAAAAGAAAAATTTAGTATTAGCTGTTTCTTTTTGTTTCAAAAACTAACTTATTATCGCAATTGTCTCGCCCCGACATGACATAAATTTCATTTTCCAAGAAAGTGTAAAGAAATAGTAAGCTTAATATTCGTTCACAAAATGTTCGTATGAAGGCAATTTTTGTCGCCTCTATAGAAGCTAGAGACTTGAAACTTCGAATATATACTCGAGTATACCCGCTCTCGATAAGGTATTAAGATTTTTTGGCTTCGCCCACTTGGGGCGTGGCAAATCGATTAATCAGTTTTAAAGCTAGATATATCAAATATACATAGAAATACGTCATGGCAAATCAGGGCGGTTAAACCGCGAAAATTCATATCATCCACAATTTTTGAGTCACCAAATTGTGCAGATAATTTTCAGATGGATTACAGAAATCGTTTTTTTCCAAAATAAAAGTGATAATGAAAACAGTTTTCAACAGTTTTAAGTATTGCGCATTGGGTTACACCCGACTAGCTAGGAAAGCGATATGGCGCTTCTACATACATACACACATATATATAACAGATATGTGTGGATATATCTATTGTCCCTTTATTGAGGTTCTCGGCTCAGTTCTCTGCAAATGACCTTGCGTAATGACATTTTGACAGCAGCCCCAACAGCAGCAGCAGCATCAAATGACAAAAACAACATGCACACACACACACACACACACACACAAACACACAAATGCAAAGTCGTTAAAGGAAACGAGAAGAAAAACAAAAAACATTTCGCAGGTAACCAATGGATTGGTTCAAGTTGGTGATTGCCGAGTTTAATAGCCGCATTATTACAGCCAAACAGATCCATGCAAAAGCCATAAAAGCAACAACAACAACAACAACGGAGATGAACTTGCCAGCAGAGCAAAGCAGCACTCAAAGGGTAAGCTGCAACACAGTGCGGCACGTTCGTTGTTGCCACCACTCCCTGCCACGGCCCCAGCAGCAGCAGCAGCAGCAGCAGCATCGGGAGCCGCATAAAGCAGTTGCAACTGCAACATTAATGCGCTGCAAGTTAATGAATATTGTGTTTCATAGCCTGCCACAGAAGAAGGCCGATTCGCCTTTTACAGCTTCCGACTGGAATCCGTTTGCCCAACTCAATAGAGAGAGCGAAAGAGCAGAAGAGATAGTGCGGGACAGGGACAGGGGGGATCCGCTTGATGCGATCTTCCAGCTGGCAGCTTGTGCCTATGCTTATGTCTCGAATGAGCCGCTGACGCCCGTGGTGGGTCGTGCACGGCATCAACAGATCACCACGAGACACACTTACGCCTATGTAGCGCCGTCTGCGATCAGCCCGAAAAAGAATACAAATATAAAACAACGACCATGCCACACCAGGCCCAACCAGGCCAGTTGCAGTTGCAGTTGCAACTCAGCCGCAGCCGCAGCTTCAGCTTCAGCTTCAGCTTCAGCTTCGGCTTCAGCTTCATGGCAAGCAGCAAGTGTAGGCGTAATTGTTTTATGTTGCTCGCTTCGCTACGCAGCCCGTCTGCTGCGAGGGGGCTAAGGGGGGAGGGCGCCGAATCGGGTTCGGTGCCTCCACTAGAGATGGACGCGTGTCGCACGTTTCTAACGAGACACGACACGAACACGCACCACAATTCCCAAGCACGACAGCTCAAATATATACTCTAATTCCTTTACTTTACGTCATATACATTTTGTTTTTTTTCCATATGAAGGTGCTCTTGAATATTGCATAAATAGAAAGAAAACTTCTATCATGCTTTAAATAGGTATTAAAATAGGTATTAAACTTGCATAAGGCAAATACAAAAATTCCTTAGCTTCAGAACTGTATTTAAATTGTATATTTAAAACATTTTATAAATATAAATTTTCTTCAGAAGTTAAAAGTCTATTGGGTACTTGATTATACATTTTATTCTTCTTCCATATTTATACTCTTGGATAACTAACTAGAAACAAAATTCTAAAATTAAAAAATACTCAATTCTTAGGTTAAGAACTGTAAGAAATTGAAATATGAATTTTGTTCTCAAGTGAAAATATTCCAATTCAGGCGTATTTTGATAAAGTCCTTAATTCAATTGCAAAGTTCTCCGAATGTACCTAAGAAAAATAACTTTTCGACTTTATAATCTTATTCAGCATTCGCCTAAAAATTTATACAAAAAAATAAGGTTCTGTTATTTGTAAATTAGATTTTAATTTTAAACTTGAAACTTGAATAATGTTGTAAATATTTTGTTAACTTGCTTTTTCATTTATTTATTTATTTCATTGTAGTTGAATTTGGAGTTAACACGCGTTCGGCTTGGTTCGTCGTGCATGCTCGTGTCACGAAAAACGCACGACACGCGCGCCACTCTAGTCTACACAAAGATTGCGAGCTGAGGCTGGAGCTGTGGAGCTGCAGCTGGAGCCGGAGTTGGGCGCTGGAGTAGGACGCTGGCTTGGGCTGGTGTTCCAGAAGCAGCATGCCTTTTAAATTGGCCGACCGTACCGCCTACCTAGCTGGCCGCCGACGCCGACGCCGACGCCGACGCCGCCGACGCTGCCAAATGGTGTGCAGGTTGCACTTGACTCGCGCTGCATGCCTCATGCCGTACGCCGCTTGCTGCATGAACGAGACCCCAAACCCAATGAGCGCATTTTCAATTTTATGCTAATTAGTTTGGATTTTGCCGGCTCTTCGGCCAAAGATGCCCACAATCGGGACACGGTTGGCCAAGGTGAGAGCGCCCGCAGTGGCAGTGGCAGCCATTCGGCATAAATGTAAACGCCTCGAACGCCGCCTTAACGTGGCCGAAATGAATGAATACAATTGCCCGCTAAAAGCCAACCAGTTGAGCATCTTCATTCTATTGCACTTGGGTCTCGTAAACGTTGGAGCTCTTTATTGATAGATTTTGATCTAATTGATCGATTGCAAACGCATTATCATACGTTATTTCTTGAAACCGGTGATAGGCACAGGAACTACAACAGGGTATAACTACTTTTATTTGTGTGCTTAAACTTATTAACTACAAGCAACCAGCTTTGGGTCAAAGTACAACAAATTTATTTCGATGATTGAAACCCGACATATATTAGTTGTGTCATTTAAAAGCAGGGACCGTAACTGTTAAGAGTTTTAACTTGAGAATAGCACTTTCATTTTAACATTTTTTATATTGCTTAAATTTACCCATTTACCCATAACTTTGTCCGATTTTCACGCTTGATGGTGTTTTTTCCACGATTTGTCCTCTAGATTGATTCAGCTTTTCAAATATATTCATTATTGAAAATAGAGATTTTTCGATTTTTTAGTACTAATTACTAATTCTCAAACAATTTTTTTTTTTGAAAATTTAGAAATGCAAATTTATAATTTTATTCGATTGTAACAATTAGTATAAAAAACAACATTAAAACCGATTCTGAGGGGTCAATTTTTTTGTCAATAATCATGCAAAAATTGACAAAAATTTTGACATGTAAAGCTCTCGGATCCATAACTCCCATATTTCAGACGCCCATAACTTTGTCAAAACTGACCCGATTGTCATGTTTGATGGCATTTTTTCCATGGTTTCTCCTCTAGATTGATTCTGTATTTCAAATATATTCAGTATTGAAAATAAATTTTTTTTGATTTTTTTCGACAAAAAAGCATGTACTCCCCCCTTACTCATTTTCGGAAAATTTTTTTTTTCAAAATTTAGAATCCAGAATTTCTATTTTTAATCGATTGTGGTTGTCACAATTAGCATAAAAAACAACATTAAAACTGATTCTGAGGGGGTAAATTTTTTTGTCAAAAATCAGGCCAAAATTGACAAAAATTTTGACATGTAAAGCTCTCGGATCCATAGCTCCTATATTTCAAACGCCCATAACTTAGTCAAAACTGACCCGATTTTCATGTTTGATGGCATTTTTTCCATGGTTTCTCCTCTAGATTGATTCTGTATTTCAAATATATTCAGTATTGAAAATAAATTTTTTTTGATTTTTTTCGACAAAAAAGCATGTACTCCCCCCTTACTCATTTTCGGAAAATTTTTTTTTTCAAAATTTAGAATCCAGAATTTCTATTTTTAATCGATTGTGGTTGTCACAATTAGCATAAAAAACAACATTAAAACTGATTCTGAGGGGGTAAATTTTTTTGTCAAAAATCAGGCCAAAATTGACAAAAATGTTGACATGTAAAGCTCTCGGATCCATAGCTCCTATATTTCAAATGCCCATAACTTTGTCAAAACTGACCCGATTTCCATGTTTAATGGCATTTTTTCCATGGTTTCTCCTCTAGATTGATTCTGTATTTCAAATATATTCAGTATCGAAAATAAATTTTTTTTGGTTTTTTTCGACAAAAAAGCATGTACTCCTCCCTTACTCATTTTCGGAAAAAATTTTTTTTCAAATTTTAGAATCCAGAATTTCTATTTTTAATCGATTGTGGTTGTCACAATTAGCATAAAAAACAACATTAAAACTGATTCTGAGGGGGTAAATTTTTTTGTCAAAAATCAGGCCAAAATTGACAAAAATGTTGACATGTAAAGCTCTCGGACCCATAGCTCCCATATTTCAAACGGCCTTAACTTTGTCAAAACTGAACCGATTTTCATGTTTGATGGCATTTTTTCCATGGTTTCTCCTCTAGATTGATTCTGTATTTCAAATATATTCAGTATCGAAAATAAATTTTTTTTGGTTTTTTTCGACAAAAAAGCATGTACTCCTCCCTTACTCATTTTCGGAAAAAATTTTTTTTCAAATTTTAGAATCCAGAATTTCTATTTTTAATCGATTGTGGTTGTCACAATTAGCATAAAAAACAACATTAAAACTGATTCTGAGGGGGTAAATTTTTTTGTCAAAAATCAGGCCAAAATTGACAAAAATTTTGACATGTAAAGCTCTCGGATCCATAGCTCCTATATTTCAAATGCCCATAACTTTGTCAAAACTGACCCGATCATGTTTGATGGCATTTTTTCCATGGTTTCTCCTCTAGATTGATTCTGTATTTCAAATATATTCAGTATCGAAAATAAATTTTTTTTGATTTTTTTCGACAAAAAAGCATGTACTCCCCCCTTACTCATTTTCGGAAATTTTTTTTTTTCAAATTTTAGAATCCAGAATTTCTATTTTTAATCGATTGTGGTTGTCACAATTAGCATAAAAAACAACATTAAAACTGATTCTGAGGGGGTAAATTTTTTTGTCAAAAATCAGGCCAAAATTGACAAAAATTTTGACATGTAAAGCTCTCGGATCCATAGCTCCTATATTTCAAACGCCCATAACTTAGTCAAAACTGACCCGATTTTCATGTTTGATGGCATTTTTTCCATGGTTTCTCCTCTAGATTGATTCTGTATTTCAAATATATTCAGTATCGAAAATAAATTTTTTTTGATTTTTTTCGACAAAAAAGCATGTACTCCCCCCTTACTCATTTTCGGAAAATTTTTTTTTTCAAATTTTAGAATCCAGAATTTCTATTTTTAATCGATTGTGGTTGTCACAATTAGCATAAAAAACAATATTAAAACTGATTCTGAGGGGGTAAATTTTTTTGTCAAAAATCAGGCCAAAATTGACAAAAATGTTGACATGTAAAGCTCTCG
This sequence comes from Drosophila sordidula, assembly GCA_035047465.1. Lineage (NCBI taxonomy): Eukaryota > Metazoa > Arthropoda > Insecta > Diptera > Drosophilidae > Drosophila > Drosophila sordidula. The sequence continues at coordinate 3,084,347 of JAWNPQ010000136.1, read as the reverse complement.
GACCCATAGCTCCCATATTTCAAACGGCCTTAACTTTGTCAAAACTGAACCGATTTTCATGTTTGATGGCATTTTTTCCATGGTTTCTCCTCTAGATTGATTCTGTATTTCAAATATATTCAGTATCGAAAATAAATTTTTTTTGGTTTTTTTCGACAAAAAAGCATGTACTCCTCCCTTACTCATTTTCGGAAAAAATTTTTTTTCAAATTTTAGAATCCAGAATTTCTATTTTTAATCGATTGTGGTTGTCACAATTAGCATAAAAAACAACATTAAAACTGATTCTGAGGGGGTAAATTTTTTTGTCAAAAATCAGGCCAAAATTGACAAAAATGTTGACATGTAAAGCTCTCGGACCCATAGCTCCCATATTTCAAACGGCCTTAACTTTGTCAAAACTGAACCGATTTTCATGTTTGATGGCATTTTTTCCATGGTTTCTCCTCTAGATTGATTCTGTATTTCAAATATATTCAGTATCGAAAATAAATTTTTTTGGTTTTTTTCGACAAAAAAGCATGTACTCCTCCCTTACTCATTTTCGGAAAAAATTGTTTTTCAAATTTTAGAATCCAGAATTTCTATTTTTAATCGATTGTGGTTGTCACAATTAGCATAAAAAACAACATTAAAACTGATTCTGAGGGGGTAAATTTTTTTGTCAAAAATCAGGCCAAAATTGACAAAAATTTTGACATGTAAAGCTCTCGGATCCATAGCTCCTATATTTCAAACGCCCATAACTTAGTCAAAACTGACCCGATTTTCATGTTTGATGGCATTTTTTCCATGGTTTCTCCTCTAGATTGATTCTGTATTTCAAATATATTCAGTATCGAAAATAAATTTTTTTTGATTTTTTTCGACAAAAAAGCATGTACTCCCCCCTTACTCATTTTCGGAAAATTTTTTTTTTTCAAATTTTAGAATCCAGAATTTCTATTTTTAATCGATTGTGGTTGTCACAATTAGCATAAAAAACAATATTAAAACTGATTCTGAGGGGGTAAATTTTTTTGTCAAAAATCAGGCCAAAATTGACAATAATTTTGACATGTAAAGCTCTCGGATCCATAGCTCCCATATTTCAAACGGCCTTAACTTTGTCAAAACTGAACCGATTTTCATATTTGATGTTATTTTTTATTCGGTGTGTCCTCTGGATTGATTTTGCATTTCAAATATATTCATTATTGAAAATAAAATTTTTTTTGGATTTTTTGATAAATACGTGACGTGGTCGGAAAATTTCGGCGTTCTAGTGGGTGTGGCCGGGATTTCTAGGTCGCAATCTTTGAGGTGGGCCAGCAATCTGCATACAGAATTTGGCGACTCCAGCTTCAATATTGTAGGAAATATTTACCTTTTGCGATCGTCGATTTTCTTTCGATTGCCAATTCTTAACACTTTGTCTGACGCGGGTATACACGAGAATATGATATAAATAAATAAATATATATGTATAATATAAAGGAAAATGCAAATACAGAAATATTTGAAAATGATTTTATAAAAATATAGCGTAACTTTTGTATGCAACATTTATTTTTAGATTGTTACAAAATCTGTTATGATTTGAGTGTCTGGAAAAAATCAAAAATAAGAGTTATTTCGTAACTTAAAATATAAATTTAACTAAAATTTATTGAAAATATAAATTTAACTAAAATTTATATTTTATAACGTTAATGTAAAAGTTAAAAAAACTAAGTGTGAACTAAATTTTATTAAAAAAAAATTTTAAATAAATTTTAATTTCTGTGGCAAGCTTTCTTCATAATGATTTTGTTAGTTAAAGTTTCATGTCATATCAGTTATTCGGTCCCTGTTTAAAGGAAATCATGTAATTTTCTAACTAATACTTTTTTTTGTTGGTGTAGTATTTTCAATTAAGGAAAAGAATATCTTTTAATCGCATTAATGCATTAATTCAGTTTCTAAATCAAATTTAGATTATGTGACGTTGATGCGAGATCAGCCGAAACAGTTAAAGTCTCATACAAAAAAACATCCGAGAAGGGGCTGTGAATACTGTCCATATTGCGCCGAACGGCCCCAGGCGATTGCAACTTTAATTGAACCCAATGAAAATTATGGACAAGCAAATTTTCCCACAGATTGCCAAAGGTTTATCGACATTTTTTTTTTTCTCTCATTTAGTTTTTTTGTTTTGCCTTTTGCAGATAATGAGCCTTTAAGTCAAACGTAGACCTGACAGCTCCAATGGCTTAAACGTAGCACAGAAGCTGCAACTAACCACAAATCACAATAACACCCATGCCACACCACAGCACACACACACACCACAGCACACACCACAGCGCATCAGATACAGCTTGATCTTCAGCCCAAAACCGAGTGTATGGGATGTGGACGGGAACGCATATAATCATTATCACTCAAATTGGGGCCCCCTTGCAATTGGTATATGCCCGGCCCGACCAGAGACCAATTATATATCGAAAGCCAAAGATGAGAGCGAACTACTCGACTCCAGAATATGATCAGCATACTCGTATGCATATGAGAACTCTCCCAGAGATGGGCCGCCACTTAAGCGGTCCACTACCATGAAATGGGCAGGTCCGGCATCGAAAATCCCAATTCGAGTACCGTAACTTAAGCCCATGAATTAAGCGGCCACAGCAGATGATGAGAACAAAGCTGCAGCTGAGCCTGATGTCGATGTCGATGCTGATGCTGATGCTGATGCTGATGCTGCAGCTGAATCTGTTGCTGATGCCGAAATGGTATCAATGTCCAGGGATGTTCACCGCGATGACCACCACGATTCCACAATCTGAGATTCAAATTTCGCACGAGCAACTCGCATGTAAACATATATTTACATATGTATATCTCGAGCACACATACATACATATATTTACATATTCACATATCTTAAGTATTCCTAATATTATAATCGCCCACTATGTAGCATAGATCGAAACAAAGCTCTTGACTGAAGTACTTATGTATATATGGATTGGCTATTAAAAGAATTGTTGAACTCCTTAAAGTTGAAGTTAATTGTTTCTCAAAATAAATACACCTAATTCTCCTTTTCCCGAAAGATACGTTCCAAAAAAATTCGTGAAAAAAAGGTATTGACTAACTGGAAAAACAGGAGATTCCACACCTAAAAAAATATTATCAGAATTTAACTTATAACTTTTTAAACGTCCACAACTAACGTATTTTCTCTTGCGTACAAAATACTTTACGTCGTTACTTTACGTATGATGCAGGGAATCCGGATATAAAAAAGTTTTTGAAATACAAATTTTGTTTTCAGATGAAGAATTATTGATTACGAATCCAAATTCTTTGTATTATTTTTCTCTCAGTGATTATAAGTTGTTGTAGATTCGTGTTGATCTTCATCAAGTCAAGCGATAATTATTTTTCCCACGCCTACGCCCGCCCACATAAGTTGCGAAAATCAAAATCTCTCTTAGTTGCAGTTACAGTTTTAGAGATTGTTTTTTTTAAAAAATGGCTCGTTAAGGAGCAGTTTTATTCAACTGTGAAATACTAATAGTAAATACGGGTATAGATTCAGCTTAGATTTGAAACTCGATTTCAAAATTCGACATTAACTTCAATTCCTTGATTCCAATCATAAATGTCTTTAGTAAACATAAATTTTAACTATTTCCTTAACCATTATCGAATACACAAACCTTTAGCTTGGCAACAAGCTTTCACCTTAGCAATAGCACACACCCAGCTGGCGCCATCTACGGCACTGCTTTGTCAACACATTAAGCAAATGTACACACCCAAGTGCTTAAAAGCGACTGCAAATTAGTCAAGTCACACCGTAAAGCGCCAAACTGAACGCAATCTACTCACTGAACGATCGTAGCTAGCTGAACGAATGTAGAAAACTCAACGAAACGTAGACACTGTTAGCTAACAGGTTCCGCCGACAGATTCAAAATACATGCGACTCTCGTGGTGAGCGGACGTGTTTTGTTTTTTTTTTTTAAATTGCTTTTTGCTTTTGCCTAAGTACTCGACTACGCTGAGTACACGCTAAGTGCGCGTCGTTGATTGTATTTATTGTTGTGAGTACTGCTTGCTGTTGTTGTTGTTGTTGTTTTGGTAATTGCCACACGCACACACACACACGCATACACACAGCTAGATAGTCATGAGTTGGATTCGGTGCGCGCGGCCGTGTGTGTAACTGCTGTTTGCTTGTATCTGCAACTGCATCTGTATTGTGCCAGGCGACGTGCACAGCGTATTTTCGTTACGGTAATATTCGTACATATTGTACTACTATTTTCTTTCTTTTTTTTGTAGTCATGAAATGTTATTAGAAACTGACGACAAGACACGCCAAATTAATAACACAGCCCATACGTGCTCTCTGTGTGTGTGTGTGTGTGAAATGTATCTGTATCTGTAGCCGTGCATCCGTAGCTGCGGCTGTGCTTAAGCAAGAGTTTGAACGAGACCAAGTTGGATGATTCTTATTGGATTGTTGTGGTTGTTGTTGTTGCTGCTGCTGCTGCTGCTGTCGCCGTTGTTGTTGTTGTTGTTGTTTTTGTTGCTGTTGCGTTGCCGGTGAATGAACCCAACCGAAAAACGCACAACAAACATACGTGACTTTTATGTGTGTGTGTGTGTGTGTGTGTGTGACCACAAAATGGTGGTAGAAGGTAGAGGCACTAAACAACATTTCTCGAAATATTAACCCAACTGTGCACAACGGCATAAAGCCTCAAACAGCAGCAACAACAACAATTACAACGGCAACAACAAAAGGGAAGTAAGAAAAAGCCAAATGGGCAAAAGCGTCCGCCGTTTTGTTTAATGTCTTTTTTTCCACTGTTGCTTTTGTTGTGCAGCAACAATATAATTTAAATGCTGTTAGAACACACACACACGCACACGCACACACACACACCCATCCATAGACCCGGGCTTTGATAATTGTTATCTTATCAGCCAGCTTTAATCTCGTGCAATCTGTTGGGAACAAAAGAATACGAAAAAACACAGTTCGGCCAAAACAGCTGCATATGAGTTTAACTGACTAATTAGCAGGCTATAGACACTATATATACCATTTACTAATACACACACACACGTTTACATAGCTTATTTACTTGCCCGCATGCTAAGTGCATTACTCAGAGCTTTCTTGCGTGAGCCATATCCGATAGCCGATACCGGTTTAAGGTCTTAAGGATTCGCAACTCGATTCCCACTAAAAAAAAAAAAACAACAACAACAAAAAGAAAATAAGAGGGGTGCGCCAAAAAGCGCTCTTCCTCTCCTGCCTCTCCGTGGGCCGCTTCATTTCGTCTGCCACTCCTCAGAGCTGGCAACTTAAAGTCGCGCCAAATAAAAAAATCTATAAAAAATGAACTAGCAACAAATGTCTTGAAAGCTTCAAAACAAAATTGTCAGCGATTTTGTTGTCGACTTTTATTGTAGTAATTGCAAACTACTTCTTATAGCAGAGTTTGACGCCTAAAAAAGCTAACACCGGCTCTTTTTTAATTTGTTTATGGTATGTTATAATTATGTTTTTTAAGAACGAAAAACTTTAAGCTCGGAGTTTTGACAGGAAATCAAGTTTGACAATCGAAATTTAAATTTTTTAAAAGCAAGAAAATCATTGATATTTTGTTATCTTAGCTTTAATTATATAGAATTTATTTTTATATTACCAACTGTCTATTCAAAGTAAACTAATGTAACTTTTTAGCGAATTCTAGCTAAATTTAGGTGTTTTAAATATTTATATTAACAAGACAAACAAAAATACATTCACAAATAAGCAGAAAACTATAACGTTTAGTTAGTAAAAACAGGGTTACAAATCATATTATTATATATTAATAATTTGTAACCCGACTTCATACACTTTCGGCCTCGCCGTGGTCAAAGTGCAGACCCGCAGATTTTGAAATCCGAGCGCTTGCGTCAAATATATAATTGCTTGTTTATTCCTGAAATAGCGTTAAATAAAAAACAGAAAATGGATGTTCTTTGACCATTGTTTGCCCCACAAAAAGGCCAGTTTTGGCGGAAAAAAGGCGAGCTAGTCAACACTGGCACGCTTTGCACACGAATCGGTTAAAAGTTCAGGCTTGAACTGAAGTTCGGAGTCATGTGAGAATTTTGTGAACACAGCTGTACTGGGCGTGCCGAGAGTACTGGATAATGGGGTACGAGCGGTACGAGTACAAATTGAAATACTAGGAATTGAAATGGCACCAAATGCTATCGCCACTATCACACTGTCAAGGTGAATCTGCTGTGTAATCTAAGTGCTGCATACTTATATAGATATGCCCACAAAAAAATTATGATTTATCGGCAAAGCGGCAAAGTATATATAACCACAAATACATACATATATGCACAATACAATGAAGGTAAATTTACTGTACTGTGCAGTTACATAGAAGTGTGTACATAAATTTGACTAAAAGCTAAATGCCGGGAAAAGTCACACACAGCGCTTTTTTTATTGTATTTTTTTTTTTTTTTTTTTTTGTATCTCTTTCGCTTTTTTTGTATTCCTCCATTGTTCAGGTTTTTGTTACTTCTGAAAATCTTGCATAACTTTAAAGGTACACACAAAAAATAAAAAATAATAATAATAATAACAAGCGCACAAAATCAAATATTAACCCGGCCGTGTCTTTTGTCGACTATGTGTGCATTCAGCGTCTATGCATGTGTGTGTGTGTGTGTGTAGATTGTATAATTTGGTGTATGGGCGGCTGCTGTAATCACCAGTAATCATTTAAGCCGGCGCCCATAGAGCGCTACCGAGACACACAAATACATAGTATACTACACTCAGAGATAAAAGTTGTTCTAACTTCAAATTCCGAAATATAACAAAAGCCCTCTTTGTTCTCTGATAGTTATTTCCTAAAAAAAAATTGTACTTAAAATTAATATGTTTCTGTTTTACACTAAAAAATACTTTTTACATACATAATGCTGACATTATTTGTATTTGATTTAATTACAATTGCAAATTGCAATTTTTAGTTGCACCATTTTTGGTCCTTTCGCAAAACCTATACATATATAGACACAGAGAGAAAAAGTAAACTATTTCGCAATTAAAACCTCACATTTCAGACTTGATTTCTCACTTAGATTGAAATTACCAATGTGATTAATTTCGAACTTATATCAAGTGCGATTTCTTAAGTGCGTGAATTTAGTGAATTTTAATAAAATAATAAAAGTCAATTAGTACTTTCAGACTTATTGAATTCAAAGCTTACTTTATATAGTTTATTACTTGATATAGTGTCTTGATTTAATGTAAGGTTTATGTAAGATTTTTTAAATCTTGATTTACGATTTAACAAATTTGTTTAGTGAATAGTTTTATTGAATAAATGAAAATTTCCCACATAAAATATTTCTTAAATCAATACATAAAACAAATACAACCAAATTTTTGTTGTTTATAATTGAAATGTCAAATTCGAGCTCTGTAATTACATTTATAATATTTTATATTATAATATATATTATAATATTAATTTCCAGTAAATCGAGAGTAAGAATCTTTTCATTTATAGAAAGATTTTTGTGCTTAATTTCAGTAATTCATACTCATAAATCATGATTATTCGAACTTAATTTTAGCGCAACTTTTTCTCTGACTGTATTTAAATATATAATATATATATGTTTACATATATATATATATATATGTATATGGCTGTCAATTGAACACAAATCGCTGTGTGCAAGCATCTGTGTAATCGAAATTGGCAGCTCTGATATCTGACTACCCTCTCTATATGCATACACATATAGTAATATAAAAATCGGACAGGCCGTGGTGGGGGTAGGTGCTTCATAAAGCTGGGTTAGTAGTTCACCTGTTGATTGCATTGCCGGTCGCGACCGCACAGTGAGTGAAATTTGATGCGCACACACAGCACACACTCAATTATCAATTTAGCGGCGCTTTTGCAACTGCAATTGCACAAGCTATGCAATTGCATACACACAAAATAAAAGCAGACAGACACACACACACACACACACACAGGCGAGCAGACATATGCAAGGCAAGAGGTTAACTTTAAGCTCAGTTCAAGTTAGTTAGTTGGCAGTGACGTCATGCGCTCAGAGACAACAAGGCAATTTTTATATTATTATTGTGCTTTTTTAGAGAGATATTGTTGGCACAGTGGCCACACGATGACGTGACCAACCTGCTGCCAGCTAATCACTGAAATGCCACCATTTATGGTGTGTCCATTAAATCAATCAATATCGCATCGCATACAACAACAACAACAACAACAACAAGCGACTAAATAGTTGGCACCCAAGTTGAAGACGTTCGCGAGACATCCTAACTTTAATGTGCCTATGACATTGTCACGCATCTGTCAAAGTCACATTTCGATTTATTAACCAAGCACAGTGGCTCAAAAAAGCTACAGTTTAACAACAGACAACGGAATAAGGTATTTCAATCTGCTTTCGATTCAAATTTATCATGGTTGCTATAAATTATTCCACAAATTATTGAGGATTTGGTTAGGACATACATATATCTATAATAAAGAAGAAAAAATGTATTTTCATCAAAAAAACTATAAACGTTAGCAGTTTTTTAGGTGCAAAAAGAAAATTTTTGAAATTGCTTCAGATTTGTTTAAACTAAACCGCTGACTTAAACATATGTAGTTCTACGCCAAGTCTTGCCAAGACGGTTTTAAAACTGAAAGACTAAGATGCAGAGATGACTCAGCTGCTGATACTGATCAGGAATATACGCGTATATACATCACGTAATTTTTTCCTTACTTGTGTTGCATATTTCATGAAAAAATGTTTAAAACTCACTGCAGGGCCATAAAAAGTTGGCAACATTTTAAACGCGCTTTCCACACGTTTTTAAGCCTTAACGATTTAATTAAAAGCTAAAATGCATTAACTACAAATATTTTGTTTTCACATTGCACAACATTTTAACATTTTTCTATTTTAAGTTTCTTTTCAATTAATGTAAATTAAAAATTTGTATTATATTACTTTACTTTTGATTTGAGTCAACTGATTAAAAATTAAATATCTTTTAACATATTAATGAGGTTGTAAAATTAGTTTTAAAAAAGTGAAGCATAATTTAATATAATTCTATTTGAAATAAGTAACCCTTAAACATTTCAACTTATTTCGTTTTACGTAATAATGTATGTTTTTGTTTTTATCATATTATTTAGGCAATGTCAAATATATTAAATATAGCACTGGCAATTTTGTGTTCAGTGTTGAGATACCAAATTAGGCAATTAATATTTAATTACTTGTAAATTCTTTTTCAGTACGCAATCAAACTTGAATTTAAGAATTTAATTGGAATACCCATTTCTATTTACTCCGCTTACTAATAATGAGAACCCAAGAGCAGCTGCCTCCGCTTCTTTTGCTATGTGCAACATTAGTACTGGCGATTCAAGAAATTCAATTCACATTTTTAATTGCATTCCAAACGAATGCAGAATTCATTAAAGCTGTTTGTTTGGCGTTTGGTTTTTTTTCCTTGCCATTTCAGACTCGGCTTTCTCGAAGTGCATCAAATCGAATTACGTAAACAATATCGAAGACAGTTTCATTCATAAACTTCACACATTGCTTACAGTTCAAGTTTCAGTTACAATTACAGTTGCCGCCAGCGTGTCTTCACTGTAATAGATAGACGAGTGCACGGCGTATTTGTGGGTCAATCTTGGGTGGGGTGGGTGGTAGGGCTGGGGGCCAGACAGAACCGCTATTCCAATTTCTAACGTCGTCATCTTTCAACAATTAATCGTCGCCGATATTCGAATTAAGTTATCGAAATTGCTTTAAATTCGCTACAATTGGTTAATCTATGCGGAATGTGGCTTAGATGATTGGATCCTAAGGTCAGTGTGAGGGCAATTGATGACGTTTGCGTCATGGACTAGTCGAGATTCATGCGGCTCAGCTGCACAGATTGCCAAAGCTGGAACGCCAAGGCAAACACATATGCATATCATTATAAATTTGAAGTAAAGGAGAGGAATAAATAGGCAGATACCCTGTATCTGCAGCATGTGTAGATTCTTTAAGAGTTATAAGATTATTATTATCAGAAAACCTATGCAAGACAGATTTAACAATTGTTTTTCAAATTTTTAGAACATTTTGCACTTGAATATTCTCAAGTTAAGAGATTTATTAGGGTAATATAATTCGGCCTGATAATTATTATTATTACTATTAATTATAATTAATGTGAGTGAGTTGAAGGAGATAGAAAATTCTATTAATTCTATTATATTTATATTCTAATAAATTTTTAAAATTTATTAAATGTATTATAGGCGACTCTTTGTTATTTATAGAGTTGGTGATGCCCTGCATTTAACCCAATTTGCTTGGTTACAGGGTATGGAAAATGCGGCGCATAAATGAAGCGAAATCAGTAAATATCTTTGGGCATTTCTTACGCATGCTCGTAAATAAAAACAAACACTTGAGCCGGCTGGGCGCTCTAAGAAGTAATGAGTACTATGCGAACAGAGATCAAACAAAACACAGACAGAGATAGCGAGAGTTGGAGACAGGGACAAGAGACCAAGACACTTGGGCAGCCGAAGATACATTGGGCCAGCCGGAGATACTGAGATACTTGAAAGTGTTGCGCAATTTATTGTGCGTGCGTAAAAAAAAAAGAAAAAAAATACCCACATACATACACACTTTATAAAGTACGCATCATGCGTACTACACATAATCACGAAGTTTTTTGCCAACTCCAATTTCAATTTCAATTCCAATTCGAATTCTCATATTCTCGCATTCCAATTTGAAGTCAAGTCACGAGGGCCCGGTTTTAATCTGGATACGGGAAAACGTTAACAAGTGCTGTGAATTGCTTTTGCTTTAGCTTTTGCTTTTGCATTCGTCTTACTCGAGCTTCTAAGTAAATCTTGGCCTTGCCTTGGCACGGCCGTAAATCCAGCTGGGGCTACACAAAGTTTATGGGATCAGCGCGGCGAGTAACTAACGTTCAAATTTTGAGGAAACCAAAACCAGTTTTCAAATGTGCTGCTCGACTCTTAAGTTCACTTGAGCAATTTCTCAAAAGGAAAAAAAAAAAAAATACATAAAAAAAAAATAAAATAAATAAAAAAGAAAGAAGACTTTGGCGATCTCTGCCATTAGATACATAACTAATTATACCCTGTACAACGGCATTACAATTAAAGGGGTATCTGTAAGTTGTTGCATAGCACTAATTACCTTTCTAATCGGTCTAGCATTCAAAACGTTTTATTTTGAAAAATTCCAGTGCATTTCAAATATACATTTAACAAAGTACAAAATACTTAGAAAAGGCATTATTCAGTATTCGATTTCGAATTTGAGTCGTTTCAAGAAATTGTTTGAAATATTTTGTTTATTTTAAGATTTTAACTTTATATTTGATTTAAGTACAACGTTTTTTGTTTTTCTGAGTGTTAACAATCATATGCATTTACAATATCTGTTTCGATAATCGATAGTTGATAGCATTATTCTTTAATATATAGATAGGGTCATCAATTGTTCTACAGAACTATATCCCTTAAACGAAACCGGGTTCGTTTATTTAAGGCAGGGTATCTGCTAAACGTACAACTTTTATCATTAGAATCCAATCTTGCAATATCATGTATCGGCTAACAGAAACGGGATTTGCAGCAACAAAACAAAAAATGGCACACAAACTAAAAAACATAATTATTGATCGGGAGTGAAGCGTCTCTCAGCTGGCGCTATAGCCAGATATGGAGTTTATGGTCAGCTCAATGTCTGCCTTGCCCCGGCAAGGTTTCCACACAGCTTTTGCAATATGCTCGAACAGAAAGCCATGTGAAATTTGCTGTTGTGCTGTTGTAGATACAAATGTATCTTTTGCCTTGCTTTGTACGGTTATGCGGCCGTACGGCCGTACAGACTGCACGGGGCATGTGTGTTTGCCTTTATTGAGGTCGATTGTTCATTTATCGTCAATGTCAGTCATCGGCTGGGCTGTTTGGCGCGTGTTTTGTTGTTTTTACACATTCCCTTGCGTGTTTTGTTTACATACGCTCGTCTTTGGGGCGTTCATTACAAGAGCAGAGAGCCAAGTGCAGCTGCCCCCCCCCGGGAGCTGGGGAAGGGCTGCGCTCGGCGACGACTGCTACTCCAAACTAGTAGGAGTTCTCCAGTCGATAGGCGCGTGACTGCCATATACCCTGTATGGAGCTCAATAACTTTAATGCTTATGAACTTGATGATATTTTGTGGTCTTCTATATTCGATAAATAATCCATAAACTCTGACAATTTGTGGTGTGTATTTGATATTATATATATACTCTATATATACGCCAAATTTGGTGGTGCTATCTTTTTTAATTTTTAAAATATTGAATTTGTCAAAATAGGGCGAGCTAACGATCATTTAAAAAAAATAACTTTACTTGGAGGTATATTGTATGAATACTTTTATGCAAAATTTAATAATTCAAATTCTTAATAATTCAAATCAAAGGGGTTTTTAATCACAAACAGATGCATATATTAGAAAGATAAATGACAAGACTGATTTACTTATATATACTACATATATGTATATATCAATATATATTATTTTACGTATCTCTTCTCTGCAATATGCCCTCTTTAAACAATCTCAACAGTGTCCAGGGTATACAAATTTAGGCGTTTCACAACTCAAACAGCTAGAGTTTACTTTTTTATATTTTTGTTTTTTTTTTGGGCATTTGCAATGTATTATAAACACACAATTAGCGTTAGAAACATGTTTATCCATACAACACACATACACACACACACACACACACACACATGAAGATGCAGCAACGCCAATCGATAAAGTTTGTCTAGACGCCATAGATGCTCTTTGCTTTCTCTATTTTTTTGGCAGGACTTTGTCCTGTTGATGACTGGAGATGACATTAGCTGCAGTGCCGGCTGTCTGGCTCAGATATACATATATCTCAGTATGATCTATATAGGCACATGTGTGTGTGTGTGTGCATCTTATCTGCTTGATGTCGCATAAATCTTCTAATGCCGCTTTCTGTGTGACAAGCCATTGACTTTATGGCGCCGTCGCATGCGCCAAAATCTCAAATCTATAAATCATTCAAATTGTCTCGAATGCTCCAAAATAAAAAAAAAAAATAAGTGGCTAAGAATAAGTAAAAAAAATAAACCTAAAGCAAATTTCAAAAATTTACTACAAATAAAAATTCACTTAAGCACAAAAGCAAAGATTTATTTCGATAATTATTGCGTAAGGGAATACCATTATTAAGACCTCTTTATGCGTACCATTTCTTGTTATTTATGGCAAGTATTTTTACGGTCACTTCGATGTTTTTGAACAAAAGAATATAACTGAAACAATTTGTAAGTATTCCATACAAATTGTCTTTATCTTATTGAAGATTTCCACGCTATAGAGATCTGATCTGAACAAAGCGTCAAGAATAATGAGGGCTTGTTTATGGATTGTTTTATCAATTAGTTATTCCTGGAACAATATGTAAAGGTAATTAACTAGTTGCAGTTGTAAAGTGCTTACACTTAGAGAAAAGTACTGTATTTAAGCATTTTGGGAAACCATCTTGACATACTAATTTTGTTCTCAAGTTTTGATTTTGACAACGCTTCTTCTGATTTAACTACAGTATTTGTGTTTTACCCAAAAGTGCTGTATTTCTATGTTATCTATATTCAATATTCTATATTATTTGCTTAAATAAGAAAACAGTACTCAAACAACTTTTCCAACTACCTTTGAACCAGAAAGTGCAAAGAGCAAAAATTTCAAGGAACATTTCCAATTGCATTTTTCTAATCCAGAAACACTTCTTGGCTATGGTTATTTTTATTTTATGTGTTGGTTCCGCGTTTCGTTTGGGGGATGTTAGTTAATAGACGTCAAGCAGGGGTGGATTGCATATGGTAAGGGTAGGTGAATGTTGACCCCCCGCTAATGCTTGTACCATTTCTCCAACTAAACCGAGCAAGAATTTCAACGAAGGGTGGCACTTTTATGTGATTTCACAAGGCCTCCATTCGACTTCTTTTATAGATATTCGTATATGTGTGTGTCTTTGTTTTATACTATACATATATGTACTTATATATATATTCATGCTTGATGTCTCGTGGGGAACACCTGTCCCGTTATTTCGTTGTATAAAATAGGTGGAATGTACACACTGTACTGTGCAGACCGTAATAGTCTCTTTCGAAGCTTTCTTTTTGTTCTTACCTTAAATTGTAAGTTTTCGTATGCACTACGCAGTTGGTTTGAGCTGCTTAGTAACTTTCTCCGCTCGCATTTAAAGCAAATTAAAGAACGACTTTTAAATATTACCCTTCTATGCGATTCGTTTAAACCCAAGTAAGGGTGATTTTTTGTGAAAAGTAATATAAAAGCTCTTCTTTTAGTAGTACAGTAAAATTGGAACCCCCGTTTTCTCTTTTTCTCTCGCTCTCGAACCCTTTTCCCTACTTTTTATCTCTTTTTTACTCCGATACACTTTCTCTTACTTGACCCCGCCCTCTATTAAACATCTCTTTCTTATGCGATTTTCATAGGCTCAAGCAGGGTTTACAAATTTCATTGCTTTCTTTATGAGTTATATTATATTTCTTTCCTTCTCTCTCCCTCTTTCAAACTGTATATTGCGCTACCTTCTACATGTCACTTTTATTGGCGTCTTTTCACTTGATATCTCCTGCTTAATATCTCTTCTTAATGCAATTATAATAATTATAATTAATTATAATAAAAAATTAAGCCGACTCTCATTTGTTTAACTCTCTACTACTTTGTGCCGCTTTCTTTACTTAATAACATATATCTCTCTCCCTCTCTTTTCTTGCTAAATGCCGCCTTTCTATGCGATTTTCATGCGCTGTGTTTTTAATAAAATATATAAGTGAGGCGAATTTCCACTGTTTTTGATGAGTGTATCTATATAGACATGCAAACAGATTAGCACAGTGGCAAATGTGGTGCCTTCTGTGTGGGTTTCTTTCTGTTTTTGTTTTTTGCGGCTTTCAATTCGCAATCGAATGGCGATTTTATGAGGCATACACTAAATGCGCAGCTACTCGTATCAAGGTGCACTAGATTCTTAGTTGAAAACAAACTCAAAACTCAAAGCTCGGTCAGATATGCATGCAAATTGGATGCAAGTCAATTTAGAAATGCCGCCAACCGGTTAGCAGCTGCAACACTTGCACCCTCCCCTGCCCGCACCACGACTACGTGCCACCCTCAGTCCACAGGCAGGGCAATCTTCGCATTAACCTATTGTCAACTATGGCGTTAAATATGGGTGAAAAATATTGATTTCATTGGCGCATGCATACCTATTAATGCTAAATATGTGTGTGTGTGTGTGCGCATATATACATGCATTACATACACACATAGCTCGCAATTCTGCATTCGTTTAACCATATGCGCATTTCATTACCGCACAAAAGGTACGAGCAAAAGATTAGCTATCAAGTGACCCAAATACGCGCACAATTCATAACCATAGGAGACCAGACATACACACGTATATGCAAATACATGCATGCATACATAGAGTACCTACACTCGGAAAAATACCAAGAATTTTGTACTGCACTTAAGTATACACGTGGTACTTTCGTAATTTCAGCAGAAAATTCTTATCGAAGAAGAACCTAGTAAAGTACATAATACACCTAATTCTTGTACACGTATGTGTTTTATACAATTTGAAATATTTTTGTCTTTTTACATGAATTGTTTTATTTGAATATTCTTTGAATTCTTTTAATGCACTCTTTTTATTTTATTTTATTTTAAAATTTTAAAATTTTTATATTAGTTGCACTGTTTTTTATATTTATGCATTTTTAATATTATTTTCGATTTTCCCAAATCATAATTTTTTTATGATATATAAATAATAAATTCTCTAGTGAACTCTAGCGAGTATTTTTAAGTAAAGTTCATACTTTTAAGTTGCTTTTTTGGGTCTGGAACCAATCTACTATTTTTCCATTTAGCGTAAAGCGTAATTTAAGAAAGTAAGTTAATTTTTGTTATCAAATCAAATCAGATATAATATTAACCTAATATCAGAATATTTAAAATTATAATAAAATTTGAACAAATCGCTGCAAATTATATGCAGCTCACCTTGATTTCAAACGTCGTTTTGCTTTGAGTGTAAATACGTATATATGTATGTATGTATATGTACATACATATATTCTTATATATATGTATATATGCAGCTATTGAGTTCATCTATGCCCCAGCCGGAAGAAACAATAATTATTAAGCAATTTCTCGTTTTGCATTTTTCACAATATTTTTCGGGCCGCAATTTCTTGGGCATGCCCTAATGAGCGCAAATCAAAAAAATAAATAAACAGTAAAAAACAAAAATTAAGCGATTTGAAAAATTTGTTGCAAAACTTTTGAATTTCTGTAAAAGTACACGGAAAAACCGCGCAGATGTGCTAGCCAATTTATATTTTAGGCCAAATGGTAAAGAATTTTCCACAATTTTTGGGCTATTTTCCTTTATTTCTTTTCTTTTCGTACCTGCTATATAAGCCATATGGCAAAATCGAGCACAGATGACTTTCAGGGGTAATTCTAGTTTTCCAAAAAAATGTTATTGATTCAGTTTCTCAAAGCAATATTCTGAATAACCCATATAAATTGTGTAAAAAAATGGTATAATAACGTTTGGCAAATTAACGACCCTAAAAGACTTATAAGTAAATATTGATCAGTATCTGTCTGTCTGTACGTCTGTATAATCGACTAAAGCTAAGTTTTTCATTTTTATATTTCAATTTTATCTTACTCTTTTTTATTTTATATAATATTACTATATATAATGAAGATATATAATCAAGATAAATATATTTGATCGATCGCCCCAATATCCAAACAATTTTGTAGGCGATCTTTAGTGGAGCTTATCACTAATTTGTCTGAAAAAATATGATGTACCTAACTTGGAAACTAAAGAAGTATATATTATTTGGAGCTGCCACGTCCCCAGAGGGTGTAGCCAAAAAATCGTAACGCTTTAACTGACACGGGTATACACGATTACATATTCCTCGTTTCAAGTCTCTAGCTTCAATAGCAGCGAAAGAAACTATGTTCATACACTCCCAATATATATTATTATAATATATTATATAATATTAATACTTTCTTCTAAAAAATGTATTTTTATAATTGCAGATAAATACGATTGGCAAGTTCTTGGATGAGTTTCCGGACGCCCGAGGCGTGACACAGCATAAAGAATATAAATTGCAAGTATGCAAACTGATAAATGGTTAATAATAGCATGAGGCACTGTCGGTAATAATCGAACGGAATACTTACAGATTTCTTCGTGTGGTTAAGAGGCAACGAATCCCAATGGTGGGCGGATACACGAAAGTGACTTCCAGCTATCTTCCACTCCAAATCCCTTCGTTCTCCCCCCTGTCCCCCCCAGCCGAGAGTTGCAGCAAGCCATGTCTGAGACGATTGCCAGCGCGCCACTAAACGATAACGCCGAGGCGCTCCACGACCTGCTCGACGAGAAGTGCGACAAGGATTACGTCGACGAGACGCTGAAGATCGTTGAGCCCAGCGACAAGCCAGAGAAGACGCCGGACAGGGCGAAGAAGTCCGTTACGTTCAATCCGAACGATGAGAAAATCCGCAAGTTCACCACGGGCGAGCCGATCGTTGACCAGCAGAATCCGTTCAAGAACGGCCACATAGCTGGCCGGGAGAAGAAGACGCCGCCGCCGGTGCCCACCAAGCGTTCCACGTTGAGTGTACGCAAAACAGTTACGCAACAGTTGCGCGAACGCGAGCGCGAAAAGGAAAAGGAGCGGGAACGGGAAAAGGAAAAGGACAAGGACAAGGACAGAGAGAAGGAGAAGGAGCGCGACAATCTCAGGGACAAGGAGCGCGAACAGCAAAAGAACGAGGCCAACACGCGCAAGAAACAGGCCAACAAATCCGCTCTGCCCGCCGACGAGTTCATCACCACTGAGGAAGTGCTTAAGCAGTCCAAGTACGTGAAGACCTACATCAAGAATCCGGATGCGTACTTCGTCTACGATCCCACGGTGCTCGCCCGCCTCAAGTTCGAGGAGCTGCGCGACATAGCCGGCAAGGTACCGAAGCGCAAGCCGAGCTTCAATCCGCCGGCCGGCAGAGCCCTGAAGGAGCCCAAGGGCCAGACGAGGCTCGCGAAGCAGCTGGAGGCTAACGGTAAACCGAAGGCGGCAACGTTCAAAAAGTGCTCGAAACCAAATTATCCGGAATTGGCCAATCTGAAGATCAGAACGGGCACCGATTCCAACGGCGACTACTTCAATCCCGCCGAGGTGACCAAAAATGCCAAAAAGTTCGATGAGCGCGTAAAAAAGCTACAGATCAGCTCCGACGACGATCTCGACGAGATCGACGGCCCGCTGACCAAAAGCGAGTCCAGCGACGAGCTCAATCAGCCCCAGCCCGAGGAGCCCCCCGTGTCGCCGGACATGGCCAGCAATGGCAGCGCCCAGGTGGGCACCTTCACCAACACGATCAGCTCCGAGGAGTTTCAGGCGTATCTGGAGCGCAAGGGTCTAGCCCTGATGCCCAAACGGGAGGTGAACAGCCCGCCGCCCGCACGTCCCGCCGGCGGCCAAACGGCCGAGGAGCGACGCCAGCAGGTGGCCGAATCCCTTGCCGCGCTGCGCAAGAGCAGCTCCAAGAAGCTATCGGTGCTGCAGCGCCTGTCCAACAGCCTGTTCGCGACGCGTCGCAAGACAACGCCCAAGGGCGCCAGCCCGCTGCCTCGGACCGTTTACGGCGAGAGCGATGCCACGGCCAGGAAATACAATACGCCCGCGGAGATGCGGCGCATTCTGCTCGAGAGCCAGCCCAATGGCCAGCTGCGCACAGAGGCGAGTACACAGCCGCGCCCGGCGCAGCTGAAGCAGCCCCAGCCGCAGCCGCAGCCCCAGCCGCAGCCGCTGCCGCTGCAGCGCACCGTGGAACGCCAGAGCCTGATACCCAGACGCGTCTCGCCCGAGTCCAGTCTGGGTCGCTTCCAGCGCACGGCCTCCATGGATCGCAACCAAATCAAATCGGCTGGCCCGCGCACGCTGAGCCGCCTGGAGAGCGTTGGCCAGCGACGCTCCGTGGCCGCGTCCTCCTCCTCCGGCGGCGAGGAGCGCGCTGTCCATGCACAGCCCATTGCCACATCGACGCCGCAAAGGGCGCCGCCCAACGAATGGGAGCAATTGCGCGCGATCAAGGAGGTCTCCGATCGCCAGCTCTACCACAAGGTGCTCCAGCAGCAACAACAGCAGCAGCAGCAGCAGCAGCGGCGGCTGAGCGAGGAGAACATCTACGAGCACTTGCAGTCACAGCAGCTGCAGGGCTTTGTGCGTGGGTCGCTGCAGCGGAACACCTTCTCCGGGATCAGCGGACGCAACCGGCAGGTGATGATACTGGACGGCACGCCCATAGCACGGCCGGTGCCGGCGGCGCCGCGCTGCCAGAGCGTGCTCGACGAGCTGATCACGCCCAGCGCCGGCACGCGACGCGGCTACGAGAGCGAGAACGAGACGCCGGTTGTGCTGCGGCGCAAGGAGAACGGCGGGACAGCACGGCGCATTGGCGGCCTGTTGACGCGCGACGAGATCCTGGAGAAGGTCAAGGAGTTCTGCCGCAAGTCGATCAACCGCACGCCGCTGCCCGGCGCCAAGATGCAGCCCATCTACGAGCGGCACAGCAACAGCAACAACAACAGCAGCAACTGTGCTGACATCTCGCCCGTATCGTACGCCTCCGTGGAGACCCACAAGCGACCCGCCTCGCAGCTGAGCGCCCGGCCGCAGGTGCCGCTCCGAGTCCAGAGCCTGCCGCGCTCGAGCTATGCGCCCGGCGGCAGCTCGGCGTCGCCCATCTATGCGCACGTGAACAAGCGCAACAGCCTGCTGTCCAACGATTCGGAGCAGTATATGTCCAGCCAGCAGCTGCGCCCGCTGCCCAATCAATCGCTGCTGACGCTCACGCCCACCGAGTACGTGCTCATCCACACGGAGGACGGCCTGCAGGCGGCCAAGGTGATTGACTGCCACAACGGCGGCCTCTACATGCAGCCGCAGTACATTCGCGCCAGTCCGCAGGGCTACGTGCGCATCGAGGAGCTGGCGCTGGCGCAGCAACAGCAGTTGCAGCAACAGCAACTGCAGCAGCACCAAATGCAGCAGCAGAATGGGCGTGCCACGCCCCTTATCCTAGATCGCGCCGGGCAGCAGGCCAGCCAGATATACTGGACGCCGCAGCAGACGAACGTCGGCCAGTTGACCATGCAGAAGAGTCCGCGCATGTATCCGGTACCGGCGCCCCGCATCCACATGTCCCAGAGCTATGTGATAGCCAATGGGCAGCCGTACGCGACCGTTATGCCGACGCCCAGAAGTCTGGGGCAGCACACGCAGCAAATGCAGCAGTTGGGCCGCAATGCGTCCGATTGGGATTGCAGCTCCGAGGCGGGCGAAATACGGCGCATCATGGAGAAATCGTTGTAAGGTAAGTGAAAAGATTTGCACGCAAATTTCGTACATTGAAATTGCCAAAAAAAAAAAAAAACAGACTTTACGCTTCCCGCCATATGTTTGTTATCGGTGTCTTGCATTTCGATAAATTTAGTATTTTGCAAATGTGCCCAACAAATACCAGAAAGAGCAAAAAATACCTAAAACAGTGACTTTATCGACTCTAGTTATCGATATCGCGACAAAGCCCACAGATGCGAGCGTTCACGTTTGTATCTATGTGCGTGTAGTACCAACACAAAGGTTGAAGCATCAAGTTAATTGCGACGTTCGTCTAATTCTACGCCAACTGCAGACAGTTATTAGCCGTTTAGTTCGTCGCCCAACAAATGCCAAGGTCTATTACTTATCAAGCGAGAAGCTGATAAATCTGAATGGTGGAACAATAACAATAGCGCATACACACACACACGCGCAGTACGTGCACATATATATGCATTGTTTTTAAAGTGAAGTGGTAAGTGTGTGGGTTCAAAACAAACAGAGCTCTGCGCAACAAATGCATAAATTTGCGTAATTATATGCCGTTATGATTCGCTGTTAGATTGAAGAAAACCAAAGTGAAATACTCGAATTTCAACTAAACAACTGACGAATTCGAGCCTTTCACGCAAATGAACAGTATACATACATAGGTTTGTATGTATATAGAGATAGAAGAGATACGTGTATGCAGTTCGAGGCCCGGACATAACACACACACACATATACTACATATATTGGCCTGCCAGTGCACATGCATGTGTGTACCTACCACGCATATAATACATAGTATATTGTGTGTTTTTATATAGGTACTAGTGCTGTCCACTTTTAATGAGCAAATCAAAAAACGGCTAACTTTAGCGAGAAATGCAGCAACAATAGTTAACCGTTTGTTTGCTTGGCGGCTTGTGTTGAAAAATTTAAAAAATTAAATAAAAAAATGTTTAAAATTTGTTGGAGGCCAATAAAAAAGGGGAGAGTAAAACAAGTTAAGCTGCATTGCAATTGCAAGCTTGCAACACACGTTTTTCTATAAACTTATATTTTTGCTCCAAATATGTATAAGCGGTTTGAGCGCTATATATTTAAAAATAAATTAGAAATTTTAAAAAATATTTTTTTTGCAAAGAATTAGCTTTTTTTGGGAGGCCAGATAAAACATATTTACATGTACATCAATAATGACTATAAATTGATGTAAATGTATTTATCTTTAGCACTCTTCGCCAGAATTAACATTCAGATTTGTATTTTTATTAGGCTATTTTGAGCAAATTTAAAAAAAAAAAAACTAAAACAATACCGGCTATTTTATTGTTTACACTGCGTAGCATAACTAACAAAACTGTCTGAAAATAAAAAACCGAAGTTCATATATAACAAAAGTAGCTAAAACTGGCGGAAAACAAGCTGTGTGGGCAACGCTGTCGAACGCAGGCCATGTTATTAAATCGTAGGCTTTGCCACAATTCTAGAGCGCACCGAAGGTCAACACGAAAATAAAGAATTCTCGTATATATTTGCAGACAAAGAGGCCACCAGCCCAGACGCACCATGGACGAGAAGAGCGGCAGCGACAGCACAACCAAAGCCAAAGCCAAGTCGGCATCCAACGAGGAGTCGCTTCCCATCAGCACATCATCATCATGGACCATATTACCAGCAGACAGAATCGAGATACTTGAAAGCACCAGCAGCGCCAGTGAGGAGCCGGCCAGTGGGCCGGAC
Organism: Drosophila sordidula; assembly: GCA_035047465.1. Lineage (NCBI taxonomy): Eukaryota > Metazoa > Arthropoda > Insecta > Diptera > Drosophilidae > Drosophila > Drosophila sordidula. The sequence goes on along the minus strand of JAWNPQ010000136.1, from coordinate 3,061,962 downwards.
GAGCAGACAAACGAACGGTAAGTGGAGCAGGGGCTTTACTCACGATCGAATGGTTATTGTGACGTCACAATATCGGAGGTTCGATCTTAAAGTAGTATAACGACTAAAGTAAGCAAGCTATCTTAATGAAACTTGGCAGAGATCCGTATTATTAGTGCACACAGCACTTATGGAAAAATGATCCCGATCAAACCATAGTTCCCATAGGAATAATAGGATAAAAACTAAACTTTTCTGTTTTTAAAGATGTTTTGGTCGAATTATAAATTTCGGGCTTTATGAAGCCCCACTCCCCTTTATGAGGATTCTAAACAAGCTTAGAATCAAACGAATGTCTATTGAAATTGTGACGTCACACTCTCATAAATCGTGTGCAGCGTCGAATAACGGGAACTGTTCTTTGCTCAAACAATTTTTTCATTTGAAAATCGTGGACACAGCTCTATAGTTAGATATATAGCTTCTGAATGCGCTCTGTTTTCTTGCCTCCACAGATACAAGCTCGTCGAGGATCCAGATGCCCAGGCCGAGGACGTTTCGGATGGGATTTCGATAATCAGCGACTGCGAGAGCACCGGACGCATTTCGCCGCATCCCTTTCTGCGCGAACATCTCAACGAGCTCAGTTTCAAATACGATGCCGGCCATGAGCTACCCACCCTGGGCAATCTGCTGGACGGCGGCGAACAGCAGCAGATCCGTGAGCGACGACACGCCACGTTGGAGCCGACTGGAGGAGATACGCCAGCGGCGGCCGTAGCTCGTCCGCGCAGTGAGCTGACCCCGGCGGAGGGCGTGAGCCGCCGTCTGCCGGCGCTGGTGCAGACCGGGCTGACGGCCGTCTTCTATGTGGGCGCCACGCTGGCCATTCTGGCGTTCATCGGCCGGCTGCGCAATCCCGAGTGGCAGGTGCTTGGCGGCGAGAAGCCCATTGCGCAGCTGGAGCAGCGGCTCGTGGAGCTGGAGCTGCAGAATAATCTCATGCGTGCCGAGATCGACATCATGTCCAAGCAGTTGCAATACCTCAGCTCGCAGGCGCAGGGTCAGGGCCAGAGCCCGGGCCAGGGTCAGGGTCAGGGTCAGGGTAGGAAGGCAAAAACATTCAAGGCCTGGCCGGGCAATGGCAACGCCGCGGTACCCGTTGATATCACCAAGGAGGACCTGAAGCGGCCATACAAGTGCCCGGATGGCAAATACGTGGAAATAGCGGGCATGTGCATGGAGAGCAAGCTGCATGCCGAATCTCTAGCGGACGAGATTGGTAATGTGGTCAACGATGTGCTGCAGCAATCTCAAGCTTTTCAACACTTTGAAAAGGTCACCGAGCGGCTAGGCACACTCGCTGGCCCGGACCGCGCCGGCCAGGCCAGCGAGGCAACCAAAGCTTTCCATGCGCATGGCAACAGGCCGGATGACTCCAAGGAGCGCCACACGGCGAAGCATAAGCACTGGCGCCGGGACAACTCGAAGGAGCACGACTCGGAGGAGAAGCGCTTTGGCCGGAAGCGGGCGGACAAGTCCGGCGAGCAGCGGTCCAGGCAGCAGCATTCGCATGGCGATGACAGCGGCAGCGGCGAGTGGCACGAACGGATGATGCAACATCGCGAGCACTCTCGCCAGCGGCACGAGCAGAAGCGCAACAACAATTGGTACATCGAGCGGGGCAACAGTCGGGAGCAAAAACGCTTCGGCGAGACCCGGCACTAAGGGGTTGTGGGGGCAACTGGGCTCCAGTTGGGAGTTGGAATCGAATTTGTATTGGATGTGGAATTTTGACTGGGTGGGCACACACACACACACACACACACACACATATTTATCCCAAAACAATAATATTAAGTACTCGGATTCTTGTGTATTTGTTGGTACTATTACGAAGTTAATACTATTTAATATATACACACATACATAGATAGTCTCGACATCTCGACATCTCGACATACAAAAGTGCTTAAATATATGTATGATTGTATTTTATCCTACGACAAAACATAAGAAGTAACGCTATTTTGTTTAAGTACCTTAACTATAAAAACGAAAATGGAAAAATTCACTAATTGACATAAAGTTAGCAGACAAGAAGTTGTTAAAGTGAACGCCTTAGCCAATATACCCCATTGGAACCTCCTCCTTACGGGGTTTCTTCATTCTTTCTTTTAAATATGGGCATGGCGTTCCTTTTCTTTTTTGTAAACTTCAATAGCTTTCGCTAAAAATAAAATATACATATTTGTGATATATACACCTACACTACTACTATTATTATTATTTTTTTGTCTTAGATTAGTACATTAAATTATTGTACCATATTAGATATTCCTTGGCAGCCAATTCATATGAATATTTTTGTATGCATGTAACTCCTTATATGTATAACTGTATATCTACATATATGTATGTACCTTTACGACGATATAAAAATAAATAAACCTTCCCAAGCCACAACAAGTTATTTTTTTGACAGGCGTTATATGAATTTCTATATTGTTATATAAAATGTATGGTCGAAAACATATCATGCATACTGTGCACACAGACACCCACATACATTAATACATATGAACATAGCTGCGTTTACCCTCTTCAGGACATTTTTTTTATGTCAATTTCAGTTTCTGTTATGTATGCACTTTCATTTCTGTGCGTCAGGCTGGCTGATACGACAGTTGCCATCGAAAAACCTTCGTTGTGTTGGGGTTGTCCTACGCTTTTTTTACTACGGCCGTAAGCTTTTCGTTACACGTACACACATATACACACACACTGGCGTATGCATGCACGTTTCGGTGCGTGTGTGTACAATGAAAGCACACAATATTTTGATGATAAAACAAATTTAGCTGTCGGTGGCTATGTATGTATGTATCAGGAAAAAGCACCAAACGAGAGAGAAGCAAGCAGGAGAAAGGGAGAGAGAGGGCGCGTGCGACCAACGACGGCAATGAAATAAAACAGCTTAGAGTGCTGAAAAACACTCGTGTGCAAGTTCGTGAACACGACGAGGTTCGTGTGCACATCGTTGCGAATGCAATTATGCCTGTGTGTGTGCGTGTGTGTGGGTGTATAAGCGCGTATTTGTTTTGTTGCTGGCGGACTGTGTTTCGGGTTCGCGCGTCAATTCAGTTTCATTTCAGTTACTACAACGATTTCAAGACCTACGGACGTTCTACACGGCGTTGGTAGCGCGCGCTGCAATTAAGTAACGGGACAGACCGTTTGAAAACACACAAAAATTAAAAATAAAACAGAATCTAAAAGAAAGAAACCTAAAACAAAATAAACAAATACATAGAACAATAGAAGCAAAAGCAATTGCAATAAGTAAACCGTATTACACAACTCGCCAACTCTCGCCCATCGTACAAACAACGACGACCACTACGTCAATCAACATAATAATACGTTACGGTACATGCTAAATAAATATAACATTGTGTTGGAATACAAAAAAAAAAAAAAAAAAAAAAAAAAAAGCGCAGATATTCAATCTTATGCTGTATAAATGTTTGTTGTTTTTTTTTCTGTTGTTTTTAAGTAATTGTAATTTGCATTACAAATGCACACACTACGTGTGTGTATGCATATGTATATACATACATATGTGTGTGCATGTACATTTTTGTATGATAAACCAGATAGAAAACTACAATAACAAAACGCATCGAGTTGTAGAGAGTACACGAGTTTCGAGTCCGAATGTCCCTTTCGCAGTAGCAGCAATCAGCAGTTGCCGATTTGACTCCATTTCGTTTTCATTATCGCTCAGTAGGCCAGTGGAGCTCGTGTTCGTGCTTCGCCCAGCTGTTACGACGCCTGACTCCCGACTTTGCCTCCCACCCCTCCCCCAACATTCGCGTCGTGTTCTAAAACGTTACACACACGTTCCATCAGCCAAGTTTTGTGGGTCTGTGTGTGTGTTTTTTTTGATTTCTTCCGAGTTATTTTTTTACGTATTTGCTTCCCGTGCGCAGCAGCTTTTTGGACATACACACATAGATGTATGTATGTATGTATGCATTTAACATCAAGTGAATAGAACAAGTGCGTCCTCTCATGCTCTCCCGCTCACATCTGGCCTGCTCTCGTTTCTCGCACCAATTTGTCGTCATAGTCTGCACTCAGCTGATGGCTGCGACGAGCTGTGTTCGCATACGTGCACATACATATGTACATATATGCATCTACATATGTAAAAATTTATATATATATATACATATATGTATATGTGCATCTACCTGCTATACATACCTGCATGCATGTGTATGTATGTATTTAAATTCGATTTGAATTTGCCAAATATTCGGAGGTGTTGAGCAATTCGTATGTATGTATGTATGTATATTGGAATGCATGCATGCATCTATGTACGTATGTATGTCAGGTGTGTCTGCAAATACAAATCTACTAATGTTAAGTGTACTACATACATACAGACAGACAAATGTACATACAATGTTCATATTTACGTATTTGTCGTTTCAATTTTCATGTGTGCAAAGATAAAAAAAATCATGTGCTTTATTTTTGTAAGTATGTATGTAAAATACCTTAGATATCTATGTACATATGTATATTTTTATCATGTATGTACGCTTATAACAGACCAAATTAGCAGCAAACGAATAGTTTTCATTGTGATTACGTTGAATAACATCAGCTGTTTTTTCTTTACGCTCTTTGCAAATAACGTGCGTTCGTTTTGTTGTTTTTCTTTCCGTAATGATAACACAGTACTACGAGCAAAAACAATTTTAATTGTACCAAATTGATGCAGTAAGTGCTGCCGTGCACAGTGGAAATAATATGAAAAATTACGCTCAAAAGAGAGAGTATACAAAACAAGCTCAAGCAGACACACACACACGCACGCACACAGATGTAAACAGATGCCAGTGCTGTCAGCTGTTTTGTGTTGTTTTGCCAAATTGTCTTGAGCAACATTTGTGCTCGCCTGCTGATACTGATTATGAGGCGGGGGCGGGGCGGGGCGGGGGGCGCTTAAAGCTCATACAGCAAAATGTAAATATGGTCGAGAGGTTGGTTGTCCCTGCTTGTGTCTCTCTATGCGCGCGTGTGTGTGTGTGTGTGCGCGCGCTTGTATTGGGCTGCATAAGAGCGAAAGAGAGAGGCAACGCTGCTCAATGTTGGTTGGACTAGTCAGTGAAAAGTGTTTGCCCGACATATCGAGTGAAAAATCATTTAGTGTATTTGCGATCTTGTAATATTAAGTACGTCTGTACACACTCAGGTGTTTTTTTGTCCACAAGTGTGCGTGTGTGCTTGTGTGTGTGTGTGTGTGTGTGTGTGTGTGTGTGTCTGTGTGTTTTGTTAAGTTTCTTGAAAGATGCGCTAAACGACAAAATAACCTATAAGGAATTATGCAATGCATAGAAAAAAGGCTTGCGCTTTTATGCTATTTTTCTCTGTTTGTGGTGCTGAAAATTCACCCGCACAAACATATAGACAACTAGTAAATGCAAACAGTGTAAATATGTACAAATGCAGCGAAAGTTAAAAAACAAAAAAGAAACAAAATAAAAATAAAAAAAAATAAACAAATGACAAGAAATTCAAGTAAATGATGTAAAGCCCGTTGCTTGACACTTCTTCATACGTATGTATGTATTTATATAATCGCTCAATGCTCGCTCGTTTTTGATAGCTGTCTGTTTTTGTCTGTTTTTGATGTGCCTTCTCCGCTTCAGCGCTCCGCTTAGCTGGGTCGGTTCTAAAAAAAGGAACCGCTGCTTCAAACTGCAACAACAACAACACACGGACACAGGCAAATGCACGCACACGCTGTGGGTGATATAACAACAACTTTTTCTGACAGTGACATGTGAACTGGATAACTTACATATATTTTTGGTAACAAAAATAAATAAAAAATACAAATAAATAAATAAACAAGTAGAGGGGCAAAACAAAAAAAAAACCCCCCACCAGCAGGTTGAAGCGTCTTTCCACTTTATAAAGCTTTGTGCATATCAGACGTACATAAGTATATATGTACATATATACATATGTGTATATTTTGTACATTCGTATACACACGAATATGATTGTACGCTCTAATTATCTACAAACAAGCAATTTGAAGGCCACTCAGATCCGTAGACGTATCGGTAACACTGTGGCAAATACCCTACCTTACCTCACCTCGCCCATTATCACTGCGTATTCATAATCGTCAGCTTAAGAGTTAATTAACTTAATGTCACCTAATTGAAAGAAAAAAAACCAAAACAGTAAACAACAACAACAAAAGCAACAACAAATACTCCAGCACTTCTAATTGACACAATTTGTAAGCTCTGCCATCTGCCATAATATGTCATATTCCATATCATATCGCAAATACTGCAACATTTTAAGCGACAAAAAAAACATGAGAAACAGCAGTACTCTTAAATTAGGCTGCAAACCTGTTTTGAACCGGTTAAAACCCGGAACTGCAATCCTTTTAAGAAATGACTGAAACTCCTTTCCTAGAACAAATCAGTCAAATTTTATCCCGAATCGAACCATATTTAGAAATTTGAAAAATATCAAACCCTAGCTTAGCGACAGCATTAATAAGAACTTGTTACAAAACTCAAAAACCAAAGAAAAAAGACAAAGAAAATGTTGAATTAATATTATTTTAAATTTAATTCTAATATAACCATTTTATTTATTTTAAAATTTCTAATTTTATATAGAGTATTCTCTCTTGAAGGAATTTCCCCAAAATAATGCGACTAACCCAGATTCGAACTAAAACCTGGTTTCATTGATGGGAAAAACCAGGTTTGCGAATCAAGCCTCAAGACGAGACTTTGGTTTAAACAAAGAAACGAACCACCACATTTTTTTTAAAGGATTCTATAAAACAAAGCAAAAATACATAAATATTGTATCCCCAGCTGAAAAGAGTCGCCAGACTTCTTTACTCGCATTATATACTAAATATTGATTCTTGAAAAGATATTTTTTTTTTGCTTGGATAGATCTTTTGTGAAGGTCGTCAGTTGTCTACCTGTCAAATTTGATGTTTTGTTTTTAGCTGTGCGAGATATTGATTTTGCAATTTGTACAGTGAACCGCTCTTCGTCTTCTTTATCCACCCTTACTTGGCGTGGGAGAACTTATTTACACTTTATCTGGCGCACTTAGACACGAATATATATTCCAAATTTGATGCGGTAAATAATAAACTCAATTTTATACTCGCTCACGAAATGTAAAGAGTATATTGGGTTTGTGTAATGTCCGTCTTGCTGTCCGTTCGTATGAACGCCGTTAATAAAGCTATAGAATATATATTCGTGAAACCCGTCTCGCGAAAATCTATATATCTCCCTCAGTTACATAACATTTTTTCAGATTACTAATAACCTCTTCTAAAGATAATTGTTTTTTTATTTAATGTAATATTTTTTGGTGTGTCATATGAGGGGCGTGTAAACTGCGAAAGTCCATATCTCCCACAATTTTGAGATAAAGTCAACGAATTTGGCAGACAGTTTTCTGTTGACCTCCTCTAACGAAACACTTCCGCCCTCACGAATTACCTTACTTGCTTACTTGTTTTCACTTAATATTTAAAAACATCTGATAGAAAAAAGCTAATATGCTATCCACGCATATTAAGTAGAGAGCAAACATAATACATATGTATGTGTGTATATCTTAAGTAAAGCACACAACCCTTAACCTTTCAAGCGAATTCAAATGCCCCAAAACTTATCAGCTTATACAAATAATTTTCAGTTAAGTTCAAGCTATATGCACACAAACCTAAAAAATTAAACTTGCAATGAGTTTCATTCGCGTTGCATTAGTGGGAAGCACTCTTCCAATTATTTATACAGTAAAAGCTCCCTTAAGCGAAAACCAGTTAACCACATAAAAGGGAAATGAAGAAATAATAAAGAAGAAAAAGCGATAAATTGCTGCTTATAAAAATATTCTTTTGCTTAAATAATCAATGAAAATGGATGTATTACATATATCGTTATTTTCTTATTCAAATTATTTTTTTCTTTTCTTTTGGCGCAAAAAAAGTTATTTAAAAAAGTGTTATTTTGCTAGAATAGTATTTGAAAGTGTATAAAAAAAAAATGTTATTGAAGATATCCGCCGATAGGAAGCTGTGTGTCAGTGAAGCTTTCACTGTGCTCCAATGTGACCTATAGGAACTGCATACGCGCGCAGCAGTCAGGCACAGCCACACACACAGCCCCACACAAACACACACCACCACACATATGCAGCTTAGAAGTGCTGTAGGTCCTTCAGGTTCTTTAAATAAAACTCGCTTGAGGTATTCTTGGACATATACACATACAGTTGACAATTTGTTGCACACAGCCGCATTATAGTCCGACTATCCAACGCTCCTTCCATCCAGCATGCTTATGATAATGATGATGATGATGATGATGAACATCGTTCCAGCCAACATTTAAGCGCCATGCAAAAGTAAACACAACAATATCTGCGGCTCTCTCTCGCTCGGCTCTCAGCTGTCGCTGGCGCTCTCGCATAATTCTAACGGTTGTGGCTGCTCTTTGCCACACAATAAAAATCAATAAAATCTGGGCCACCAGTTTTAAAGGTTGATTTAAAAGGTGTGACGCCGCCACTTTGACCCAACTGTGCACAGTTTACGCACACACACCCACATACTATTATTTATGTATATAAATAAACAATAATGAGACTGCGGATGTTGCCTACCCAAAAAGGGGTAACATTAATTGCGAGCATCTGGCAACTCTTTTATATACATAGATTGCGCTTTGTCTTGTGTCTGCATCTTATATATCCATAAAAGTGAAAATTGAACTTTTTCAAGTTCACACACAGACAAACACAAATATATACATATAATGCACACGCTGTGCATCGCCGTGCATACACATCTAATACTCTTTCCTAGCTAGAGCTTTTTAGGGTACATTCAAATGGCGATTTAACTGCTTGTAACATCTAACAATATCTCTGAGATCCCATTTGCAATGCTGAGACCTATCACAGCATTAATTATTAGCAATATCAAATTAATTTTAAAAAATATATAAACCAACAATGTGCTTAAATTTAATCTCATATGTAATCTGATGTTAGTAGAGTAATTTCTACTCTTTCCTCAGGTACCTGATATTAGACAATAAATAAATAATTGAGTAACTCATTATTTTATATATAAATCAAAAAAACTGTTTTACACAACAGAATTCGTTTTTCATTTTCCATTCCCCCTGTCTTCTCTGAACGCAAAGATAAATATTTTTTGTGCGATTAGCTTTAAATAGTATTTTCTAAGCTCTACATAAAAGTTGAATAAAATAATACATACATATGTAAATACATACTTATATAGATATACTTAAACAATTAAATTTATCAGATATTTGTTCTACATCTCGTTTTATAGTGTGTAGGCAAATCGGTGTGCATACGTTTGTCAATTTGTGTGTGTGTGTGTGTGGTTATTATTAAGCCAAATGTAAGTTTCCTTTGGGGTTGAGCTTCGGAATGTGGCGGCCTTCAGCCAGTGCGCCCAGACTTGCATACATACAAATACGAATGCATTTTCACAATGCTTTTGCTCATGGTATATGTATGTATACATAGCTGTACATATATATATATATATATATTCCAACGCGACTGCCGACTACACTTTACACAGCTACAGCTGCAGCTGCAGCAGCGCTAATAGGTGTGAGCCCGTGTATGTGTGTTTGTGTGCACCCTTTTAAATGTCATTGCGCACACGCACCAGCACCCGCCGTTCGTCAAAGCGAGAAAGCATTGTGCGAAAAGCTTTCGTCTGTGCGAAAAGCTCTCTGTCTCTTTGCTCCAGTTACGAATTGCAGTTCGGCTTTCGGCTCTCAGCTGGACTAGTTTTGGCTGCGCTCGGGTCGCTCTTCGGCTAGCTGGCCGTGGTTAACCTATATATTCATGGATGACATTTGGGTGCATCGTGTTGAGCACTTGTCTGCGACAACGGGCCACTGAATGATGAATACACACAGCTCAACTAGTTACGCGCGGGTGCGGGTGTCTATGTGTGTGTCTGTGTGATGGTGTTTGTGCGTGTATGCAAAAGTGCAAGCAGAGGCCGTTTTTCATGTGCTATAAAGAAAAAAGTTCATTGAATAAAAACCGGGCCAGCAATTAGTGTGAGAAATAACGTATACTCAATAATTAATATACTCCATGTCTCTATTTCGGTTCTACACATTTTAGTTTCTTTTCTCACTCGTTTTTCATTGTTTTTTTGCTTTTCGCTTTTTCGGTTAGTATTCTCGTGTAAACACACACGTAATTTAGATGGCCTTACGCTGGGCAACAGGGCTAAATATCGTCTCTGGTCTCAACAATGCGGCATATTATCGGTATATCCTCCGGCTGAGTGCTGTTCACACTATTTGGATTCAATGTGCTCTGCACATAATCATGCTTAAACTGTTCCCAGCGGCGCGTTTTTAGAAAATCGCCAAATAGCTCTTCGCGCGATGGTATGCTGTTCTCCAGATAGAATTTGCGTCGCTTCCAGACATTGCCCGGATTCTGTTCTTCCTCCAGCAACCAGTAGCGTGGTATTAGCAGGCATTGCACCACGGTGCGTGCCATTATAACGCGATGGGCCATTTTCTCGCCAAGGCCGAAAATACCGCCATAGGTCAGGGAGCCAACGTCAATAAAACGTGTGTCCGTGGTTTGCTGCAAAGGACCAGAATTAAACTATAACTATGTATTTCTTCTATATATATATATATGAAAAGTTGTAAAAAATAACTATAGAAATAGATATTACCTAAACGGAAAAAACTAGATTAGAATAAATAACAAAACAAAACAAAATTCTTGTTGACTCAACTTGAGAATTTATATTCTGTGCTTACCCATTTTAATTCATTAAATATATTCGATTAATGAGAAAAAAAATAATTTGAAGCATAAAAAGAGATAGTAGAATATGTACAATCGTTTAAAAACAAAATAATTCGTGTAAAAAGTGAAAAGTTGTAAGTTTTAAAAGCGTGTTTTATCAAACCCGTGTAAAATGCGAATTATATGTATTATATGCTGATTGGGACTTACCACTGTTTCAATAACTGGCTCAGGGTCAGGGACTATAGAGCTCGAGCTTGTGAGATCTCCTGAACTTGAGATCATCTCAACGGAATCGTCTGTTTCAATGCGAACTGAATGTTTGCTGTCCACACGTACTTTGGTTTGAAGTACCTCAGAAGGTCGCTCAGGTGTAGAACGTTTTGAGGCTGAATCTCTGACTGACGACTTTCTCATGGCCGAGCCAAACCGCACGGAGTCTGTGTCGGAAACGGTTTCCATTTCTTCGATAATAAAATCTTCCTCCAAATAGTCGAACGATAGCTCCTCGTCTAAGCCCTCTTCTTCTTCCTCTTGCGTCGATGGGAAACGGTACGTGGTTCGTCGCCTTGGAATAACTGTCGTTCTTCGTTTGATAATTGAGTGAACTTTCTTTCGTTTTCGCCGTTGAAGTTGTGGTGGACCACCAAATCCACAAGCAAATTCAATTTCCCGAAGCCCCATTTTACGTTTCTAAAGGAAAGCATATTTTTTTTTTTTAGCCTCAGCATAAGAAATTATAGGTTCCATACCGCTTTCTTCTGCTGTAGAGCCTCCTCATCTTCGAAGTCGGACGAAGAAGCCAATAGTTCGTTTAAATTGAAACCCGAATCGGCTAACATTTTATCTTTATTGCCTCCCGGATCGTTGAATGTACTGCTAAATGATCTCAGCGATTTGGAGGCACTTTCGAAAAGATTTTGCCCAATTTCCTTAACAGTGATCAATTCGAAAGTTTTACTGCCATCCTTCTTGCTCGCATGCTAAAGCAATTTTTTGGTTTTAGAAAAAACATCCAACTGTGTGATCTGTAACTTCGTTGTAGATAGATCTGGTACACTCACCATCATTTTAAGGCACTGTAGAATAACACACTCGCCGCTCAATATAAAGTGCACACAACTGATCGCACCCCTGTCCTCGGAATATATCGATTCCAGCGGATCGTATTGTACTAGTTGACAGTAGTTACACGCTCGTACAATCTGAGAGTAAAGATATATAGATTTAATTATATCATATCATATATAATACACATTTCGGTACCTGTTCGTCAGTAAAAAAATCAAAATAGCTTAACGATCGCAAAGCCGCTTTCTTTTCGTTCCACTGCTTTTGCATGAAAGGCCCCACAATGCTCGTAAATTCTTCATGGGTTATTGACAACACCTCACAGGGCACTACAAAATTGAACATGTGTCTGAATGGGGTCTATCTCCTACATCGTTGTCAGTCTTAAGACTTACTCAGTGCCACATAGGTGTTAACTCTGGTGCAGCCCTCAAGTATTTCCACTTCACCAATTAAATCGCCTGCGCCCACAATGGCCTCCGATACCATAGAGAATTTTTTTGTGTTCTTGCAAGCAGATTACAAATTGGAGAATATTATTAAACATGTAGTGAAACCAATTATATACTTGTCCAATCTAGTGGAGACTAGAATCTATATTTACATTTTTACAAACACTTTTTGATCCATTTTAATATCAGCTGAAAGGTGCGCCTATGCCACCATTATTTTTACGAGTATACTTCTCGCTAAGGTGCAAATAAGCGAATTTGATGCTGATGTATTAAAAAATGTACTTATGTACATCATTAAATGATCTTAGGATTACCAAACAGTCAGTCAGTCAATTAATCAATCAGTGAGTTAGTTAATCAATCAATCAGACACTTCAATCAATCAGTCAGTTAGTTAGTTAATCAGTCGGACACAGGCACACTTTGTCATTCAGCCAGTCAATCAGTTAGTAAGCTTCTCAGTCAGTCAATCAATCAATCAGTCAGTTAGTTAGTTAATCAGTCGGACACTGAGTCATTCAACCAGACATTCAGTTAGTAAGTTACTCAGTCAGTCAGTCAATCAATCGTTCACTTAGTCAGACAATCAGTCTTTCAGACAGCTAGACAATCAGTAAGTTACTTGGTCAGTCAATCAATTCGTCACACAATCAATCATTCAGTTAATTATTGTGACAATCAGTCAGTTAGTCACTCAGTCATTCGATCAGTCAGACAATCAATCAATTAGTCAGTTACTTAATCAATCAGTCAGTCAATCAGCCAGGATAAACTCACTTTGTCGTAGATGGTCTTTTTCATTTCGACCTCGCCGGAAACCATGAAGTAAATAAAGATCGGCTGATCACCTTTCTTGATGAGCACACGCTGTTCTGCAATTGTCGAAAACTTTAAGTACGGTACCAACCGGGCCCGCAGTTTCTGTGTGTGTGCCCATATTTTAGATCCACAATATCGGTCAATTAACTAACACTTACCGGCGGTATACTATGGAAGCATGACAGACCCGATATAATCATGCATAGCTTCTTACGTTCTTCTATAGTGCGAGTCAAGTGTGGTGTTCGCAGCAGCGCTTTCTCCTGAAAAATATCAGATAAGCGAAATATATATATATATATATATATATGTAAGGGCCATAAATTACCGCAACAGTTAGGAGTCCAGTTTTGCGCTTCTGTCTGACGAGAAAGGCGACATTTTTCTTGGCATTCATGACGATGCCCTGCTCCTCGGGCTCATCCAACCATTGCTGATTTATCATGACGGCCCGGACCAATCTCTGGAAACGCAGTCGCATATTTCTCTTGCGCGTAGTCTTATCATCTGTATCCCGCACGCGTTTCGCCATTTTTTTTGCCGAATTTTTATTTGTTTTTCTTTTTTGTGTTTATTAAATTTTTTTGTTTTTAATTTTTTATTTTTTGTGTGTTTTTTGTTTAAAGGGATTTTAATATAACGATGTCAACATCTTTGAAGTGTTCAACGCGTCTGAATTGAATATCAAGGGAAAATACATATTTAAAACGTTGGAGTTCTTAGTTTTTTTTTTTTTTTAACATTTCATTGAGAAATTTAAAATGAGATGTATTTGTGATAACAGCTAAATATAACTAATTTGTAGAACAGCATATAAAAAGGGTATGGGGTTTTTTAAATATTGCCTTTATTCACAATTTTCATGTGCTAAAGTCAATTTTTTAAAGTTCTATATAATTTTAATGCCAAAAGTTTTGTCTTAAAGATATACTTGTTTTAATTCTTTGACTGACTTTTTACATTTTCTATCACTTGTTCTAACTCGGTTCTCTCACTCTTAAAACTAACGCCCTTCTTTGCGATTTTCAAAAATTTAGGTAGGGCACGCATATTTTAGTTTGTTAGTGATTTCAGTATATACAAACATAAAGTGAACCAGGGGCTCTGCTCCTAGACTACTATTAATAATACAACAAATATATATATATACCTATGTTTTTATTTTATTTTACAGGTACATAAATACAAGCATACATACATATACTTCCTATGATCGCACACCGCTCGGCATTGAGGATAGAAAGAATTTGACAAGCCGAATAGAGTTTTGCCAAAAACCCATTGTATAGACAGAAGATCCAAGACAAGATACTTACAAGCATAGATACATACATATAACAATATATATATATATATATATGTATATATATATATAAACAGACTCTTAAGTAAATAACACCGATGAAAAGCCATTACCGTCTAGCAAATATGTATATTTAAGGTATGCTTACATATATGTATATAGTACTATATGTATACATATGTGTATAGAATGATCTAGAAACCTACGCTTATTACGTCAACTAAACCGGGAACACGAAGTCAAACCAAAAACACACAATTCTCATTCGACACTGAGAAACTGTTTATAAAACATATTAAATACAACGTGCAATACACGTAACATACATTAAAACATAAAGAAAAACCAAAAAACAAAAAAACAACACCGCAAATTTAATAACAATAAAAACCATTTAAACACTTAAGGAGCCAAAGATTTAGATAAAGTATTCCAAATTACGGATGATAAGTTACAGTGAAACGATCTTTAAAACACAGGCTGCAACATAAGGAAATCGCAATTTGCAAATCCCGAAAACCGCTTCCACCAACAAAAAGCAAAGACCGAAAGAAACACCTCCCCTCCCTCCCCACCATCCAGCCAGTCGATAGATAGATAGCTAGATCGATCGATCGTGTTGAAAGCGAGGGCTGCTGTCAAAATGCATATTGAAATACAAGTGGCTTTGAACTTTGTCATCTCGTATCTATATAACAAATTGCCACGCCGACGCGTCAACATTTTTGGCGAGGAATTGGAGAAAGCATTACGCGACAAATTCCAAGGACACTGGTACCCGGAGAAACCCTTTAAGGTATGTTATATACACATATGTAATATGTATAGGCTAATTCATTAAAGCGCGGATCAAACGCTCTGACTTTTCCGTTTTAAGTCTTGGTTTTTATATATGTAGCTTAGGCAACAGTGGTTAAAAATCTAGGGGGTCGAATTGCTGCAGAGAGTATTTTTTTGAATGTGGGTTTATGCAATGTCCGTTTTGCTCTCCGTCCGTCCCTATGAAATATCTGTGTTAGATAAAGATTTTTTGTTTGCGCCCACGGGGGGCGTGGCACATCTATATGTCTCCCAAATATTTGCAGACAGATTAAACTTCACAAATAGCTCTCAAGTTCCATAACCCCCATAACTGTGTTAAAACTGAACCATTTTGCCCTCCAAATTGATTCTGCATTTAAAATTATTGAAAATACATTTTTTTTAAAGTATTTTGTTAAAAAAAACCATGTACTCCCGCCTTACTTATTTCGGAAAAATTCTTGTTTTTAGAATAGAATTTGGAATAGCAAATTTCTATTTTTTTATTATAAAAAAAAATATTAACTAATTATGAGGTACATTTTTTTGTAAAATGTCGTCAAAATTGTTGTCAAAGCTCTCGAATCCATACATAGTTCCCATAATTCCAACTCCCATAACTTTGTCAAAACTGAACCTGAATTTTGAAGTTTGACGACATTTTGGTACTGGTTTGTCCCCTATTGATTGAAAATTTACATTTTAATGGATTGTGATCGAGTTGCTTAAGATGTTTAAATATTATATAAAAATAAAATAAAAAAATGTAAGAAACATAATATTTGAACACCCTTTAATAATATTTTGTAGGCACAGTTTCTTATAAAACATTGTTGAAGCAAAGCCCGCGCAACGCCGGGCTACAGCAGCTTATAAATTACGCACTAACGCACTTTCGTCTCTTTTTCAGGGTTCGGCGTACCGTTGCCTCAAAACTGGAGATCCCATCGATTCGGTACTGGCGCGTGCAGCTCGTGAAAGCGGCGTACCGATAAGCGATATACTCGAGAATCTGCCCAATGAGCTGTCCGTGTGGGTGGATCCGGGTGAGGTCTCATATCGCATTGGCGAGAAGGGGGCGGTAAAGGTGAGCTTGTGCTATAAACATTTTGAAATAATAAATATTGTTATATATGTATATATATGCTCAGATACTCTATACGGAGAACAACGATAATCATGAGGATAGCCATTCGGCGGACCGTGAGGTTACCAAAACGTTCAATCCGGAGGCGCAATGCTTTCGTCCCATCGACGTGGTCAACACAACCATGGACAATTTGAGCTTAAGCCCAAAGGCCTTGCCATTGCCATTGCCATTGCCGCCGTCGGGCTCATCACCGCACTCGGCCGCCTCCAGTTCGCCAACATACAAGGGCAGCCCGAATCCCAATGGCGGTGGCTCTAGCGGTGCCAGCATCGCTGGCAGCAACAATGCGACTGCCACCGCTACAGCCGCCGCCTTTGTGCAGCGTGCTGCCCAGGCTCCGCTCACATTCACAACGGCCACCTTTGCCCAGACTAAATTCGGCAGCACCAAACTGAAGACTAGCTCCAAGCGTACCAATAGGTAAGCAGTCGCCGGCAACTCCTGCCCCACGGTTGAGAGCGCCGCGGAGAGTCATGCAAAGAATTCAGAGCTCTTCAAGTTGTGACGTCACAATATCGATAATAACGACTAATGAAACTTAGCTTAGATCCGTATTATTAGTGCACACAGCACATATATTAAACTTGTCCCCGGCGGACCACTATATCATCATGTAGCTCCAATAGAAATAATGGGAAGAAAACTCAACTTTGCTGTTTTTAACTCGTCCGTCCGTGCGTCCGTGCGTCCGAATAAACGCAATTTACTTCGTTGCCATTGAAGGTAGTATTTGGAAAATATACTCGTATTTGGCTTCGAGTTGTAAAGTTTTTTTCAGACAAATTTCTGATCTATTTTACAGATCGTTCAGTTTTTTGTATACGCCTACTACTTTATTTTGCAAAGTTTCCTCTAAATATCGAGCCGAAAGGCAAACAACAATAGTCTTTTTACAAATTTCGGGCCTTATTAAGCTTCCCGGACTATCGATATTGTGACGTCTCTCGAGTGAAATAGATGTAGATATTTAAATTGTCGCCTTCCTCTCCCATACAGCAGCTCGTACCGCATGTCTCCCACTGAATTCTCCAACTACATCAAGCAGCGTGCGATGCAGCAGCAGCTGCATCATGGCCACAGCGTTGGCGGCTCCTCGGCATCGGCGTTTGGGGCATTGGATGCCGTCTCGCCGGCGCGTTCGCTCTCGCCAAATCCGCTGGCCCTCGGCGGCAATCCGGGCAATCCGGCTGCCGTTGCAGCTGCGGCGGCTGCGGCGGCTGCTGCTGCTGCTGCTGCGGATCCCTTCTACTATCCCAACATGGCCATGGGCCTGTATCCACAGTACAATGGGCAGCGCGGCCTCTACGAGCCGCACTTCAATCCGGATGCGGCCACTCTCGGCATCTACGGGGGCGCGGCTACCGCGGCAGCGGCTGGCAGCAACAGCTACGGCACTTACCTGGAGCCGTGTTACTTTGCCAATGGCCAAGCTGCAGCCAACTCCACGCTGATCAATCAGCAGCAGCAGCAGCAGCAGCAGCAGCAACAACAGCAGCAACAGCAGCAGCAGCAGCAGCAGCAACAGCAACAGCAACAGCAGCATCAACAGCAGCAACAGCAGCATAGCAGCAGCAGCTTGGAGCACGCCAACAGCAGCGAGAGCTGCTTTGGCTTGGACGCGGATTGCGGAGTTGGCGAGGAGGCAGGCAATTCAACTGGCAGCGCCGCCACTGGCGAATCATCCATGGACAACAGTCCCATTGCCACGCCCACGGCTGGCGTCGTGGCCAGTCCAAACACAGTTGCTGCCACGGCTGCATCGGCCGCGATTGCGGCCAGCTCGGTTAATGCTGCCAACGCCACCAGCACCAGCGCCGCTAGCAGCACCGCCGCTGCCGCTGCTGCCGTCGCCGTCGCTGCCACAACAGTTGCCACATCCGGAGGCAATAGTCAGGACTCGAATGCTGCCGCAGCCAGCAGCAACAACAACAACAACAACAACAAGCTGATCGATGGTCTCAGCTCGTTCTATGTGACCGGCTCCTCCTACCAGCAGCTCCTCGTCGCCAACTAGACTCTCCTAGCGCCCGGCCAAGGCCACTGAGAAGTCCACAGAGAGCAAAGCGAATAGGAGCAGAAGCCAACGAAGAGAGACGATGGCAAAGAACGCGGCCAAAGCCATCTTAACTTAAACTAGAGAAAGCTAAATATATATGTATACATGTATGGTGTATACAGTCAGAATGCCGTGCTACTTAAAGTTAGGCCCGAGGTGGAGCGAGGAGAGAGGCGATTTCGGCCCGAGAGGATGCAAGCGAATGGAGCGCAAACAGAGAGCCAGCGAGAGAGGGGAGAGAGAGAAAGCAAGTGTAGCTGTAACCATTTTAAAATAGCGTAATCCTAAATCATGTATTACTAAAAGAACAACAAACAATTACAAACATCAACAACAACAACAACAACAACAACAATAGCAGCAACAGCAACAACAACCAAGAAATTATATAATGAAAATGGAATTAGCAACGTCTAAAGATAGTGTATGTAAAGCTCTATGCTCTGTACTTGCCCAATGTGCATCTATATACATACATATATGCCGCATATATATGCATGTATGTGTATATGTGTATATAGTTATGCTATGTTATCCGCACACACATATATTTATTTTGTTATTTACATATATACTTGTATATCTATATGGTAATGTGAAAAAATGTATTTACGAAAACGCTTTAAAAATTTAACGGATCTACATATTTAGGTATATACGTATATAGGTATATGTATACATATATATATATATATATATATATATATATATATATGTATATATTTATGTATGTGTGTGTGCTTCACATGTGTGTGCGTACATATATGTAGCCATGGGCGTACACGTGCATACATAAATACATACATACATGCAAAAATTTCAACATAATTATTAAAAACAAACGAAAAAGAATAAACAACTAGACCGAAATCCTTTTTAGAATTTCTTAACTAATTGTTTTCCAATTGTTAAAAAAGAAAAAATGAAAAAAAAAACGGAAAAATCAAAATCAAATATCCAAAATTGGATTATCCCTGATATTAAGTTTTTAATTAGTTATAATAGAGATAAGTTCTTTTTTTTTATCAGGAGAAACCAAGGATAAATTATAAACAAAAAAACATAAAAATGTATCACAAATTGATAAAGGATTGAATCTTGCATACCCTTCGACCATTAGATATATTATCTCCTTTAAAAAATCTAGAATATCAGATACCTTTGCATATGTTGTAAAAAACTATCTATTAAATGTTATAGCTAGGAAATGCATGATGGCCATGAATTATTTCGTATATTTAAACTGTCCGATAGATCTCTTCACGAAGAAGAGGAAGAAGCACTTCGCTTGTCTTAGTTTACTTTCTATTGTTGTTTTTTTTTTTTAAGGGTATGCAAACTTCGGTGCACCGAAGTGGGTGTTATAATTCAAAATTCTTTTGTGTGCTATATGTGTGTGTATTACTATTTGACTTCATCTTTTTTTATATGTATGTATATCTATTTTTATATGAACATTTGTAATTTTTATAAAAACAAGTAAAGTAAAACAATTTTATACTTTTTATACGGGCTTACGTAATATACCTTGTGCTATATCAATGTTTACTTTAATTTCCAAAAAAAAAAACAAAAAAAAAAACAAAAACAAAAAAACAAAAACAAAACCAACAAAAAACCAAAACCAAAAACAAAAGAAAAATGAAAAAGAATAATGAAAAACCAAAACAACAAATAAGCATTTTTATTTATAGCTTATACATACATGCATGCATATACAAAAAAAATAAATAAATAAATTTAAAATAAAAATAATTGCGAAAATGAAAAATATATATATAAATATATGTACATATGTGTGCATGTATGTGTACTTAAACTACCCAACAACTTAACATATATGTAAATACAATTGGGCAACACCTTAATTCAAATTCTATCCAAAATTCGATTCAACAAAATATTAGTAAAAAGTTAAACAAAATCCGAAGACATACTCCTAACATTAAGATACCACATTATAACTACGGTCAACAATTCCTTCTATATAGCGAAAATAGCAAAATGTTAAGTATTTCTTATTGATGTATGTGTGTGTGTCTGTTATTTAATATTATTTTTCAATTTTGTCTATTAAGTTTTGTTATGCAAAGTTCTAATTAATTCAATTAATTAAAAAAATGGAAAAGTAAAAAAAAAACAATTATTGAAATGTATTCGAATATGTACCTACACATAACATACACGTGTGTGTGTATCTAAACTTACCACTGAAATGGAAATTTAAAGAAACATTTAAGTACCTTAAACAAGCTTCTAACTAACTTCTACTGTGATCAAAAATGCATGTGGGGGAAAATGATGTTCGTGCCAGTGTTGGCAACTTTCCATATAAATGCGGAGTTAAATTCAAATTCAAAATAGCAATATGTTCCATTCCGGACGTTCCGCATCTGTATGCATGTTGAGGCCATACAGAAAATCATTTAAGACACACTTTTGATCATGGTAGTACAAAAGTACCTACAAACATACAAATATGCATTCAGAATATGACACGAAACACAAGAAGCAAAAAAATCTTTTAGATAAAACTAGTACATAATACAAAGATAAAAAGGAAACAAAAGAAAATGAAACACAACAACAATTTTGTACTTTTATATATATGAATATATATAATATATACATAAATATATATATATATATATATATATATATATATATATATATATATATATATATATATATACATATATATATATAATGTATATATATGTCTCAATTTATAAATGTACATATACATATATATGGGATTCTCAATGTTTATAAACTCGTTTAGTTACTTTGTTAATGTAAATCAACATTGGATAAGTCAGTTTTATATATCTACATATGTATGTACAACTAACTCTATTTGCCACCAGTTCCACTTCTGTATTCCGTAACAGATAAACCTACTTGAAGATGAAGAACTAGTATATAGCAAGAGATCGTTTAACTTTCTTGTAATCCAAGAGAGAGAGAGAGACAGAGAGAGAGAGAGAGGGAAGGAAGGGCAGAAGGAGCTGGCATTGTTTGTATGTAATACTAATTATTAGAAAACATGAGAAAAAAAAAAACAAAAATAGGAAAACAAAGAATTGACCGATTGCTGGATAGGCATTCTCCAATTGTGATACCAATGTAAGACAGTTATTATTGGAGTTAAAAAAAAAAAAAGAAACGAGAGAGTAATGAGTAGAGTAATGAGAAGAGAGAATACACAAATGCCTCTGAATGCCCCACTATAAGTTCTTACCCGACGACTGTACCCAGTGCAGAACTATATATATAAACACATGCATAAGTGCATACATACATAAATACATACATACATAGCTGCATGTACGTTAGACCCACAGAAACAAGTAATTAAAGAAATTTAGAAATATGAAAATAGTATAAATAACAACCAATAAGCCCCCCTACCAACAACAATAACAACAGAAATTACAGTAATATAAAAAGAGATATATAAAATAGAAATACAAAAAATAGATGTAAATATAAAGAACACTCAAAGCTATATACGTTGCCTACCTGTACATAGTTAAGCGCAGTATTCATGAAAAAAAAAAACCATAAATGATAAATTTAAAGTTTATACAAGACAACAACACACCTAAAATAGATCAAAAATAATACAAAACAAGAACAACAAAAAAAAAAAAACATTGCTCATTTCTAGTTAGTGCGGGTACTCAGCTACTATCTACATATATAGAGTATATCTATGTGAAAGAAAAAAAAACAAATATATATATGTATACAGAAAATATATATGTGCATATATCGTACATGTATGTATATTTTATTATATTGACAAACACACAATACAAGAAATGTTTAACTCAAGTACACTCAACTATTGTACATACTTATGTACATCATTGGTGCATACAAATCACAAATGTACTTACATATATTCACAAACTGAAACTATCAGAATTTACATGAAAAGGAAAAAACGAAACCAAAAATATGAAAAAAAGAAACTCTATTCAAATATGATTATTCATGTCTAGTTCAGCTACAGACGACTTTTTGTAGTTAATAAATAAAAAGAAGAAAAACAGAAAATCGCTTTTTATACCTCAAAATATGTTTCTATGAATGAATATATGTATGTACATATGTATGTATGTATATCAGAAATTAAACCCTTTCGTACATGTTTAGAAACGATTTTTTAAAGTATGTTTACGATTTAAGTAGTTAGAAGAAAATTCATTTATGATGGTAATTTTTTATATATGCATAAATGTGTATATATAGTATATATATATACATATACATATATATGTATGTATGTATATATATATTTTTAGATAACTTCGATTAAATTGCTTAGCTTTTTCAACATCTAAATGTGCATTACAACTACACTATAGTATATGTATATGTGGACGTGAGTGTGTGTGTGAGTGAGCCAGAATTTTAGATATCCTTTTCCTAGCATATACGAACATATATGTATGTGTATCTGTATCTGTGTGTGTTAACAAATACATCAAACATGTATGTACATGCATATGTATGTATGTATGTATATATTCGATGCATATAGTTTTCATTTAACAAATTTTTCCCATGTATCTATGTATGAATGTAAGTATGTATGTATGCATGTCTACATGTATGTATAACCGTGTGTTCTGTGTGATAACCAGATTGAAGTTCTTATAAGCCAAGTCCCGTTAACAATTTTGTAGTTAGGTTCCGATTTTAGGTACATCTCATAGGTACATTTGACAGCACTAAGCAATCCTTAAGTAGGTACAGATACAGGCATACAAGCATATTGATTATGATGAACATGTTTTTTGTCGCACGTACATACATTATATGCATATATACATGAGTGTAACAAGAGTAATATTTAAATAAATGCATATCAGTGAATACAATAAAAACAAAACTACATACATACATACATTGCGTTCAAAGTGCTATAGATGTACATATGTATGTATGGATGTGTATGTACACACACTTCGTACATAAATATTCAATCAATTTAAATAAAAAAAACTCGAAAGAAAGAAAGCAGAAAAAACGGAAAAACCAAACGTGTGTACATAAAAATAGAGTTAATATTGTAAATGTAACATATACATACATACATACATATATATATATAAATATATATATATAGATATATATATTAAAAATATGTATATGCATGTATTATGTATAGAAATGTAATAAACTTCCATATTGAGTATTTTTCATATTACCTTTAATAGAATAAAGATTATCGTATTATTCAAAAAAAAAAAAAGCGTTTAAATGCCTGGGAAGTACTAATAATTATTGGGATATGGCTATGCCGACTTAGTTTAATATACTTGGATACAAATTATGAAAACATAACTATTCTAATGTGAAATTCATTATCTTGTTTACAGGGATAACAGTTTTATTCAATCGTAATATTAAAAAATGTTCGATTATTTATTCAGTTTATATATTAGTTCAGTTAAATTTTTATAAAATTATTTTAGCAAATTATTTTAAATATACATGGATTTCGTATCCCCCACTAATAAACAATTTTATTTCTTAAATATTTTGTGAAACAAATTTTTCTAAATATTTTGTGAAACAACTTTGTAAAAAAAAAATCAGTTTGGTTCAGTTAATTGCATTTAGTTCAGAACTGAGCTGCACATATTTTCATATCAGGTTGACAGCTCTGGCAAGTTGCGCTCAGTTCGGCAACCAATTCGATCAAACTGGTTCAAAAGTGCATTTAATAACACTGACAGTTATCGGACAACCCAACACATTTGTTTTTATGCCAAACTCACTTCACTGACAACGTTGGTTTTAGTAGTCGCACTGCTGAATTTCATCTACGTTAAAATAGATTGTCGAATACCGAAATAAAGCTTGAAAATGTCCGAGGAAAAGAAGGTAAAATTCAACCAAAATTTGTATACACTTGAAAATAGTTTATACGCTCATTTTGTGGGCAACAATGCGCGAAATGCTTGTGGCAGAGTGCGAAATAAAGCCGGCGTGTGTACTGTATACATGTATGTATGTATGTACACACACAACCACAAAAAAAAAATGGAACATGTTTTCTACAATTTGAACATGGCATACAAAATATAGAGGACAATACGTTTTTTTTTTTTTCTTTTTTTGTTTTGTTTGTTTTGTGGTTAGCAGAAAAATGCCGCCATTATTTGTTTTTGATTTTTGGCATTGAACTTGAGAGAAATATATATTTGCGTGCGTATCCGGGCAAATAGCACAAACAATACAATTCGCACACGGATACAATTCGTAGTTTATTGGCGACATGCGTCTGTATTGTCAATCCTAAGTTTATTCCTTGTTTCGGTTCCCTCTCGCCCGCAGACTGAAACCGAGCACATCAACCTGAAGGTGTTGGGCCAGGACAATGCCGTCGTCCAGTTCAAGATCAAGAAGCACACGCCGCTGCGTAAGCTGATGAACGCTTATTGCGACCGTGCCGTAAGTCCAGCAATATACAATAATATACACATTATTATACACACTCCTAACAAACGGCGTTTATTTAGGGGCTGTCGATGCAAGTGGTGCGATTTCGTTTCGACGGTCAGCCGATCAACGAGAACGATACGCCAACCTCGCTCGAAATGGAGGAGGGCGACACGATTGAGGTATACCAGCAGCAGACGGGCGGACAGATTGTGGATTCCATGGCACAATGATTGCAGAATTGCGCGCTCGCTTTATTCAGCAGAAACGGAAGCTGAGTTGATTTAGTCTTATGTCATATAATACAGATACCGCCGCCGCCGAATCATTTTTTGCTATTGTACAGTTACATTGCTTTAATTGTATTGGCAGAATCATAATAAAAAGTATTTAAGAACCGTCAGGCATGAACCTTAACAATTCATCCTAACGCATATCAATCGTTCGCCTTTACTTTCCAACTGTCCAAAGAGAACACAAAACACGCCTTTTATTTTGTAATTATTATGGTAACTATTTTATTAAATTTTCGATTTAGCTATTTAGCATTAGGCCCTCGAAATTGATATCGTCGGCCGTATTGTCAATAGCAAAATTGAATTTAAACTGTTCTCCACTATGTCCCAGAAGGCTGCTGCTCAACGACGTCGCATTAGATTGGCCCACAGCTGCTGTTGCGGCGGGCTGAGCATTGGCCGGAGTTGCATCGTTGTTGTTATCCGTGGGAGTTGCAAAGTTAAAACGAAAATCCTTGCCGGACGTCAACAGGGCGGATTTTTTAACAAAGCTCGATTTTTTGTTCGTTTCGGCTGCTGGAGTAAATTTGATTTGCTTTGAAGCTGAAAATAAAAGAGAACAAGTTTGTCATTACAATTCCCGGTAGAGAAAATACACGTATTAGAAAGAGAGAAGGCGATCAAAAAGGAGTTTTGATATTATTGCCTGTAAATTCTGTTTAGATTATCGAAATAAGTAGAAACTCAAAGAAAATTCAGAGAAGTACACGTTTCATTTAAATTCAATATTAAATACAAAATACTTTTAAATATACACTTCAAATATTACTTGATATTTCATGTTTCTGTTTTTTAAAGAATCAATTAAATAACATTCTTTTCTGCTAATTTCATAGATATTTTATAAATGCATTTAAATAAATGTTATAAAAATTAACTTTTATAAAATGTTTCTGAAACTTTTAAAATCTTTTCTTCCACATAAATGATTTTCAAGAAATTCTATTAATATCCTCAAATTCCACTTAAACAAAATTTTCCGAAGAAAAAATATTATCTTGGTATAAAATTTATCTGATCAATAATAATTATAAATTAAGTTACTCTTATTTGATATTTAGCACTTAAAATTATTTCTGAATTATCTCTTGCGATATTTCCTACTCATCAAACTCACAGCGTTATTAATCTAAATAAATTATATTATTACTGACTAATATGTATGTATATTTAAACTAAATTTAATGAAAAACAACTATTTCGGATCGCCGAAGATTAAGTTTCATTAAGGACATGTAGATGTGCCATAATATCTATAGATACAGATACAGTTTGCACACAAAACACCTATATTTACCGATTTTCCCAAAGGTCTATACTATATAGTAGTTCGATGCTGGGGATATTTTGGTTCTATAAATAAATAGTATAACGACACTAACAATTGCCATATTTGGACGAGATATACTAAGAAAAAAAAAAGAAAGTTTCTCACACAAAACCTCAATTTTCGACCAATTATTTAATTATTTTAATGGCAGCTATATGCTATTAAGGGCCGAGAATCAGAAGATTGCAGATATATTTGGAGCATAGCAACACTCTCTACTAACAAGTTTGGTTTCATATATTGAAAACCCGAAAGTTTTTTATACAGAAATTGACTTTCCACCGACTTGCATAGAGAGATGGATATATGCTAATTTTAAGCTGATAGTTCTTAAACTGAGACAGATTTGCATAGAAACAAACCGATAGACGGACATGGATATATCGACTCGGCTGTTAATACTGATCAGGAATATACATATGTACATTATGGGTTCGGAGCCGTCTTCTTCTATGTGTTACATACATAGTACAAAAATGATAATACCCACTACAAAGCTATATATAATAACATATCATTATGCTTATTGCTAGTATTTAAATAGATTAAATAAACCTTTAAAAATCTATCTTGGCTTCAATTCTTTCAGTACTATTTAAATATGTTAAAAAAAAAAACAAAGCGAACTTTACAGAATTTATCCCAGTTCAAGACCTTAAGCTTTCTGAAATAAATGACTATAACTCTTACTGAACTATTTATCTGATCAACACATAAACAATACTTGCATACTTATGTATACTATGTAGTCATCATTCGATTATAAGCCTCAGTTTAGCGTACAGCTTTCCCCTTGCCCACCTCTTACCAAGCAACATTTTTTTTTCTTCCTGCTGCATCTTCGAACGGTAATCGCCGAGGGCAAGCTTCATAACCTGCCGTTTCTTGATGAGGGGCGCCGTTTGGCTGGTTAATGTTTTCAAGTTCTTGGCAGTATCTTCCGCTGTGTCGATAAGTTGAATTGGAATTGTGTTTTATTTATGATTTGACTGTATTCAATTTTGTTTTATATTTACCAGTTTTCTGGGTCAACTTGCCGCTGTTTAGTGCCGTTTGCAGCTGCTGCACGCACCAGCAGAGCTCCACCTCGAACTGTATATCGTTGTCGCCATCGAATGCGGTTTTTTTAGGTACTGCCTGAATCGGTAGTGGCTTATTGACCGATTTTGCAGTTTTCCTTCGATGCATGTTTATATACGCTGCATGTGCGGTTAAACGAAATACATGCACATGTCATCATATGGCTGCGTATATGTATATGTGCACGTGTATGCGAGCACTGGCGCCTTCATATGATCGCCATTTTAATGACGTCAGCATTTCAGTACGATTTTGCTGCATGACAGAAAATAGTACAACACTGTACGACTCGACCTCATTCTACTGCATGCAAAAAACTAGTGAATTGTTCTAAATTAATTAATATTTTGCATAATGTATCTAAAATAAAACTATTATTTATATGTATTTATTTACATTGGTACAATTGTACATTTTTGCAACAATTTAGTTGCCAATCGATAAATAAAAGCACCGCTGTCATATATACAGACTGATGTTAGGGTTGCCATCAAAGTATGTAAATACTTCTGGCAGCCCTGCCATTGGTAGCGTGTTTCCGTTTTCCTCACGAATCTGCCTTTTTCACAGCGTCACCCGAACAAGGTAGGTCGTTCGCTCCGCCCCAAGTAGAAAAGTTAACTTCAAACTATTTTTCTTGTTGCCTACAGTGGTTATAGCGACTTAAATCTTCACAATGGTTGCCCCAAAGAAACAGGTAAATAGCAAAACGCCTTCTATTCAAATCGAACGTAAATATTAACCGTGCCAATTGCAGAAAAAGGCCTTGGAGAGCACCAATGCTCGTCTGGCGCTGGTTATGAAATCCGGCAAGTACTGCCTGGGCTACAAGCAGACGCTGAAGACCCTGCGACAGGGTAAAGCCAAACTGGTGCTCATTGCCAGCAACACGCCTGCTCTGAGGTGAGAACGAACGTGTTCTGGTATTGGAATATAGAAGCAAATACTACTGAGAAGTAGATTTCCATTGCACCCAAGTCAAGTATGAACAGTGATAAGTTGCTGTTGTTGTAGTTATTGGAACCATATGGAGTCTTCTTTAATGCTGACTGAGAAATATGATTCCAATCGCATATTATTGATGGAAACTATGGAGTAGTATCTGTAAGTCTCAATCAGCAACTGCAAGAGCGAGAGAGATAGAGCGAAGTTATTGCGGAACACGCTGCTCCCTCCGCATGGCTCCAAATGGTTCCAGTAACAACAGACAAACTTGGGGTAAGGAATCATCTCATTAGATTGCCCAGTTTTTATTTGAACTTATGTATATGATGATTTTTGTAATTCCGAGTACCCTGACGAATTTTATTACTAGAGACTCTTTCTGAATGCTTATAATGCTATATAGACGAAGCGCGTTTTAGAATCTCTTATAATTCATTTATTTTTATGGCAATTGCAGGAAGTCCGAGATTGAATACTACGCCATGTTGGCCAAAACTGAAGTCCAGCACTACAGTGGCACCAACATTGAGCTGGGCACCGCCTGCGGCAAATACTTCCGCGTGTGCACGATGTCCATTACCGATCCTGGAGATTCGGATATCATTCGTTCTTTGCCCGATAACTAAACTAAAGAGTCATTGTTTCATAAATCGTACACACACATTTTTAAATAAAGCTCTTTGAAATTGTATTTTTATACATTGAAAAGGTTTTCTCTCTGCTTGCAATATTTCGCTGTACATATGTGGGACTTCTGTGGAGATTATTAGTATTAATCTAAAAATAGAGTGCTCAAATAACAATGTGGTGAGCTTGTAAGGAATTTATAAATGTAGTACGTTGTCGTTGAGTTTGCCTTGCCTTGAGTTTAACAACATTTTATAGATTCGCCCAAATACATGTAAATATTTTACTAATTGAAACGAATCGTACGAATTGTGTCATAAATTTAGTGGTGGGCATGCTGGCGATAACTTTTGAGTCTGCGCTGTGGAGCGCACACAAATTGTGCACATCACTAGAGCTGTTTTAAATAGAATTTAAGTTTCCCTCACGTTCTATCTCGAGAAATGACTTCCGAATATTTAAGTGGCTATCATATACCGCTAATAGCAGTCCCAGAAACGCAATCGAAGCAGGTTTGTCTCACCGTTGAGCTGACAGCGCCGCCAGCGCCGAAAATTAGCGCAAATCGCTTTCAGCCGCCCAGGAAAGAAAGAACAGCCGTTGGAATGGAGATAGAGGATATTCTACTGGAAGATATTGAACCACCAGCTTCTGCAGCGGGCACACAGCGTAAGCTGAAGAGGAAAATGAACGATGCGGCGCCGGAGGAGAGCAATCATTTGGTAATGTTCCAGGGCCGCGATGAAAGCTACCCGGAGGAGCTGAATAAGCTAATACAGCCGCTGTCCTGTCAATTGTGCAAAGCGCAAATGACCTCGATGAAGAGCGCCAAGGATCATTATGAGTCCAAGGCGCACGATCGTCACATTAGCGCCTGGTTGGCCAAGAACTACACCGAGGTGGGCCTGCAGACGCCGCCAATCAAACGCCTGGTGAAACAGGGCCCGACTGGGCCGAATGCATTCCATTGCAATCTGTGCGATCTGGCCCTCACATCGATGACCCATGCCCGCCAGCACTATGCGGGGCGCAAGCACCAGCTGGTGGCACAGAAGCGCTCGAAGCCATCTGGAGCTGGATACTACAATGATGAAGGTAAATGGGTGCGCACTGGCACAAAAGCGGAGGCTGTTTGCGACGACAATCGCTTTGGCATTGGCGAGCTATTCATCAAAACTCCAACTGGAGCAGAACTGCACAAGATTCCGACAATAGGCACCAATGGGGAGCAGCAGCACCTGGAAGCTAAGATTCCTTTTCTCAACGAGAGCCTCACCTGCAAAGTATGCAAGATCAGCGTCACTTCCGAATCGCAAATCAAAATGCATCTGGACGGTGCCAAGCACCAGAAGAATCTGCGCAAGCAGAGCCTTGGCGAGGATTCAATGACAACGACTATGGCCGCTGGTGGCTTGCAGGAGCAATCAATAGCAGCAGCTGCCGCCGATGCAGATGGAGATCTGTCCATGTATCGTACTCCTTCCGGCTCCTACTATTGCAAACTGTGCAACAAGGCCATGAATCACATATCCATCTTGCAGCAGCACCTGCAGGGCAAGAAGCACCTAAAGACTGTCCGTCTGCAGGCAGACAAGACGATGTCCCCATAGAAATAAGTCCAACTATGTGTACATATAAAGCAATAGATGCTAAGCACATCACATTTGGACACCACGCAGTCTTCGCAAATTCAACAACTTAAATTAATTCTGTTTATTTTAAAAATGTGCACCTTATTAGCGCATACGATTGAGATTTGGTTTAGAACCCCTCAAAACCAAGTTTTGGTTTCACCAAAGATTATATATGTATATGGTAATGCACGCCTAAATATTTGAATCTTTCTCACACAATCTCGTTTGTCATAAAATTTAATTTTCGTATTATTGTTCCTACGGTAACTTTATGATATAGTGGTCGAATCTGACCGACTTAGACATATTAACAAATTTCAGCATAGCAGCATTAGTTCAGTTCTTCATACAAATCAGAAATATATGTACTTTATACATCAAAATAAATCTCTTTTTAATGCACACGCATAGTTTAAGATGAGATGCAGGAAGAACTAAGTGCAAGTGGAGAAATGATGTTCGGGAAGTATTCCACCATTGAATGCCAGGACAAGCAGAACAGAAACAGAAAATACCCTCTGCATGGCTATGTTTTTTGTGTTTTATAATATACTATTGTAAAATCAGTTGGACAAATGTTAAACAAAATCAAGTAAATGCAATTCATTCACAATTTATTTATTGTGCACAACATTAATATTTTTACTTTCAATTGTTTTCTGACCATTTCGATTTCAATATTTGTGTGTTCTTTATATAATATAGTATATCCACAATACACGTAGCTTTCAATTGTTTCGGCGTCATATAAATGTTAGACAAAAAAAAAAAATGCACTTTTATCTTAAGAAATAAGGGCTAAAATGAAAGCATTGCAATGCTGGCATTATATACAAGTTTTCAACAAAGGAGGGTGCGGGTGGGGGAAGGTACGGGTTAGAGGGGGACAACATTACTTGTTACTCAATGTTTCACAGCATTTACAATCAAATTTGATAGACACAGAGCCGCTCTGCAGATCGAAACATTTTAGCTTTAGGCCGGCTTATTGGCTCGGCGAGAACTCAGTGGGCGCCAGGACACGGCAGTGCATTTCGCGAATCAAAGGAACAGTATATGCAACACACTCATCCCAGCCGGGCGAGCGCCAAGCTGCCTCTCTGGTCTCCTTGCGATCCTGCAGCGATTTGTAACCTGAGCAACAAATATCTTATTTAATAAATGTCAAATTTGAGCAAGACTTCGGTCACTTACACCAAATGTGATGCACATTATAGAGTCGGCCAATCTGTGAGAAGAATCCGGCAAAGGCTTCATTGTTATGCTTGCGGAAGTTGATGGCACGCGCCCAGTTATTGCCCCATTCGATCATAGTGCCCGGGGTTAGACGGTACGAGCTGTGGGCGACCATAATACAATATAATTATAATATATAATGCAAATGGAATAACAAATTAATTGCTATATTTGCCACTTGCCGCATTTCGTAGATATTTTTGCCGGTTCGGCTCGTGATTTGTGGCCAATAGCTGAAGGCCAACAGATATTGCAGGTGACGTGAGCGCAAAAATTTGGAACGCTCGTTCATTAGCCTCAAATACTCGGGATCGTTCCACAGATCCTCTTTGGCCTGGTCGATTTTCTCAAAGCCGCCCGTATAGCGCCACAAATGCAAACACTGATCCATGTCGCCAACCTGGACAGTCCATGATGCAACCAATTTGCACGAGAGGCTCGTCTTCTTCTCGTTAATTAGGCCCACAGTATTTTTGCTACAAAATACGCACGAAGCGAAATAAAAAGGAAATGAATTGATTAAAGTTTATGACTTATCTGAGCTGATATGCCACTCACTAGTTATTCAGATAGTCGCCCATCGAATCGGGCCGTACGTTATGCGTATGCAGAGCATATATAATTTCCTTATCGCTCAGCATGCGACTGTGCGACTCCTTGGTCGGCTCGATTTTGCGCACCAGCAGCTTGGAGAACCATGATTCCGAATCCTTGCAGCTGGCGGTTGTGGAAAGTGATCTGGAAATATTTAAAGCCAAATGCAATGAAATTTTATAATATTGCCTGAGTTAATTAACCAATTGAGGGTCTTATAGCATTTAATTGCGTTCGTTGGATAATTAAATAAACTACTTACTACTTATTAAATTTATATATAAATAAATCTCACAATTGTCTACAAATAAAAACCTCTTTGACCGTTTTCAGCAATGGGAAAAGAGCATTGTTATGTCTTGTTATGTCCTTATAGAAGGTATAAGGTAAAAGGGGACGTCTATTTTCTATTTTGTTTATTTCTATGCAAGCTAGTCTCTCAGTTTTATATATCTGCAAAATCGTATCATATAATTCTTATAAGAACAATCGGTCTATCGAAACGCTTTTCTATGCATAACAATTTTGCTTTTCTCGAATAAAAAGCAGGCACTAATATATAATATCGCCTTATAATAGATATTGTAAGTAATAGATATTAAAGCGCACATCTTCCATTTGTCTACAAGGGTATTTCAACGGCAGCATCCCGAAGATAGGAGTTCTTCCTCGTTTTTCTTTAGTTCTTTTTGTCCTTTAGTTCGTTTTGCTTCAGTTCCAACTTACCGGATTGCGATGGAGCCGGCGTTGTAGCCCACGGACGAGATATTACGTAGCTTCAACATTTTCGCCTCGACGATTCGCGATGCCTGCGCCGTAAACTGTGGGAAATCACTTGCATGTTATTTGTGCTACTGTTATCATTCCAGCCGTTTTTTTTTTCATTTCACGCTGCTTTTTTTGTTGTTTTTCGTTTTTTGCATTGCCCCGTGTACTTTAGTCAAGGTGAAGTCAGAGTCAGACGAACAAGTGGCGAAAGGAATCGTTTTTCCCATCGATAGCAAAGGCCGTCTATTATCTTCGTTGCACCCACAGCCAAAGCTGAGTTGTGTTGGGGCGCTTTTCCCAACATATGCATGAAAATGTGTCATTTCATTGGAAGCTGCATTTAAACTTAATTTGGTGTTTAAATACGTAAATACACATACATATATAAATGTGGTCTTATCACTGGGCAATGCAAAAAATTAAATACACCGTTTTTTTTCTATGCTAAAACTGATCTTAACCCACTTTTAATGCGTTGCAGTCTTTTTTCCAAAATAACAAAATATTTATATTTTTAATGAAATGCTAATGTTCTTATACATATATATTTAAACAAAAAGAAAATAAGAATTCGTGCTAAAAATAAGAATGCGATAGCCTATAAGAATATCGATAGGAAAATTACTTGCGAACGATAGATTTCGACACGCTGTCGACTGCTTGCCAACTGGTAGCATCGGTCACTTAGCGACGATTTTTTCCGGAGCCGATAACAATTTTTGTTTTGCTCTTATTTATGTTTTTAAGCACCAAATTAAATAAACTTAAGTGCAGAATTGTTAAGAATTAAATTGTCTATTATATAAATGCATTTATTTGTCTATTAAAGCTTTTAATATGTGTAAAATATGGAGTTAAGCATTTCAGTTTTTACTATTCTTGAAAAAATCGGCATTTTGAAAGAATGGCCCTCAAAATGTGGTATACACGATTAAAGCTTGTATTTTCACCTATATTTTTCAGAAAGATTTACTTAAATCGTCAGTAACATTTCCGAAATATTTGGATCGATATGCAGCAACCTCGTTGCCAACTCCATACAAAATGTGATTCAAATATTTGACTTCCGATTAAAGGCTTATATGTCACATCACAGAAAATGACCCACTAAGCACGCTATACCAATTTGTAGATACAGGTTTTAAGTAACTTTTAACATACATTTAAAAAAGATCCGCAGTACAGTTTTATAGAAAATTAAGAAATTCTAAACCAACCTCAGTTAGTTAATTCAATACGTCTATCGAACTGCTAGTTCACATATGAACTGAACCATTGTGTGGATTCAGTGTTAAGTAATATTATGAAGATATATGGCGGGAAGCAAACATATTTGAAATACTTTTGATTTATTTACGATATTTCAAATATGTTTGCTTTAATTTGCTTTAATCGTGTATTCCACATTTTGAGGGCCATTCTTTCAAAATGCCGATCTTTTCAAGAATAGTAAAAACTGAAATGTTTAACCCCATATTTTACCCTTATTAAAAGCTTTAATATACAAATAAATGCATTTATATAATAGAGAATTTAATTCATAACAATTCTGATTTTAAGTTTATTTAATTTAAAACAAAAATTGTTATCGGCACCGGAAAAAAACGACGCTAAGTGAACGATGCTAACTTGACGCACATCAAGCGCGATTTAATATAGTGGATCGACAAGGGTGATATACATTATGTTTGCAGAAAACTGCCTATATATACATAGTTTCATCAAATGTGCTTGCCTATTTTAATATTTTAAATACTTTCATAGCCAAACTATGAAACTGTGCCTCTCTCAATACTGGCGAAATACATACCAAATTGGCACTAAAAAAGCAAGCAATTGTTGTGGGTTGTGCAGCAAATAAACTCACGCAAAAAAAAAAAGATATGGATTTGGGTGCTACATAATGGACATTTTAGACAATAAGACAAGCACCTGCAAGAGTCAATTTATATAAGCGGTATCTTGCGGTATTTTTTTTGATATTTTTAATATGTATCGATATGCTATCGATGTCATCTATCGGATTGTTGTGCATCTCCGCTGTAACTGAACTCCCAGCTATTCCAAATAAAAGCAATACGAAATTCGCTGCCAATTTTAGCAACAACAGCACATTTCACTCCACTGCATCACGCAAAATGAACGTGCTTCCGGTGCTGTTGCTGCTGCTATTGCAGCTCACAGCCATAGCGCATGGGGAAAGCAATCAAACGGCAACTGGGAGTCCAGCAGCCTCCAATGTGACCACACCAGCGATTATTCCAAGCAACAGTAATGCAACAAGCACAGGAGCTGGTGCAACTGCAACAGCAACTGCAACTGCAGCGGCAACGGCCAAAGCAACAGCAACAGCAGCTGCAGCTGCAGCTGCAGCTACAGGTAAATGTATTGTTAATTATAGTGTCCAATTCAAATTTAATTAATACAAACCTAACTACGGAGACAGCCAAGCAACTGCAGGTGGACAAGGACAAGGTGGCCAAGGTCAATGCCACGGCAGAGCACTCTCCGGTCTTGGTACGTGGCGTCACCAATACGGATACGGTCCCAGTGCCGGCGGGCACAATAGTGATCGCCACAAATGATACGCAAGCAGCGCACGGAATCAAATCAACGCCAACTACGATGATAACAAAGCAAGCGAATCCGACGACGAAATCGAGCAAAATGCTGGCCGACGGCGTATCGCTGAGTGACATCAACAACAACAGCAGCAGCAACAATAACAACACCGCGCCAGCAACTGTTGCCAGTGGCAGTGCCAACAACAACAGCACCCTTACCTCCACCCCAACGAAAACAACAACCACAACAACCACAACAACAACACCCAGCACAACCACAACGCGACCCAAGAAACCCACAGTTACAACCAGCATGGACAAGCCACTGGAAGGTGAAAAACTGGACGCGTCTGCTGCTGGCGGCGGCAGCGTGGCACCACACGTCCTGCCCGTGCAGGAGATGAGCAGCATGGCCAATCGCGGCGAGAATGAGTATATTGTGCCCATTGTAACGATCATGTTAGCCGTGCCACTCGCCATTTGCGTCTTCATCATTATGTACCGGCGCTTTCGGGATCTCTGGACAACGCGGCACTATCGGCGCATGGACTTTTTGGTTGACGGCATGTACAACGATTGACGAAGACGCCAGCAGCAGCTCGGCAACGGTGCTGCGAGCGGTGGTGGTGCTGGTGGCGGTGCGGGGTGTTTGTCAATTGCTGCCACGCGGGTGCCGTAGCGGAAAGGAATTTGATAAGGTGCAGCAGATAATTGGGAAGATTATTAGTTGTTTAAGTTTTTATTGTTTATATTTTGCATGAAATGCAAGCAGCAAAAGTGTGCGAGCAGCTCAGAACGAAGAACGTGCGTAGCAAGAGATGTGGAAGAGAGAGAAAGCTATATATGTATATATATATATATATAGAGTGAGAGTGAGAGAGAGAGAGAGAGAGGGAGAGAGGCAAGGTGTATGTTGTTGCGGGCGGCACAGGCTAAATATACACATTGCTCAGTCAATTAAAACATTTAGAAAACACTTGATAAATATTTATGTGTGTGTGTGTGTGTGCGTGTGCGCGCGTACATGCTACGTAAATATGTTTGTGTGTTAGCTTTAAAACGCAAAATTATTTTCTAAGAGTATATACATACATATGTATATTCACAGCGGCCAAATTAAAATTTTGATAAGGTGCAAGCGTAGCGCAAAAACCGTGGAGAAGTTTAAAACTGATTTTATGAGAATATTGCAAGCATTTGATTTCAATGAGTTCGAATTTTCTATGCATTTTGTTACATATTTATATATCTATCTAAAAGAAACTCAATATTTACATATATATATATTTACATATTTATACCTTTAAACGCTGCAACCAAATTGTTGTAATTATTCAAAAACTTAAAGCGCAATTAGCAATCAATCATCAAATTACTATACGATATATATGAACACTATATTATAACCATAATGTGCCTTACCATCTCAGCTCCTAATAATGCTGTATCATTCATACTCATATAAACATGTTCATATATAGCCACATGTGTAAATAGCACATGCATATGTATATCTGACTGTAACTGGTAACAGCACTGATACATATACTCTGTAATCTCGATAACTATTTGGCAAAGCATTTGATCTATGCCCCTTTAAGAAAAACAACAAGAAATCCCATACCAAAAATACAATTTCGGTATAGCCAGAAAATGCAATGCGCGCATTTATTGCATAATAATTTGTTATAAACGAAACATTTACAATAAAGCAAATGCAGTGTAACCAATAATAAAGCACAAAACGTTGATTCAATCCGCCTTCTGGCCAGCCAAATGGGAAACGCGAAACATGCGTAACACGAAACGGGCCTCATAAATGTAAACGCCTTCGGAAAACGATTTCACTATTGGAGCATGTTCTTTGTTCTAAAATTCCAGAAAACCGAAAACGCAATGTGAACAGTAATAAAAATCAATATATATATTAATTATATTTTTAATGGTAACAATCATAAATAATAACGTATATTTTAACTTAGGGAAGTAATACTTGATGTTTAATATTTGCGAAAAAAAAAGAAAAGCGAAAATGGAGGAGGTAGAAGCATAACGAGAATTTTATCATAAAAATAGAGCGAGTGAGAAAGTAAATTAAATTTATATTTATTAAACAACAATTATATTCTTTTTTATGCTCGCTCATAAAGTGAACGCGATTTGTTTCGAAGCTTTTTAAGCTAGAGACTAGTGTTAAAAAAAACCCCTGATATCTCCCACAATTTTCGATGAAATATGTTGTTTATAAAGCTGGTGTTGCAGAAAGAGCTCAGAGAGTAAGTGGGCCCGATCGTATGATACGAATGCATTGCTTCGCAGGATCATAAATTCGGGCAGACACAGTTGTCAAATTATTCAAATCACTTGACCTTTTGGTGCTAATAGATCGCCAGCGGCTGTTCCCTGATTAAGACAAATGTCTAACAACGTGCAACAACGCCAGCAGCGTCCCACACTCCGTGCGGCCCCAATGGCTGACTCGAGAAAATCACAACTGAAGTGGTTTATAAATTATCTTCATCTCCATAGTTTTCGTAGTTCGTTCGTTTCTAATAATCTAAACAACAGGGAAAAGCCAAAAAAAAAAAAAATAAAAAAAAGAAAAAAAGAAAAGAAAATTCGAGCAACTAAAAACGCTGGCGGTCCATGTGTGCGTGTGTTTGTGGATTTTCTTTGGCCGGATGCGGGACGGAGGCGCCGTAAACGGCAACGTGTGAAATGAGCCGAACAACTGCCTCGCCGCCTGGGACCTGGGCTCCGCTGCTCACTTGGAAACGTGCGCTGGACGCGTGCAGTGCTCATCGTGCGCTACGTTCTCGGTTCAGATCGTCAGATTAGCGGAGGAGCAGCCGTTGGCCAAAATGCATACCGCCTCGCCGCATCAGCATCGCTCGCGCCTCCACGTGAACGCGCCCGGAGCGGGCACCGGACAGACGGCCACCACGGCGGACGCCTTCGCCCTGAGCCCGCAACAGCAGCCGCAGCAGCAGCATCACCATCATCACGCACAGCAGCAGCAGCAGCAGCACACGGTGCAGATCAGCTCCAGCACACATCCCTATCAGGGACTCAAAACCTGTAAGACTTAACTTTTGAAATAGCTTCCAATCGATATTCAATATCAATATTTTTCCAAAATAACAATTAAAATCGTTTAGTTATCATACTGTGAGTAAGTAATGTGCAGTCGGTTACACCCGACTGCAAGGTTCTTACTTGCCTTCGATGAGGAGGGAGAATATCTTCCAGCTAGTATTGAAACCAACTTGAAAGACCTATAGCTCAACCTGTTCGGTTCAAGGTTAACTTAATTTGATTTTGAACTTTATAGATTATCGTTTATACAGTTGTTAGCTAATTGTTGCTGATTCAATCCAAATGGCTTTCGGATGATGCCAAACTTTTGGCAATAAATATATGGGGACTAGGAATCTCTGGCCGCATTTCTCAGTGCATGCCGATCGTTTGTTTAGTTCATAAAATGCTCACGCCTCGCCACAGATACAACTACAAAAGATACAAATAGTTTCCGTTATGTGCTACCGCAGCCGCAATGTTCGCCGCGCCATATCCATAAATCCATATTTATGTGTTCGAAAATCATAATTCAAGCGCGAGGTAAGACGATTTGCTTAGCCAAATTGGGCAAAGATAAAAATGATTCATTGGCTCTCGATGCCACATATTGAATTGTATCGATCAGCCCGATCGACCACCTATGAAGTATGCAATATAAACTGTGCGCAGACAAGTAAAAATAAATAACAGACGATCGAGGCGACGCGACGCGACGCGACCCGTCTCGGTGGCACAGAAGTCGATTCGTATCCGTGATATAAATCGCATTGTCGAAACTTATAAGATAAACAAAAGCCCAACTGAAAATAACCCTGCTCCCATCTATAGACCACGTAAACATTCCACAAACGCTCCAATTGGCCCGGCCTGAACTGGCCTGCCCTGAACTGGCCCCCGTGGCGATTGTTTAGTTAGCCGCTCTGAGACTGTATTGGTACAACCTGCCAGTACTCGTTGAAATCCATATCCATCCAAAACATATACAACACACACACGATTATGAATATAGACATATGCACAGATGTACTTAGGGTGTTCTTCATGCTCATAGAAATGGGCCAGGGGCTAATTTGGCAATAAACAAATGTCTACTTATGTAGTTAAACACAATCGAGATGATCGAACGTTCCCATGTGCACCTATTTGGCTTTTGAAGATCAAAAACTATCTGCTTACCAATTGCAAACATCAGAATATCAATAAACTGTTAGTCCCTTGATAGGACTATCTGAGCTGCCAGCTCTTAAATTTCATATATGCATAAAAGATCGCACTCTAAACTCGTTCACGAAATGAGAAGAGTATATTCGTCAGTTGCAGTCGGACGTAACCGACTGCGTAATACTCGTTCACAGTGCACGGAAGTTATTATTGAGATTTTATATTGGTGACTCTAGCTCTAAAATTGTGGCAGAAATAGATTTGCGTGGGCGGGAGTAGGAGTGGGAATTTGTTGCCCTTATGTAAAGGGGGACCACTAATTTACCCTTTTTTTTACATTTTGTGACTCTAGCTCTAACTGTGGGAGATAAAGCCCTCGGATCCACAGCTCCCATCTTTCAAACGGCCATAACTTTGTAAAAACTTAACCGATTTTCATGTTTGATGCCATTTTGTTCATGGTTTATCCTCCAGATTGATCTGCATTTCAAATATATTCAGTATTGAAAATAAATTTTTTGATTTTTTTTGACAAAAAAGCATGTACTCCCCCCTTACTCATTTTCGGAAAATTTTTTTTTTCAAAATTTAGAATCCGGAATTTCTATTTGTAATCGATTGTGGTTGTCACAATTAGCATAAAAAACCACATTAAAGTCGATTCTGAGGGGTTAAATTTTTTTGTCAAAAATCAAGCCAAAATTGACAAAAATTTTGACATGTAAAGCTCTCGGATCCATAACTCCCACATTTCAAACGGCCATAACTTTGTCAAAACTGAACCGATTTTCATGTTTGATGGCATTTTCTCCATGGTTTCTCCTCTAGATTGATTCTGCATTTCAAATATATTCAATATTGAAAATAAATTTTTTTTTATTTTTTTTGACAAAAAAGCATGTACTCCCCCCTTACTCATTTTCGGAAAATTTTTTTTTTCAAAATTTAGAATCCAGAATTTCTATTTGTAATCGATTGTGGCTGTCACAATTAGCATAAAAAACCACATTAAAGTCGATTCTGAGGGGGTAAATTTTTTTGTCAAAAATCAAGCCAAAATTGACAAAAATTTTGACATGTAAAGCTCTCGGATCCATAACTCCCACATTTCAAACGGCCATAACTTTGTCAAAACTGAACCGATTTTCATGTTTGATGGAATTTTTTCCATGGTTTCTCCTCTAGATTGAATCTGCATTTCAAATATATTCAATATTGAAAATAAATTTTTTTTTATTTTTTTTGACAAAAAAGCGGAGTACATGCCCCTTACTCATTTTCGGAAATTTTTTTTTTTCAAAATTTAGAATCCGGAATTTCTATTTGTAATCGATTGTGGCTGTCACAATTAGCATAAAAAACCACATTAAAGTCGATTCTGAGGGGGTAAATTTTTTTGTCAAAAATCAAGCCTAAATTGACAAAAATTTTGACATGTAAAGCTCTCGGTTCCATAGCTCCCACATTTCAAACGGCCATAACTTTGTCAAAACTGAACCGATTTTCATACTTGAGGGCATTTTTTCCATGGTTTGTCCTCTAGATTGCTTCTGCATTTCAAATATATTCATTATAGAAAATCAATTTTTTTGGATTTTTAAATATCATATTGGAGCCTCTATCTCACTGTTCTAGTTCTAGCTAACTGTGGCGGAGGCGCTGGGGGCGTTCTAGTGGGCGTG
This sequence comes from Drosophila sordidula, assembly GCA_035047465.1. Classification (NCBI taxonomy): domain Eukaryota; kingdom Metazoa; phylum Arthropoda; class Insecta; order Diptera; family Drosophilidae; genus Drosophila; species Drosophila sordidula. The sequence goes on along the minus strand of JAWNPQ010000136.1, from coordinate 3,019,969 downwards.
GCGGGGCTATCAAGGTCGCAACCTTTGAGGGGGTCAGCAGCAACCTGGAAAATATCCATCTTTTATCGCAACGAGAACGGCAACATTCTGTGGCCGTGTATTTCAGCTGATTCCGTGTGATCTCCGGTCACGGTGTTCCCGTTTCCAGTGAAATTCAATTGCTTGCCAATCTTCGGTTGAACAACAAACGGAAATCCGAGCAAGCGTAAAAACGAAAACACTTTTGTTTAGTTTGCACAGCCGCACGTACAGCAACAAGTGCCACAGTGCACATGTGGCAGACGCCCTGCCGCTGACCCCTCCTCGTGCCCCCTTCAATTCATTTTCAATTGCCTGTGAAATGCTGCGATTAATGCCCCGCGCCTTTAAACCTGTTTGCATGTCTGCCTTGCAGCCGAGAACGACGACATGGGCTGCGTGGAGATGCTGGCCACGGCCATATCCGTGCTGATCATGGTGCTGACGTTCCCCTTCTCGGTGTTCATCTGCTTCAAGGTGGTCTCCGAGTACGAGCGTGCGGTCATCTTTCGCATGGGCCGGCTGCGCAGCGGCGGCGCCCGTGGTCCCGGCGTGTTCTTTGTGCTGCCGTGCGTGGATGATTATTATCCCGTCGATTTGCGCACGGTGTCGTTCGATGTGCCGCCACAGGAGGTGCTGTCCAAGGACTCGGTGACCGTGACCGTCGATGCGGTCGTCTACTATCGCATCAGTGATCCCCTCAAGGCTGTCATCCAGGTATCCAACTACAGCCACTCCACCCGCCTCCTGGCTGCCACAACGCTGCGCAACGTCCTCGGCACCCGCAATCTTTCCGAGCTGCTCACCGAACGCGAGACCATCTCGCACACCATGCAAATGTCCCTGGACGAGGCCACCGATCCCTGGGGCGTCAAGGTGGAGCGTGTCGAAATGTAAGTGTGCGCGTCCAAATCCCAGAGGGTTCAACATGGACATCGCTTGAAATGCATATGTATCGAGATATGCACATATAGCTGGGTGAAACCATTTTATTTTATTTTTATTGATTTTATTCAAGCTATAAAGTTTAGAGAATATTGCTCAAATAATATAGATATCTATTCTATAGATTAAAGGGGCCAATTAGCGTAAAATATTTCACGGACTTAAGTCTGAAGCTAATTAAGTGGAAAATAATTAAATAATTGCCTGGGCTTAACATTTTAAATAAAATTCGTTTAAACTATTAAATGTTGAGAATATTGCTCAAAATATTTAAATATCTATGCTATAGATTAAAGGGGCAAATTATCATTAAATATTTCAAGGGCATAGCTAAAAAATTTAAATTAAATACATTTAAACTATTAAATGTTGAGAATATTGCTCAAAATATTTAAAGATCTATGCTATAGATTAAAGGGGCAAATTATCATTAAATATTTCAAGGGCATAGCTTAAAAATTTAAATAAAATTCGTTTAATCTATTAAATGTTGAGAATATTGCTCAAAATATTTAAATATCTATGCTATAGATTAAAGGGGCAAATTATCATTAAATATTTCAAGGGCATAGTTTAAAAATTTAAATTAAATACATTTAAACTATTAAATCTATCTACAATCTATAATCTAAAAGGGAAAAGTTTGCATTGAATATTTCGGGCTTAAATCTGAAGATATTAAAATTTTGTAGCATAATCAATTTTATTCCACTTTAAGAGTTGGGGAGCAACATAAAATGTATAAAATTGTAATTAATGTTATATAATTGAGCTGGAATTCTAACGCCAAGGAGCGAGCATTTAATATAGATTATTTATTAATTTAATATAGATTGGAATTAGAAAAATGCCATGTTTGAACAGTTGCAATTAATTTTGTATAATTGAAATAGAGATTAGTGAGACTGGCTTCTCTCCATTCCAGCAAGGACGTCTCCCTGCCCACGGCGCTGCAGCGCGCGATGGCCGCCGAGGCGGAGGCGGCGCGCGAGGCACGCGCCAAGGTGATTGCCGCGGAGGGCGAGATGAAGTCGTCGCGTGCGCTGAAGGAGGCGTCGGAGATCATCTCGGCCAGTCCGTCGGCGCTGCAGCTGCGGTACCTGCAAACGCTGAGCAGCATCTCGGCGGAAAAGAACTCGACCATCATCTTCCCATTGCCCATGGAGCTGCTGACCCCATTTCTCAACTCGTCCGCCCAACTGGCGGCCAACGCCCACGCGACGCAACCGCCGCTCCACAGGCACCAGCACCAGCACCACCAGTGACGCTCGATGTCGGTGCTGCAGCCGTACCTGGAGGCACTGGGTCGCTGCGAGCTGCGCCGGCAAATCGCTGGAAACGACAACGTTGACGACGACGATGACGACGACATTATTGGCTATTTGTTGTAATGGAGCGGGAAGGAGGATTTTGTTGTTGTGCTACGTATTGAGTCCAATGCCGATGTGTTCCCCAAACCCCGATCCGGGCTGGCTATACTGGCTATATGTAAACTATATCATAGGTAAAATCCCTATTGAATTTAGAGTCTTTTCTTCAATTTTTAATTGCATTTTTGAAAATACCATTAACTATTCTATTTGCTTATTTATTACTCTACAACATAATTTGTAGTTTTAAGAATTTAGAGTTTTTTTTTAATATTTATAATTGCATTTTGAAAATACTTTTATTTATTCTATTTGTTTATTTTTTTACTCTAAAATATAAAACGGGGTTTTTCTTGTTTTCATTCAAATCCGAATACCAAGTTAAATATTTTGTAATCTAAAAGCCAAGTCGGCTTTGAGCAAACCTTCTAAATTGTTTGCTTTAAACACAATTTGTTTCTCCGAAAATTGCCAGTCTGTGCTATATAGTGAAACACGTCGGACTGAGCTTTATTTTCTAAAAATAACTTTTTTTTATCTGCAATTTTGGACTGAAGAACCGGTTGCAAATACAAATATATTTTTTAATGGGAATAGCAACATTTTTGAAAACTTGAAACATGAAGAAAATGAATTCGAAGTCCCAGGTAAGTGGTGTCCGATTTGTGGTAGCATATCTTACCAAATTATTTTAGCCACGGAAGAATGAAAACTTGTGCAAGGAACGCATGCGCAAGCATATGGACATGTGTTGTCTGGACTCCTCGCAGGACTATGCCCTGTATCCGAAAACGGAGACCAAACGACGGTCGCGACTCCAAAACGTCTACGATGACCTCATGTGGCCACCTGGGGATGCCAACAGAGCAGCACCGGCACTGGTGCCCGACTGCCTGTGCTGCAAGGAGCCGCTCCCCGGAATCAAATTGAGCTATAACCACATCGACATAAAGGAGCGCAGGGAGCTGCCGCCGCCGCCGCCGCCGCCTCCGCCGCCAGCCAGGGACTATCTACAGCACCACAATCTGCTGAAGCTGCCGCTGGCGAACGAGGAGCCGACGCACAAGCATCACCGGCCGTCGGGCTACGAGCGCCACGAGCGGAACAACCGGCCGGAGTTGCCCAAGGAGTGCGACTGTCCGGCACATCACGGCCACGTCGTCCATGAGCTGCGCTATGCTCCGCGGCCAGCCGCGGACCTCTTCGCGAAACATTGCGAGAAGCAATTCGATCCGGAGCCGTCTGCTCCGCCGGCCGAGGACCTGGTGCCAAAACGACACAAGCACTCCAAGTATTCGACTCTGCCCAAGGCGGGCGAGGACCCGCCCCAGGCCAGCTATCAGCGGGAGCTGGCCAAGGGCTATCCCAAGCAGACCAGCCATCAGCTGACGCAGACCAATGACGTGGAGCTGGCGCCGCCGCCAAGCGAAGACCCCGTCCTAAGGCATCACAAGCCGTTCAGCACTCAGGCGCGACACTATCACCTCGTCCAGGAGGTGCCTCCGCCGGCCGATGGCCCGAAGCAGCACCTGCACGACAGGCACAAGTACGTGGACCTGTCTGCTGAGGCGCAAATCCCGAAACGGGGCCACAAGCACGCCAACTGTCCGCGGCCATACGGCAGCGTCGCCAAGGAGCCGCTAGCCGAGGAGCCGGCCCGCCTGCAGGCCGCTTCCCGGCCGCCGCAGAGCCACAGCAGCAAGGAGCAGCCGTCGCTGGCAAGGGAACACCCGACGATCCCGGCATATGGTCACAAGCATGAGTATCTGACGGAATACAGATATGCCCAGAAGGCGAACCCCGCCGACTACCATCTGCTGTACCAGAGGGCCAACGATTCGGGCCTGGAGCGCGACCGGAAGGGCGACAAGCTGCCCGATGAGCGGCCCGAATTTAAAAAGCTGACCGAGTACCGCCATAGCGCGGTCGGGGCGCCCTTCAACTATATGGATATGGATGAGAATTTGGCCAAGATGTACGACCTATATACCACGGACTCCAATGCCACGGTTGCCTTGCACAAGTCCAAGGATTCGAATATGACCATGCGGCAGGGGGTGCTACAGGGGTCCGCGGACGGATCGAAGGACGATGTTGGCAACACGAGCAAGGATTCAAATCCAAAGCACACACAACCTTCCCTGGACTTAACCAAGGAGGAGCAGCACAAAAAGGAGAAAAGTTCGGCTCCGATACTTTCCATCGTCGACGGGTTCAATCTGAGCGCCCAGGATATTATCGACGCAAAGGTGACGGCGCCCATGATACGCCGAGTTCAGCGCATTTATAGGGCCAATCTCGCTGAGCAGATGCTCCTGGTGAAGGAACTCGGCAGCATTCCCCGGCTGGTGAGAGAGATGCTGGAGAAGACCACTAAGAAAGATTAGATTTTCATTTACGTGTTATCGCTCCGCACAGTTCACAGAATAAAGGCATATTTCATTTTACAATTGTAGTTGGGATCGGATTAAGTATGGAGCCAGTTTTGATCAGCAGTTCTATTCGATCAGCCAGTTTCTGTAAGGAACACAAGATTGTTGCAGACGGGTGTCGCCGACAGCGTAATACTCGTCCACAGGGCGGGAGTGGGCGTGGCCTTAATCTTTCGGCTCGATCTTGGAAGGAAGAAAACTGTCTGCCAATTAAGAGATATTCTTTAGAGGTCACCAATAACTATTGATTGTTGAGATTATAATCTGTTTAAAAATTGAATGTACCTAGGTTTTTAACTAAGGGAGATGAATAGTTTAAATCGATTATTATTGTTATACTTATTACTTGTATTTTGTTTCCAGTTAGTTGACTCGGTCGAAACGGCAGTTTGTCTAATTCAAAATGAAATTCAAATGGTAACCGGTAAAAACGTTTCTTTCCAATTAGTTCAACTGAATATAAAAGATAAATATTGACTTGCACACACACAAAAAAATTTATTAATAAATATTTTATCAATGGAATAAAATATATGTACTCGGATATACGCATGCATGTACGTGTGTACGTATATATTGTGTATAAGTATGTAAGTTATGTAAAATGGCTTCTATAAAATGTATACAAAATAGTTGTGACTTAATAATATACATATATACATTAGAAATGTACGTAAATTAAAACTCATTGTCGATTCCGAGTTGTACATTTACATGAACCACATTTAAATGTTGTTCGTTTTAAATATACATAATGCATAGCATGCTGAAGATTGAACTTGCATATACATATATTTTATATGTATTTATGCATGCATGTACATAGATAGCTGCACAATGAAATATGTAAATACTTTTTGGGATCTGCGACGCTTACTCGCAACTCGATCTTTATCTCGAAGTGTTAGACACGTTTTGCACAAAATGTTTCTAAATAGTTAACAGAATTTCGAGTTTCGTGTGGGGATATAGATATTTAAATGGATATGTGGAGTGCTAATATTTATGCACGGTGCATTTGCATTCTCGCAGTTATTTTCCATGCTGGGGGAAAATAAATGGAGTCCAGTGGAGCATCACAAAAATACAGCTACCAGATATTAATTGGCCGAAGCAGGGATTACCAAAGGCTCGCCTTAGCACATATATATATATATATATAAGTACATGTTTCTATTAATAGGTATATAAATGTATACAAAAAAAAAAAAAATCCAGTTTGCGTTTAAGCAATATAATGGCCACTGCTGCGGAAATTAAAGCATAACTTAAGCTAAGAAATCCCCCGGCGCTACGGTCAAATAGCACTCAAAAGATCTTCGCCAGACTCGGCGTGCGTCGAAAGGGATTCCACGAACTGGACGATACGCTGCCCACAAAGCGTGTCTTGGCGGAGGTCTTGAGCCGCAGCTTCGGCTTTGTGGTGGTGCTGGTGGGGCTGGAGGAGCCAGATGAAACGCCGGACGAGCTGGCTGCCGATAACGTTGATATGGAGCCCTTCGACGAGAGTGGCTGCAATTGGAAGCAGTTGGTGAACCAGATCTCTACATGGAGCTGACTATAGCTCACCTTCAGATAGTTGCGATCCATGGGCGTGATGACCTTAAGTTCCAAGGCGGCGCCACACGATTGGATCAGCCGTACGACCTGCTGATGCGAGTACCATTTGACATCCATGCCCGCGATTTCCACAATAAAGTCACCCTCCTTGATGCCGCCCAGCTGTCGAGCGTATTGGAATGGGATCGTTTCGTTAGCTTCCGGTTCAGATTGAACGCTTCAGGCATACTCACGTCGGCCAGCGAATTGATCTCCACGTGTGCTATTATCACGGGCGCATCGCCACGCACATGAAAGCCGAAATTCTCGAGCTCCTCCTTGTACAGACTGCAGCCGGCCTCGTGACTCTCGTCGCCCCTGGGACAGTGGCAATGATAGCTGGTCGCGTCGTGGTACATCGCCGAGCCCTTCTGCAGGCGCACACAACGCGGTGCTGTCCAGTGGCGACGGGCGGAGAATATCGCGATGGGACCCAGTCGCTTGAACGGATCCTCCACCTTGTACGATGTAAAATCCGGACCGGTCAGCGTCAGCGTGAACTTCGAGGAGGCTGCGGAGACAGAATTGGTTATATGCCATTTTTGCGATTGGCCAATTTGCTGGTGGTGTCACCTTCCACAGTGCGTTCAACCAGATCGTCGCACTCGTCGATGTTCTTGACCGGCGCTTGGAGGCAGAAGCGTTCGTACTCCTCCTGGGTCTTGTAGTAGGCCTCCTTGATGACCTGCGTCAGCGATGCTTTGTTCTGCGGAAGGCAGTTCGTTCGGTCAGCCGGTCAGCTGGCTAGCGGTGTGATGGATGGTGGGAAGTGACTCACCTTCAGGTAGCGGCACATGCGCTGCAAGCGCTGCGCCTCCTCATGACTAGCCAGAGCCTCCTTCAAGTGGGTGCGCTTAATGGCAACAACGCTGGCGCCCTCCTCCTCGCACTCGCTGCTGGCCTCGGTGGCACGCAGCGCCTCCCGCGCGTTGCCAATGAACGATTCATTCGACGAGGCCGTCTGGCTCTTTTTGGTGCCCAGCGAGAGATTGTCGCCATCGCCCACAGTGGCATCGATGCTCCGCGCCTCGTAATGGTGTGCCAGCGCTGGATGGATGCGAGTTTGAATTCCGTTTAGGCCAATATGGCACAACGACAAGCGACTCACCTTTGTACAGTTCGGCCTTGAGCGGCACCAGACCCGCCCAGCACTCGGGCAGGTAGGTGTGCGTGTCATTCACTTGGATGTTCTTGTGCATCTCATTGTACTCCAGCGAGAGCTGTGCCGCCTCGCCAGCCAAGTCGCGAAAGAGCTGCAATAATTGGCAATATGATCGGTTCAATTGACAGCTCAAATGCATTATTATATTGCAGATTTCAAATGGGCCAAGTCTCACGTACCATGATTGATAAAAAATCGACAGTGACGAGGTAATGGAACCTGAACACTAGTCTTATAGACGAACTATGTACTCAATATTCAGTTGGTTTGAGTCAAGCTAAAGCCTTCTCTCAGTTGAGAAAATATTATATGGAAATAGTCTGATACAGATTTTTGTAAGTATTCCCACTTGAATAAACTAAATTTCACTTTATTTGTACGCTTTCTGATAAAATGGAAAGCTGGGAATAATATTTTAAAATATAAATTCAACTATACTCATTGAGTTTTTTTTTGTGTTAATATATTAATACTTTTCGGTAGCATTGTTACTTAACAGTGGAAAAGAAAAATCGTTTAAATTATTCGCATGCAGGCAAAATATGTAATTATAGATTTTATTTATGGGCATTCAAACTCTTACATAAATACGCAAAGTTTACTTTAAAGCCAAAGCAGAAAACAATAATAATATAATGCAGAAAGTGTTGTAACAAAAAGATCCAGTGTACCATTGAATATTTATGCAAAGAGAGTTGATTTAAGTCAAGGTCTATTGAGAACTCAAATTCTAATCTCGATTACAAAAGGTAGACCTAGGTTGGGCTAAGGGCCTCAGCTAAATTTAGGTAAATACATATTAGGTTTGGGTGGAACACTTACGTGGCTGGACTCCGTTAGGCCCAGAGCCTCGATCTGCAGCTGTAGCTTCTCGAAGAGGCATTCGCGCGCCTGGGACAACATGAGCGAGACAAGGACATCGAGGACCTGCGGCTTCAGGTCCATCGACGGGGCATTTGTGAATGTGTCGTAGATGTGCCGGAAAATGCCGGCAGCGCGCAGGAAACTGTCAACGGCCGCGTCGAGGCCGCGTTCCGTGCGTCTGTCGTGGCGGGCTCCGATCTGTGTGTAGATGGCGCCCAGATTGAACAGCGTGCAGGCCTTCTCGAAGGCAATTGTCCGCTGGCAGGAGGGCACGCCGGTCAGCGAGTCGTACCACTCGAAATAGACGCCCAAATTGCGATCGGGCGGAAAGAAGCGCCGTTCGACATAATACAAGAGATTGTAGTAGCGGAAGAGCAGCGCCACGCCAAGCGCGTCCCGCGATGGCGTCTTGGAGGCCTGCAAGTGGCCAGAACCGTGGGTTGAGCGTCGACTGTTGCATCGATTGTGAGAAACTGTCGCTTACCTGTCGGGTGTCTGTCATGTCGGCGATGGCATCCATATATATCGAGGGCTCTTCGCTGTAGTGCTCCAGTATGAAGTCCGAAAATGGTTCCATAAAATTGATTTCCTTGGTCTCCTTGAGGCCCAATGGGATCATGGGCATTATGCCTTCATGACTGGAAATTGGCAGGCGAAATCAAGAGTAAATAGAAATGTTTATAATGATAATTATAATAGAATTGGAAGGTTCTTGAATACAGACAACTTGCATTAATAATAATATTTCTAAAAAAAAGTTAAATTATTAAAATAAAAATTACTTAATAATACTCGTCACTTCCGGCAAAAAGCTTATAAGTCTCCAACTAGATACATTTTTTAGATCTAATCAAGTGGAAAACGTGTTACGTATTAAAACATATATGTAAGTAGCGCCTAAAATTTATCCATTTAAATTATTCCCCATCTTCAATTTTCGTGTGCGCCGAACCCTGGAAGCCCTAATGTTGTACGTACATAAATAATGAGGTTTGTATGTATGTATGTATGTATGGTCAGTATTATTCAGCACATTGTGGAAATGTTTTTTTTTCAGTTGTTTGTTTCATATTTGTATTTTTGTCAGTTGTGCATTTAATGACGCTTTTTCACTTTCTTTGTTGTTTTTGCGCTGTGATTTCGTTCCACTCGACGGCGCAAAAAGGCGCTTGACCAGAAACTGATGCGCAAAAATTACAGCTGCCCAGCTGGGTAGCGCCCCATAGTTGTTGCATGCCCCAACCCAACCAGCAGGGCAGCAGCAACTAAAACTAAACTACAAATTTCAACATTTGCATGCAAATCCAAAAAAAAAAAAAAAAATAAAAATAAAATAAAGCAAATGGCAACAAAAATAGCGCAAAAAAATGGCAACAAATTATTTGGGAAATGGGCGCAGGTTGATTTGGGCTTCGCAGCGCCCAGTGGAGCAGTTAATCATTCAAATCGCTCACCTTTCGCTTTGATAGATCTCCACAGATGAGTTGAGCTCGGCCAGCTGCTCCTTGAGCAGCTGCAAATTGGAATTGACGAAGCTCAGCTCCAGAGCGACGGTGTCACGCAGCTTGCGGTTTGTAGTGGCCTAAAAGCACAACAAAATTTTATATAATTTAATTGTTAACATTTGTAATTGAGCAACCTATGAGCAAACCTTGGTCAGGGCAACAGAATCAGAATTTGTGCAGCGAACCTGGAGACTAGGTTCGAACCCCTATGCAATCTAGCGATTTGTTTTTTCTTTATTTTGCCATAAAGAGAAAAGAGTTTATTAGCTTCATGTAATGTCCGTCTTGGGGACAGTTTGCTACGAGCGAAAGAGCTAACATTTTTTGGTTACGCTCACAAAGCCATATATCTTTGGGGTCAGATAAAACGAGAAATGGATTCATCAAATTAGACATCTTCTCACCGTTTCGACGGTTACAACCGACTACAACATTCCTCGTTTTATTTTTGTTTTGTAGTCATAGTAAAATGACGAAGACACTCTTTCGGTTGCTTGATACTCGTTTTATGGTTATCGAAATTATAAAAAAATGTACATAGAAACACACCTTGTACAAATTCTCAGCCCCAGCGCGCAAACGCAACTCCTTGTTGATCTCCTGGTTCAGTTTGCAGCGCCGACTTTGCAATTTGCCGCGACAGGTGGCCGCTCGAGGATCGGAGCCCTGAAACAGAGAATGAAAAGCGAAATTAGAATAAATATATTTATTATCAAAAATTATACATATGTAGAACTAGGATTCTAGGAGTCCAAACCCGAAACTTACTGTCTGGTTTATTTAATAATTATTATTGATGTGGGTGTATTAGAGTCCTGTGGATATATAATAAATACACGATCTGGTATTGGATTAAGTGCCACATACAGAGATTATGTCGCTAACTGCTTTAATGTCGTTGTTGAACTCATTTCAAATGTTTTATAACTTTTCAAAAGGGGGACAAACTGAAGGGTTTTTTCAAGGCATAATTTGTTTGGGACGTGCCAAGCGAACGCAACAAAGTTGATTGACTTTTTTACGGCACTCAAGCTTGAAAGACGGCTAACGTAATGCAGCAACAACAATGCGCGAAACAAGAAGCAAGTGGAAAGGCGAAGTGCAAAACGCATACAATTGACGTAGAAAGAGAAATAGAAATAGAAATAAGTACTAGAAATGAAAATGGAGTTCTTGGTTCTTGAGGAGGAACTTTGCAACTGTTGCAACTGCAACTGCCACTGAAAACTGATGGCACAGAAGATAGTTGGGCTACACTGCGCCAGAAAAGAGGTAAGTTTGCCATTCTGCGCAACTCAAGTAAACACTTATGGAAAAGTTAACATACTAAATGAAATATCTAAAGGCCTAAATGTTTCGTGAGGCTCGAGAATTTTGATATTAGATTGATAAAGAAAGCCCAGATGATTTCGCTCAGTGTTGTTGAGCCCTTGCAAAACTGCCAAACAATAACAAAAGCTCGTCGAGTTATCTACAACCTGTATATATGCAGGTGCTCATAGTTATAAAAGGCCAATGTGCCGGGGCCAACAGCGTAGAAGTAGGAACACCGGTAAACTTGGCTATGGCTAGGCCGTAATTACGTTGCGTCCACGTTCACACATTCACGTATTCACGTATTTGTACGCCAACGCAGCGTGACACGATCGCAATACTCGTAAACGGAAGTAGGAAGTCATCGTCACGACGCTGCACATTCTGGCTATGGGACCTTCTTTATAGGGTGTGCGGGAGCTCGGGGGAAGAACTGGGCATTACAGAAAACAAAAACACCTTAATATGCATTGTCTGTACGCCTTTCGTGCCTGATGCATTATTTCTACTTGAGTTAAGAACAGCGAGGTTTCCAGCTCGCTGCTCAACTTGAGTAGGGTAAACAAGTGACATACATACATCTATATATATATGTACGCATACATATGTACCTAAGTCAACATGAAGAAAATATGTACACATATATAACTTGCTGCCGCAATCAAAATCAATCAGTTAATATGAAAACAAACCTGCTGAGTTTGATCGTTATAGACATAACTATTATTTGAGAATATAATCGCCATAATGTGACCATGGAGGACAATGAGCAAAAGTTGCTGAATGAGAAACAAATTGCGATCAATTTATGAAAAGTCGCATATTAAGATATAATCGGTGAAAAGAAATCGATTCAGATGAAAGTTGGGACTTGTGTTCAAAGTTATTAATGTAACCATAAAAACAGAAAACAAGCTAAAGAATTGAAAGCAAATCAAAAACAAAGGAAAAGAAGAAATGAAAACAAAATGTTTGGTGTGGCAACGATTTTGAGACTATCGGATCTATTCATCTAAAAATTCTATTCACTCAGACCTCAATGCTTTTTCTATTCTGCTGACACAATGGAGAAAGAGTTTGTCCGTTTGTTCAACTTAAGTTCTTCTATTTGAACTAGCGAACGTAACTATAAAATATATATGTTGCTATAAACCACATCAACTTTGGAAATAGTTAAATCTTTAATAATATTTTTATAGAATATTATATTATATATTTTTTTATTATATTTTACGGTTAAGGTTGTAGAAGTAAGAGTAAAACATTTTGAATATCCATTACAAGAACTAAAAGGCTTTTACGGAAGTGCAACGGATCTTTTTTTAAACAACATCTGATTCATGTCTTATATTTGGTTTTCTGATAAACATAAAAAGTTCTTAAAATACTAATTTTGTTTTTGTCTTGTCTGGACATGACGACATGACAAATTTAAATTTAGGTATCCGACTCTTGATTTGACACGAATTTTAACTTTCACCACATTCCACCTTGTTATCCAACAGGGAATAGAGTATGTGGGAGTCGGGCGTGCTCACCCAGGTCTCTATCCCGATCAACTCGATAGCGTGTATAATTAGCGATGGCAGCCAGGAGTTGCAGTCAGCTTCAGACTGTGGCCAGTGGCCAACTATGAACTCCTGCCTCGAGAGCGCCGCCCAAGGTTAAGGGTTCAACTGCAGATGCGGCTGGACATCGGCGGCTGCTGATGGGCTGGCTGGTGGTTAGTTGTGCGGAGGACTATTGACAGCAGGGCGAGATCCAAAGCTGGTCTGCGGTTGCAAGCGGCCCGTTGAGTGTTTGCTCTTTATAATTTACCGGCCGGAGCTGGCAGGGTAAGCGAGCCGAGGTGAATGCATTTTCAAATTGTGTTTGTCAATTTACGTTTTTGTTTTGAGTTGGCGTGTTCTGCATAATTAAAAGCGACAGCGGGGGCCGAGGAACTGTGGGCCAAGCCTTGGACGTAGTTTATGACCGTCTTCGGCAACAAGAGGCGACACGGCCACGCGGATTCGGCAGCCCAGCGCCTGGCCACAAAACAAATGGCGCCCGCGCCGCAATGCCCAACCAAATGGCGGGGCGTTGAACTCGGCGAGCGGCGTGCGGCGTGCTCGGGACGGATCGCCATTGCCATCGCCATGGGCCTCAGCGGATCGACGTTGAGTCGCCTGGCATTAGACATGCATCAGCATCGCCTGCACGTGCTTGAAAAGTCAATGCACCGAGCCACGCGGCGGTTGGGCGATGGGCACTTGGCCGCTGGCCCGAGCAGGGGGCCCAGTCGAGTGTGCGAAATGATTGCATATAAATAATGTGCATACTTTACATACACTATATATATATATGTGTGTATATACAGATAGTTGTCCAGATTAACTGATTAACCGATTATCTGCACAAGTGGCTGGTCGATTTTGATTGCGGTTTCAGTTTCGGTTTCGCTTTCAATGAAACACGGCGGGCAAAAGCACTGATCAAAATCTAAAGCAACCAATTGCCGTGCGCCGCATTTGTAATCCGGAATCACTTAAGGCCCGGAGCGCATGCAAATGACACGGCCAAACATTGAGCATCGGTCACATACGTACATAAATACAAATCAGGGCCCAATGTTGCCGAATAATGCATGAAAGCGCCCGAAATGGCAATGGGAATTTCAGTTTTCAGTTTCAGTTTCAATTTCTGTAAGCTGAAATAAACGAAAGTGCTTCGAGGGCCACGCCAAGTCAATGATCAAAAGACCTATCGATAAAATTATCGATCGCTGAGACAGTAGAGCAATTAAAATGTTAGTCAATAAAAATGTTTAAAATTTCAACAATTACTATTACATCGATAATAAACCGATAAAATATTAACCGGTTTTGATTAAACAAATAATCGATAAAACGATTGCACGATAACGCGACCCTGAAAATTCTACTAGCATAAATGCCATTTGAAAAAAGCAGCGCGTAAATTTTATAATTGTTCTTCTTCTTTTTGAAATTGACCAAAATTTTTGCAATCTTAATGATGTCTTGCGTGTTTTTGCCTCATCTGCTGCTTCTAGTATTTATTGGCAACTAATTCCATAGAACCCAGTGTCTATTTCATGGCGCCCGCTGGCAGTTCATAATTGTGGCAAAGATCAAAGAATCACGACCTCGTTATTATTCTTACTTCATGTTGTTTCATAACGGCTACCGTGTCTGGCTTCTGGTAAAGGGATTTTGGCTCTTTTTGTTTTTTGTCGGTTCGGTTTCGCTTAATATAAGCCAATGTTGGTCCATATTCAAATCGAAGGGCCCATTTGTAATCATTGGGAAGCCAGAGTTTTTGGTCATTTCACAATCATATTCATAGTATTCACAGTATCCACAGCATTCATACTTGCTATGTAACACTTTCTAGAGCCCCAGCCGCACATTCCGACACCCCGAAAACCTGTTGTTGCTGTCGGTTGTTTTGTTTGTTGTGTGTGCTTGTGTTTTGGCTAGTCGTACTTTCACCTGTTTTAGGTTTTTTTCGCGTTTCGGTTTAGTGTTATTTGGTTTTATTTTGCTTTACAAATCGGGTTAGAGTCATTAATTAAAAGCACACACACAGGGCGGCAGAAATAGACATTTTGGACAGCATCTATGTATAATTTGTTTTTTTTTTTGTTTTTCTTTTTTTTTTTTTTTTTGGGGGCATTCTGTTAGTCACAGTTGGCCGCCGATTAGCCCAGCTATTGTTGTTCCTGACAACAGCGACCCACTGACTTTGTTATATGACCCGAAACCCATCAGAGACGTTCAGTACAAATAGCCAGAGCGCCTTTTCATAGCAATGCGTGTGATGGCCCAAACAGTTACCCTTTACAGGGTAGTGAGCAGTCGATATTATTTTTTATTTTTTTGAAATTTTTTATTTATTGCTTTGCAAGGTCTCGCTGCCTTATGAACTTATAGTAAAATTCATTTTCGCCAGGTTTTTTTAATAAGGTTTAACAAATTTTAAAAAATTGGCTAAAAAAAAAATGTTAAGTGAGAGTGTATTTTTATAAAAAAAAAACTAAATATGTGTGATCAAAATCCATTTATAAAACGATCACACAAATTACATACAAAAAAGTGCAAAAATAAAATAAATTCGAAATATAGAAAGCAACGCAAAGTGTCGATATTAAATTTCCTCTGAAATTTCTCAAGCACTTTTAACTAGAGCACTCGTGTAAGGGAAAATTTGCATATCATTAATGTCAAAATTTCAACGTGTTCTTTTTCGATTTACATTACAAACAATTTCCATTAAATACATTGGAGACACAAGCACTTATTGCGAGTTTTTACTGTACTGGGCTTAGCTTTGCCATTGGGTAGATCATGTTTTCTAAGCTTTGCAATTGAAGATGAACTGACAGATGAAACAAACACGAATGCGCCCACGGCTATGAAGGCAACCTGCAGCTGCAAAATGCCACAGCAATAGCAACAACAATAACAGCGGCGGCAGCAACAAGCAGAACAACACCAGAAATAATAGCAACAACAGCAGCAACAACCTGTTGCCATAGTGGCTAAGTGACCCACATGTTGGCAGTCGCAAAACTTGTTCACATTCAATAATACAAATCGGTTAAGAGAGAGAAAGAAAAATGCGCAATAAAAATCAACGGCCACAAAAATGCTCGTAAATATGCGTGTTAGCGGCTGCTGTTGCTGTTGCTGTTGCTGTTGCTGTTTGCATATGCATCAACAGCAACAACACAGGCGGCAACATCCACGAGCTAAAAGCCAAGAGGCGAGAGCCAACAGATATATATCTGTGCATTTAATCGCGCACACAGCTCACCTGGGCCTTGCGTAGAGGAATGCTGAACACTTGACAAAAGCAACAAAAGCAACAAAAGCAACAAACGTAACAAAAACAACATCAACAGCAACTAAGAGCGCCGCCAGCAGCAACAACTATTCCATCGCACAAGTGTCGACTCGTTCTGACTCTTAACTGGTTTTTGAGGTCGTTAGGCAGCAGCAGCAGCAGCAGCAGCAGCAGCAGCACCAACGGCAACAACAACCCGGCAGCATCAGCCCGTTAGCTGCAAAGAGCGAGCTGGATTGCTCGGCCCGGCTGATAACTGTAAGCGGCAGCAGAATTCGAGTTTCGGGAAATTGGAACACACATTTTGGCTCTTATTGATTTTGGTTCGGTTTTGTGTGGCATAGTGAAAATATTTTTCGCCAAATGCCAAGTTTAGCCGCCGTTAGGCTCGTTAGGCTGGCCCCAATGATGCGGCAATGATAAATGCGCTGGGATCGGTCTGCAGCCAGAAGCACCGTTTCAGCTGCGGCTGCTGCGTCGGCTGTTGCTGTCCCAATCCCATTGCCTCATTTGGGGAATCGAGCTGTGTTTTCGGGCACAAGAGACACAAAAAAAAAAAAGTCAGTTTATGCCTCTTACTAAAAAAAAGTGTATACAAATGATGTAGACATTAAAACATTCTATTTTCGAATTTTTAATTTCTCACAAAATGTTTTGCGGACATATTCAATTTTCGGTACAAATTTGTGATATGAGCTATTTCAAAGTCAAGTAATCTCGCTTGATATCATGGCAAAGCAGATCTATCATGTTGTCTAGGGATTACTCTGATCGAGTCCCCTGGAACTATTTCCTGCTCCCATATATAGAAGTCAAGTATTAACTAATTTGGAATGAAACGTTGAAAGAATAATTGATTTGCTTCAACGATAAAAAGCACGAAATGTTGTTGATTTATTTGCCAACCGTAATGAAAATGATTTGACAACAAAACAAGTTGAATGTTGTTCCCAGTGGGCGCATCGTCGCATCATTAAATAATTAACTGCTAATGACATTACGTGCTACGTGGCATATTGAATGCAAATTGTTGGCCCAGCTTAAATGGTTAACAATAATGGCTAAATTGCCGAATTAAAGCAAAACACCCACCACAATCACACAGACGGCCACAGATACAGCTGCATCTATGTGTGTAGATACTTATACAACACTTATTCTGAGTGGTCTATACATGCCAGCTCCGATTGACGCCAAATTATTAGAGGGCAATTGTCGATGTTGTTGCTGTTGTTGTCATTGGTGCTGTTCTAATCACATGATGAAAGAAAACCAATTTGGCTGGAAAATGTACTGGAAAATTGGCATTGCCGTGCACTGCCATAAGTACCGAGTGAGTTACTCGTAAATACCTTGGCTTGTTTTGCGCCGCCGTTGATTTTCCCACATTTGAGTCCAACTTACCCGAATCACGTATAGAAATTGCTTAAGCCCCAACAGTCCCCTATCCCCGGCCTTAGATGCTAGTGGGCGCTTAAAAGCTACAGCAAAAAACATAACAAAAACAACAACAGCTACAGAACATTTGTTAAAATGTCAGCTGATAGGCTGCGGCTGCTCAACTATGCAATACCCTTTATAAAGGCAACTTTTAATTTTGTAAGCAAATTTTAAATATTTTAGATGTTGCTTAAAATCAACTTAAATTAAAACTGTATACATGTGTGTAAAAATAGAAGACACAATTTGTTTTTATTGGACTTTGCTGATTTTTAAAATTTTATTTACAAGGCAAAAGCAAATAGATTAGATTAGCAAATAGAAATAAGGAAAGAAAAAAATCTCTTCTTCTTTTTTTGTTTTGAAAATACTTGAATATTTTTCCTTCATAATTAAAATTTATATATATTTATATATCGATTGTTTATAATAAATAAATAAATAAATTTTGATATCTGCTTCTTTTTATACTTATATATATCTGAGTGCAGATGCAGTGTTATTGAGTGGATTCAAACGATGTTTATCTTCGGCACCAGCATGCCCTGTGTGCGGTTTTAACTGGGTATAATTTATTAGCTAGAACCAGGTAGAGAGTCAGCATTTTAAGTGGCATGCGTGGTGGCCTCAAGCGATGCGCCACCAAGCATTCCGATGTGGGAATTCGTCTGTCTTTGGACTTTGAATGTAAGCCAAGCGCTTTATTTGCATTCAAACGCAAATTAAACATGTGCATGTGTGTGTGTGTCTTTTTTTGCAGGTGTGTGTGTGTGTGTGTGTATTTTCAATGGCGGCAAATGTCAAAACTCGCAGCTGCCATAAGTAAGAATTGTGCGCGAGTACTCGAACTCGAAGTCGAACTCAAGTATTTGTTGGTTCATCACGTAGGTGGGCGCATTTGCAATATTCACGTTCCGCATATTTAGGCGACTGTCCGTCAGCGTCGACGTCGACGTCGACGTCGACGTCGCAGTCAGCTGTCTGGTCTGCTGCTTCTACAGCCAGTGGCTAACTATTTAATTGTTTGCCAACTTGGCAAACCCGATCAAGCCAAATTTTTGAAGATCTGGCGAACGCACGTGTGGCCACTTTTCGGCGTGGGCGTGAATGGGGCTCAGTAATATCACTTAATATAATAGCACTTATTATATTATACTACATATGTTTAAATCATTAACATTTTAGTGTGCCTAAACGGCCGCTTACCATTTGCTCCAATTTGAGCAGATACGACAAAGGCGATTTGCAAGTCATTTTAGTTGTTGCTTTTATTTTTGATTTCTTTTGTGAACTTTACACATAAAAACAAAAAAAAACAAAAACAAAAAACGAAAAACCAACAAAAAGATACACAATAAATAAATTGGAATATAGTATTGGAAATCAACAACAATTTGATTCAATTCAGCGAATTTTATATTCCATTTATTGAATACACGCAGCCACTGATTGAATATATCGAATAATGCATATAAAAGAGAAACAAGTCATATTCATATTGTACGCTGACCTTGGGGTCTTCCACTATTTACATACAATTTGTTGCGTTACAAGTGGGTCAATCGAAATTGCGAATGCATTTTATTAGGTTCACAAGTTCAAGCAAGCACAAAAACAAATGGCTTCAAAAAAATATATATTTGAGAGAACGACACTCGCGCGGCGTTAAGCAACAACAAAGAAACACGTCCGCAATCCTCAAGTTGCAGACAAGAACAGTTCTTGGCCAGTCTTCTAAAGCATTGGCAATAGTCCAAAGCCACAGCTGAGCTCTGCGTGTTCTATTCTGAGATAAACACATAGTCGAGGAAAGAGAGCCAGAAAGAAAGAAAGAAGAAGCAAGAGAGCTGCAGCAAGAAATGGGCAAATCTGCGGCGACCTGGTCAGGTGGCTTTTTGTTACTTCAGCTGTTGCTGCTGGCCCCAAACTTACACACACACTCAGCCCCAAATAGAAATGTGTGTGTATCTATGCTAATGAAGTAACAAAATGAAAGCCAAAACCAAAGATAAAAAAAAAAAAAAAAAAAAAAAAAAACATTCACAAAAGGCGCCTCAATTTTGGCTGAGAAACGATGTCAAATCTAGCAAGCGGCAAGTGGCATTAACAGGTGCAGGAGCCGGGCCAAGTTCAATGGCCAGGCGGGCGGAACTGCCAAGTCACAAGATTCACAAGAATCACACTTGAAGAATGCGCTGCGGCGTCTGACAGAACTCTGTGGCAGTTTTACAGTTAAAACGCTTTACACGCTGTCATCCAGCGGCTAAGAGAAATGGCTTCCTTTTGGCCACATCGCATGCCGACAGCCGCTGCTGCTGCTGCTGTTGCTGTTGCTGCCGTGGCAGTTGCAGCTTCAAATCGCTGGCAATCATAATTCAATTGAATTAAATTCAGTTAATTTGGCACGCAATTTGGCCGCCCTGTGGGCCACTTAAATTGTCCAATTGACACGCACATCATGCGCAACTGGACCTGAGCCCGAATGCACCACAATCCAACCACCTATAAAAGGCGCAGCTGCCGATGCTATCGGTATCAAACGGGTCGCATCTCTGTTTTGCCAATGTTCCGTTTCAACTTTGCTCTGGTGGTGCTGGCGGTGCTGCTGCTGCTGCTGGCGGTTTTCGGCTGGGGACATCCGCCGGCAACGACCGTAATGCCGGCGGCGCTGATCAGCGGACCGGGTGGCGCCTACGACGACAAGTTCGACAATGTGGACATCGATGAGATACTGGCCCAGGAGCGGCTGCTCAACAACTACATCAAGTGCCTGGAGAGCGTTGGGCCCTGCACACCCGATGCCAAAATGTTAAAGGGTAATTTTGCAATTCAATTTTTGCAATTGAACGCGAATAACAATCGATGACATTCGACAGACATCCTGCCCGATGCGATGATGACGGACTGCGTCAAGTGCACGGAGAAGCAGAAATATGGCGCCGACAAGGTAACCCGTCATTTGATCGATAACCGGCCAGAGGATTGGCTGCGCTTGGAGAAGATCTACGATCCGCAGGCCACCTACCGCATGAAGTATGAGGAATCGAAGAGCCCCAATGGCAAAAAGGAAACGATTGAGCTCAGCGCCTTGGACCAGGCCCAGGGCGACTCCTAAAACGTCCAACAACAATCCAAAGCAAATGCAAATGCAATAATTCCAAGTAATTACCACATACAGTAGCTACCAAAAATATATATGCGCATATACACATATTATTTCTTTTTGTCCGCACCGTATTACGTAAATAAAACATTATTCACCAGTTGGACTCGTTTTTAATTTCAAATATCCAGTTGGTCGTGCTCATAAAATGTTCACTTCAAATATTTAATTATTCATTGTCTCCGTTGGTGGAACTAATGTCGTTTTTAACACTTAGTCCCCAAAAAAAAAAAAACGTTTTTCCAGTCACGAAACAAT
The DNA here is from genome assembly GCA_035047465.1 of Drosophila sordidula. Lineage (NCBI taxonomy): Eukaryota > Metazoa > Arthropoda > Insecta > Diptera > Drosophilidae > Drosophila > Drosophila sordidula. The sequence goes on along the minus strand of JAWNPQ010000136.1, from coordinate 2,999,054 downwards.
AGAATTGCGTACGAAAGAATTTCACACAATTTTTGGCAAATGTTTATTTTTATTTTTTTTTAATGGCAATCACAAAACTTACATGTGAAATTCTACAGCAAGATCTTAATGACAGCGTTAAAGTATTTTCAGTTAAATCAATCTTCAGACTTGACGAACAAATAGCAGTTGTATAAAAAAAATTTTGCTTTACCTCAGAACAATTTATAGTCAATAGAATGAACAAGTGCCTTGAATTTGATGATCAACTAATTTGCATATACTTTGCCTTTTGGTTTACGAACGAAACCTCTTTAATTGTTTATATCTTTTTTTTTTTTTTTTTGGATAAAAACGTTTTAAAAGAACGCGTGAACCAAATTAAATAGAGTCCTAAACGTTTTTGAGATCGAGAAACTCATAAACACAGGCTTGGCAACTTGGCCATTAATAATAATACTTTAACTGTTGCATAACATAATTGTGATCAGGTAGAGGTATAAATAAATAATAAATAACAAAAGCCAGAGCTTGTATAATTTCTGGCAATAAATATTGAATAAATTATGACGAAATTCTAACCAGAAATTTGATAAAAATGAACTCTAGGAACGGCCAAATAAATTGGCTACCTACTCTGGAATTTGTGTGTATGTACTAACGTGTGTATGTGGATATATGCACATACATACCTACAGATATGTTGTTTGTGTACGTACAAGTGTGCACACATTGTTATCACAGGCCCATCTTTAGGTTTTATTGTGGCACAAAAGTTGACGCACCGCATCAGCCGCAGCAGCAGCAACAACAACATCATCATGATGATCATCATGATCATCATTATCATAAATTCCATCAACACACCCACATCCAACGGCTGCGAAGGTGAGCCCCAGGGCCCACTAACGAAATGCGACATCTGGCCAAAAAACAAAAAAAAAAAACAAAAACAAAATATAGGTGTGGCCCAAAGCCAGTGGCTGTGGCCCCAAACCAAACGATGCGTTCCAAACAATTCGCATGCTGCAGCAGCCTCCAGTTAGTCAATTGTCTGGCAACCAACGGCAGCCAACTGCAGCAGTGGCAACTCAATTGTAAAATGGTCAAGAGCCGCCACAAAGTTGAACGAACCCGCCAGTTGGCTAACGTCGATGCGATGCGATTTAGTACGGTTCGGTTTTGGCTTTGGTTTTGGCTTTGGTTTTGGCTTTGCTTTTGGTTCGGATCGGCTTGGCTTCGCTTGGGGGTCGCCCTGTTGGGGACGTGCCCGCCGCATTGGCAGCCAAACTTCCGGTTTCATTTCATTTGGTCGTAAACACGGCTATATGGCAGCAATTCAAACGATTCAAGCACAGGCAAAACAGTTGAAGTTGTTTCATTCGGCTTTCGACTCAAATTCATTTGTGTTAGCCCTGTTGGCGGTTGGCGTCGCTGCCGCCGCATCGGCTTGCGGTGGGCTCCGCTCGGCTTTGACTGTCAATCAAATTTGTTGATGGTTTTCCGTTTGCCTTTGACTGCAATACCATTTCCCATGAATGTTATTGCTGTTGTTGCTGTTGTTGTTGTTGTTGTTGTTGTTGCTGTTGCTGTTGCTATTGCGGCTGCACTGCAAAGCTGCTGCATTTACAAGCTTCTAAAGTAGCTCACTCTTTCCGGCTGCATTGCACATTGGTCCAGAATCATGTTTAAACTAATCGAAAACCAAACCAATATTTGGATATTTCTGAATAATCTCAAGTGAATGAAAAGTACCATACCAAGAATAGAGAACAGACATAGATCGATTTTGACGCAAGTCGATAATTTTGATATCGATATTTCGCTTTGTTAAGATACTATTTGTTTTTTTTTTTTAAATATCAATAATAATATATTTTATTACACAGACCGAAATCTTTATATATTTTGGATATTACGTATAAGAAAAAAAAGTCGATTAAAAACAATTTCTTTTTAAATAACCCATTTTGGTTCGGGTTCAGTTCATATTTAAAAACTTTGCAATGGTATATATTTACTTCTGCATTAACTTTCGAGATTTCATCAATTTTTCGTATTTTGCGATAGTTTTAAATTTACAACTATGTTCGATCAAGGATGCAGTAAATAACGAGAAGAGGCATCATCGGGTTAGAACGCTTGCGGCACTGTTAGCAGCCAGTTAGTTGCATAACACTGGCTAATTGCGCCAAAGACAAACGCATTGCGTTCTACCAACTATAAAGCAATCACTTTTACGATTTTCCATCGTTATTAAGTATCTGGCAGCCGCATGGGGAGCCCATGAGGGTTTCCTGCCAGCCAGAATAAGGGGATATCTGGCAATAGGGGTCCGATATGTATGTCCAGAAGCGGGAACATCAACTAGCTTTATTTATTACCACCAGTATATATGTAAAAGGCGCCTTTTGGATGAATGACCTCGACCCGCCGCAGCGCTGACTTAAACGGCTTCGCAACGCGAGAAATAACACACACACACACACACATACACATAAGAGTCTGCCAGTGCGTTGACTTGGCTAATAAATATGACACATGATTATGGGGCGGAGCCAGGAGGCGGACAGCCGGACAGCCGGACAGCGAAGGCAGCTACCCTGTTATGTTGCCCGTATCCATGTCCATGTTATAATTTGTCTTACCAATTTGTTGTTGTCTTGGCTGTTTTTTTTTTGTTTTTTTTTTTCTTTTGTGCCCTGTCCCTCGAGTGTTTTGCAATTTTCATGCCACAACTTGCATTTGAATAATAATAATTATGTGCTCGTAACGCGCTAGACAAGAGGCAAATGTCAAAACCATAGACCTCCACTTGCCAACAGTACAAGCGAGCACATCTCCACGCCCATTCCCCCCCTGGCCGGAACGTTTAGCAACTGTTACGAATGTCGTCCAAAAGAAAATGTCATTGTCAACGGGTCGCAGCGTTTAATAAATGAATTATATAATTACGAGTTGGTAGATCTTTTTTTTTTTTTTTTTTTAATTTTTCATATTTATTTTTTTTGTTGTTTTGTTTGAAACATTGCATGCAACGCCTCGTTATCCGTTACCCGGCTAGCCCGTCCCCCTTTTGCCACTTGGTGCCTGCCACTTGGTGCCTGCCACTTGGTGCCTGCCACTTGGTGTTTGCCACGGTCGAGCGAACACCGCGAAGTGCACGACTGGCGACACTTTAGCGTTAGTTTGTCTCATTTGCATTCGGTTTCAAGTTCACTTCATGGGCAATTGTTGCTGCTGCTGCCGCTTCTTAGCTGCTTCAGTTGCTGCCAATTGGCAGCTGAGTTGATTGACTGTCATCGGCTGATTGGATTTCCTGTGAGGCGCGCGACTGGCCGCTTATTAGCCATGGCTAAATTATTGACTTCCTTTCGGCCGGCCGCATATCATTTGCCTTTTGCGCCGGTCCGGTCAATTGCGAAAAGGAAAAGGAAAAGGAAAGCAAATGCCAGCTAAGAGCACAGCCCGATAATTGCGATATTATAGTACTTGGTACTCGGACCGGTTTGCCGCCAGCCGAACAGCTCAAAAGTTAGCCTAGAATCTTAATGCGGCTTTCAGGCCAAACACACAGGTGCTCACATCTTAATGCCATGCGCCAGAACTGGGCTCGTTGCCACTGACACACTTGAGTTGGGCAAATGTGGCCAAAACTATGCTACGCTGCTGGCTGCCCAGCTGGCCCCAACTGAGTGGGTCAAGGTTTCTGAAGGTAGCTTTTTCAAAATTACCTACATTATCTTTAAATAGATTCATTTAAGCCAAATTCAATAAGTTGATTGATTGCTATATATCGAAAATTGCAAGAACTGCGATTTTCGTTCAAATTTACCCTTGAGTTTCTGTTTTGCGAAGTTAATTGTTTGCATTTTTTTAAGCATGAAGTACGGTTAACAAATTTTTCAATTTCCGAAAAAGAAAATCATTCCGTAGAACACTGAATGCTAATAAAAAAAAAAATACTTTTTTCCGTAGCATTTTCTGTAAGTCTTTTAAAAATAAAATTTCAACCAAGTTTAAATATATTCGACATTTGTTAAGTATTTATTTAGATTTATATTAGATATATAGTCACAATGTATTATGGAATATTTCTTGAATTTCATCTTTGAGCTGTTGTGACCTACAATGGGCCAGAGATTTTCATAATTGTTTGCTGAAGTTTGTGACGTTGTTTTAGCCTTGGCTTGTTTAAAGTTGGCCTAGCAGAAAAATACGAGAGTCAACGAAAAAAAAATAATGTCAATAGCCCGCTTAATTGTTAATTGTTACCTGGGCATGCTCAACATGAAATTTATGTGCACTTGCCGGCAATTACAATTACAATTACAATTACAATTACATTACGATTACGATGGCGATTACGATTACGATTATGATGATGAGCATGAGGATGCTAATAATGTTGAATTCAAAGAGCGGCGTTGACAAAAGCCAAACAAAATTGTTCAAAATTGTTTTTAATGCTTTAAAAAGTCATGCAAAACAAAACGGAAACTATATAAGTTAATCAACCTGATATCTTGTCCATAAATGTACATATAAGATATGTGCATTCTTCGAGACATTTTTGAGCCAAGCACTTGACAGTTGTAGCTGAACTGGGCTAATGCCCAAAGCTCGCCTTTGTTTTGGTCAACTTTCGGCTGGCGCATTAAAAAGCGACATAAAACAGTTTAAACCTAAAACAATTGCAGCTCTTCTAGCCGTAGCTGTGAAATGGCTGCGTCAGAAATTTTTTTTTATTTTTATTTTTATTTTAATTTTTTTGTATTTTTTCTTTTTGGTGACTGCGTAATTTTTGGGTTTGCTCTGCCCAGCTGCTGGGATTTTAATGAGGTATTTCGATTTTCAGTTTTGCCATGAATCCCTCAACTTTGACTTATGGCCACAGCAAGGGGCAACAGCAGCAGCAGCAGCAGCAGCAACAACAACAGCAACAACAATTTCCCAGGCGCTTTGAGCTAATGAAACGTTACAAACAATGGAAAATGCCGCCGCTAGTTTTTGTTATTGTCATCGTGAATTGTGGTTGCTGCCGCTGCTGCTGTTGTTGTTGTTGTTGTTATTGTTGTTGTTGTTTTTGGTTTACAGATATTTAACCGTGGTAAACATTTGGCCGCACATTTCCATATCAAATAGCTGGCAGGGCATTGCCTTCGATCTGGCAACGCTGTGCAATTTGCCTTGACATTTCTTGGCCGCAAGAGATCAAATAACTGAGCCATCAAGCGGCTCAAAAACATGAAAAACACTGCTTAAAACAACTAAAAAATCATGCAATACCCTGTAGTTAGTGCAGTTACGACTCCATTTATTCGGATTGCATTTTATAAGCTGCCATTAAAGTCTGAACTGGGCCCAAAAACAAATATACAAGTTTTAATAAACTCGACAAAACTTCAAATTTTCTTGTTGCCGAGCAACATTTATTTTTAGTATATTTTTATATTCGCTTCGACATTCCTCTTTCCCGCAAGAGGGAGTTAAAAAAAAACCAAAACATATTTTTAATATACCAAACGATTTAAGATTCGACTAACCGATAGTTACAATAATCATCTTTTTTAATTCCTGCACGTATCGGGCATTATCAGGCTGCGTCCGGGCGAAATGAGGGTGGTACAAATATGTTGCCTGGCCTTATCGTAATACCCATGTAGCAACTATGTACTTGCGTAATAGGGTTAAGCAATCGATGCGTAACAATAACCCAAATTGCCTGAGCCAACAACAACAGAACGTTAACCGTGTAACGGAAACGATAAGGAAATGAAAATGTCAACAAATTAAAGCCGAACAAGAAGTCAATCGCTCATGAGTTTACTGCAGTAGTTTACCCGCCTACCTGCCACAGGTGTGGACGCCAAAAGAATTCACTGGGACTATTATGGCAACACTTTTGCGGCCAGTCATAAATGCTACCATTTTGTGTCCATTTTCAGTTGCATTCAACAGCAACAACAACAAGAGCAGCGGCGGCAACAAAGGGCTATAAGTAAACACCAGCGATAAGTCTCGCAGTGGGGCAAGCATATAAAATGCATTAAATACCGCTCGGCAACAACAATAACAATAACAAAACAAAAAGGCGACTCACAAATAAAAAAAAAAAAAAAAAAACAAAACATGTCAAATGCTTCGATAGAACCAAACTGAAAACCAGCTTATTAGTTAAGGCCAAAAATCTGAAAACAACTTGGAATTCCAGTTGGAAAAGGAGAGAGACAGAGAGAGAGAGAGAGAGAGATGCCGTAGCCTTTATTTGAATTCGTTTACGGGATTCCATTTAGGGTCTTATAATGGAATTCTGCTTGCATGTGGTCAGCCGTGGTAGAAGGTTTGCATATCAAATGAGTTGATCTGAACAACAGCATAATACACTTGAAGGACTTCTGAAGAACAGTGGTCAAAAATGAAATGAAAATCATGACTCGCTTTTTGAGTCTACCGTACAATATATCAACTGGAATAGCAACCATACGATACCATATCATACGATAATTTAAAAACTAAGCTATTGGCGTTATTTTATGTAATGTGCAGTTAGTTAGTACCTAACTGTCCGACTAACTTATCTCTTGCGCCCCTCACTTCTCGCACTCATTCTATTATTTATTACATTTGCTTACTCACCAACGAGAACATTAAAGCCTGAAGGCAGTACTTGAATTCGTGAGAATCACAAAGGAAGGTGACGTTTTTGAGGGCCCCTCTCTATAAGTCACTTACTCGTTCGTCGATTAATTTGTGCTGCTCTTCCTCTACTTTATCTCTTTCGCTTCTCATAATTATTGCTCTGATGAGGTGTATATTTAATAGTAATATTTTTTTAAATTTTTGTTTCAATTATAAAACAAATTGTCTCTGTCACTCTCTTTTAATAATATCATATTTATAAATCATTTTTGTTGTTGTTAAGATTGTATTTTTATAATATTTAGGTTTTGTTTTGTATGCTGTCTGGCACTCCTTGTAAATATTGCCTTTGGCTGCAGGTTAAAAGCATAAGATACACACACTCGCACACACACGCACACACACACAGGCAAGTGCACGCATAATTCGTTTCACTTGCGCTTTTCTGGTTTGTTGTTGCATTTATACGGATAAGACTTTCAGACCGGGTCGAGAGACAACAACAGCAACAACAACAGCAACAATAGCGAACCAACTGTTGTTGTTTCTGCTGCACGCATTTTAATTTGGCATACGACAGCTTCACCTGTTCGGCCAGTTTTAGCCAATACACACACACACACACACACCCATACTGTTTCACGTACTGCCACATAACAGAAAATCAGACAAAGTCTGCGCGCAGTTTTCAACTGCTTTCTACACTCACACGCATTGGGTGTAGAAAACCAGAGTGAAATTCCTTGAGCAGACTACCTCGCTCCAGGCCAGCCGCCGACCGGACCACACTCAATGGGAAGTTTTTGGGGAATGCGACTGGCGGCGATGCGGAATCGGAATCGGAATCTGAGGCTCAAATCTGGTTCACGATCGCCGCCATATACAGGTTGGGGTCCAAATTGGTTTCCTCACTGGCCGGGCCAGTGTTGTCTGCTAACTAGGCTAACCTGTCGCGCTTCCCTGTCTCACCTCCTCTCTCTCTCGCACACTATCTCACTCTTTCTTTCCTTCTTTCTTCCCCCCCCCCCCCCCTGTTGTTACCTTTTTTGGGTGGTGCGTGTTGCGCAACGCATCAAAAGGCCAAAAATGCCGAAAGTCTGGACGCAACAATTTCCCTCAAAAACTTGTCAAATTTACATAACATTTCGCTGGGCGACCAAATCGGTTATTGTACAATAGGAAATGGAAAATGTTAGTCAAGACCAGGCCCACACCAGAGAATGAGTCGCTTGAGATAGCTTTGGAGTAACATGAAAGTAATTTGCATACTTATTTGGCTTTTTATATTTTTGGATTTTCTTTTTTTTTTTCGGTATTTCTTATATACAACTGCGAAAAAAAAAATAGCACCACTATGACATTTTTTCTTATTGATCAAAAAATAACAATTAGTATTGCGATATTTTAAAAATTTGATATTTAATATATTGCTTAGTATTCCCCCTAAATGAAAAGGTAGTACTTCGGTGTAATGGTAATAGATTTTATTTTTTTTTTTTAATTTTAAGGGAGAAGGTCGAAAAAATGGCGAAAAAAATAATAGCACCACTTTTCAAATATTCACTTAAAATTATAAAAATGAGAAATATTTAAGACCTTCATTATTTAAAGATAATTGTGTGTCAAAACTAAGAATATTTTATCAATTGAATATATAGTTGCGATACCTTTATTGGAAATAAAGGCTGCTTAACGACTTGGCATCGATTCAACCAAGTCCTGGTATCGTTTCAGAGGAATTTTCCACCAGGACTCGTAAATTGCTTGCCAAAGTGATCCGTTGCTAGTTGGTTTAATACTAGCAACTGCCTTTTTGACATTAGCCTATAGATTTTCGATCTGCTGGCTGCACAGCGCACTCCAAAACGTTCACTGGTTTTCTTTTGAACCATTCCTTTGCTTTCCTGGTGGCGTGTTTGGGGTCATAGCCTTCTTGGAAGACCCATAATAGCGCCATTTTATACTCTACTTAGAGTAGCATTACTGCATCTAACATATTGACGCAACCGTGTTGGTTCATTATGAGTTTGGCTCAATGTATTGGACCTACTCCTAATAACAAAAACAAGCCCATACCAGTATGTTTGGCCCTCCATGTTTAAAAGCCTTTGTAGTGAATTTTGGATTGTATTTTGAGCTTTAAGGGTACTAGACGTTCGAACGAGAGTCTTTTCTACCAAACATAACAACTTTACTCTCATCTGTTCATAAAATATTACTACATTTTTGGGTTGACCAATTTTGATGATTCTTTGCTAACTTCATGCGCTTGGCAATATGTTTCGCGTTTAAGGAAACGGACCTTTCTTGGGCTGCAAACATTTAAATTTTCTTGTTTGACACATATGTGAACTGTTTTCACTGTCACAGTTGTATTAAGCTCCTTTTTTTATGTCAGTTGCAGCCTTGAAAGGATACTGTGTGCTCTCGAGGATCAACACTTTGACGTAAATCTGTCGTATAGCTCCTTTTTATCTACGTGTTTCATCGTTTTCTTTATAGTTTATGTCATTTAGTATATTTTTAATTGAAAAGCCAATCAATCGACCAAGTTATCTCTTTGATTTTCCATACAATATCAATTTTCTGATGATTTTGCACTTTTCCGTATTCCAAGGCCCATTGTATCAATAATTTTGGATTTTTTTTAAACATAATGCTTAAAATAATGAAATCGAAGTTAAATCTCTTGAGTACGTGCTTTTTGTCGAAGAAACTGTACGAAATTTAACGTTTTTCATGAAAAAGCATAAGTGGTGCTATTATTTTTTCCGCCATTTTTTCGACCTTTTCCCTTAAAATTACAAAAAAAAAAAAAAAATCTATTACCATTACAAGCGAAGTACTACCTTTTCGTTTAGGGGGAATACTAAGCAATATATTAAATATCAAATTTTTAAAATATCGCAATACTAATTGTTATTTTTTTGATCAATAAGAAAAAATGTCATAGTGGTGCTATTTTTTTTTTCGCAACTGTATATATTTCTTATATTTCTTTTTATTGCCACTGGCGACAAAACAAAAAAGTTGCGTGCGACTTTTGCCCAAAATATTTCTCAAAATTTTTGTTTTCTATTTTGCATGTTCAACAGAATTACAACTTTCTCACGATCTTTCGTCAAGAGTGCCGTAATAGCCCTCGTAAATAGCCCAATTACAAAAAGGCAAGCATACTTAGAAAACTAAAAAGAATTCTAGCATTAGTTGCTGTAAATAATCAAAATTGCCTAGGCTTGGCATTTTTTAATTGCTGGCATCAAATTTGGCTAAATTTGAGCTGGTGATATGCGAGTAATTCAGCCCTAACTCCATTACGCACGCCTCGCTTGAGGCAACGTATGTATGCCACATTTTGTGGCGCAAGAGAGTGTGACCATGAAAATTCGTTGGCCGAGTTGGCAAAGTAGAGCATTAGATTGGGTGTTAAAGTACGCAGGCAATTGTGACTTCAAAGACGTTTATACGATGTGAATGATTAGGAATAGAAACTAATTCGATTCAACTGACTGCTATCGAATTAATATAAGACTATAACATGCAGATATCGTGAAAAGGTTTTAACAAACTTTAACTGGCCGAAGGAATTAGGAATTTTTGTTATTTTTTTTGTGAATTACGGAAACTGTGTCAAATGTGAGTGTATTTTATTTTATTTTTGTTTGCCAGAATGCGTTTTACAACACTGACATAAGCTGCTAATTGTTGTTAATCTGTCCGGCGGTCCGCCTGTTTCGCTTTCTTTCATGCCATGTATTGAATTGCGAATTGTAATTAATTGCATTATTTAATCGATCTTTGCATTTACGCACCTGTATGCTTGAACAGGTGACCACCTGCAGACGGCGCAAAGCCGGCAGCCAATGTTGCCCGATCCGAGTTAGAGAAACAGTCGTCAACGGCTTTAACTTTCACCGGAGGAGCGAGGAGCAATGGAAATGGACAAACACAGGTTTCCCTGCGGCCGCGGGCAGGATGGCCAGCCAGTTGGGTTGGCCGGTAACGACGGTGCGAGGGGTGGACAAAAGGTTCGCTTTAAATTTACCCAGGCCATTAGCAGAGATTTCAAATCTCATCACAAGCCCAGGGAACCTGGCCGATAACACAAAACAAGAAAAAACAAAAGTGACGCAGTCATCGCTGCTGGGAAAGTGAAAAATCTCACACATTTAGCAGCATTCGCAATGCAATTTAATTATGTTAAGCACTTTGCGACACGATGTGCATGACATGGCCACTGCCACGCCCATTAACCAAAATAATATGCCTAAATTAAAAAAAGAAATGTAAATGCAATCGCGAGTCTTAGCCAGAGACTGTGTGTGTGTGTGTGTGTGTGTGTGTGTGTGTGTGTTGGGCACTTACCTAACTTGGCCAACAATCTGCGCAGCAACAAATCAAATTAAACGCTATCTCAAACAACATGAACAAACGAGCCAACTATCAAGCATGCTCTAGATAAATGTGCTCGACTTGTAGATACTCTGTTGCCTTTTAAAAGTGCAGGAAAATAATACAAACCAATTGTTACATTTTTCAATTACTAACATCTGATATCTATATAAATCATTCTATACAAAATATGTTATTGCCAACAAATTGGATATTTATTGCACCAAGAACCAATTTAAAACTTTAAATTTGTTGAGTAGTTTAAATAGATCAGCACTCGACGCTGACTCCAACTGCTGTTATTACCTTTTTTAATAACATGCCATTTTAACAGGGTACAACAAGCCAATAAACAAGCAAACTAACAAACAAACACAGAGACAAGCCAGCAAACAATCAGGGCAAACAAAGCCTCGCAATTTTATTTTTCGGCTAATTAGCATATGTACATAACGCATAACACACACACACACACACACACACACACACACACATACGCATAATTATTATTCAATTTGGGAGATACAGACAAATTTCTGGGTGTGGTCCAGCATGGCCAAGGGCTGCTCAGAACGCGGCCACTCGGATGATCAATTGTTTTCTGATGCATTCACGAATGAAAGTCACAGCTTGGCATACCAAGTGGCAAGAGAACGGGCTATGGCATCATCATTAGTGGCGACAACAGTCAGATGCATAATTATGCACACCTGGAAGCTGGACACGCCCGCAATTCGGTTCCGAACTTGGCTTAGGGATATCGGGCAGTGTGCGCTTTGGGCGTTGGCTGCTTTAAATCAAACACACAGAAATCAAGTTTTTCACGTTGACTTTTATATTTTATTTTTTATTTATTTTTTTTTTTTTTTTTATATGGGTGGGTGAAAAGACTAGCTTCAAGCTGATTGGCTTTGATTTGTGATCGTGTGATTGTGTTGATTACTTTGAATCTGCCGACACAAAACAAAACAAAAAAAAAGGTGACAGCCGACGGCTAATGTCATTTGCAACGACAGCAAACAGTCGTTTTTCTATATATTCCTATAGTCTTAGCCTGTAGCCAAGCCTTGAGAAAATGGCCCTAACAAACCCCAGTTGTATTTATAGAAGCTTTAACTTTAATTAACCGCTGAACATTTAGTGAAGATCTAATCCATATAGCCCTAATTCTGATTCCAAAAAATTCGTGTAAAAAAGATATTGGCTTTAAAGAACAGTAAACAATATTCCAAAATTCTTGTTAGAGTTGACTTCAGAATTTATTTACCATGCTTAAACATTTCAAGTCATTGAATAAATTATAAAAAAAATAAATATGTAAATGCATTAATATAAAAACAAAGTAACGCTAATAAAAATACAATGAAATTTTATTCGTTTGCTTAAAACTGCAATGTCACTGAATTATTTTGTTCATCATTTTGGAAAATTATTTCTTTATTATTATCTTTATGTCCCATTTTTGAAAATTCAGTATAATGCGAAGTTAAAATGTATAATTTGTGACGGGTGAGAGAATACAAGACAGAACACAAAAGGAATGAAGAAGACAAGAATTCATAGAATATTTAAAATCGTGTTAAAGCCAATCAATTCGTGTAAAAAAGAAAAATTTGGACTTTTTAAGACGTGTTAAAGGTGTATAAAATGTATATAACTAAACGAACTACCCTGCCTGACTGCTATAAAGGAAAATAATCTTATGAAATCTGAAAGCTTGTGTTAAACAGCTGATCGTAACTTTTTTTGTATCTCATTAAAAAATTGTAAAGAATTTTTTTTTTTAAAACGTATTTTACCTCTTCGGCATCTTCTGCATTTTACATATGTATATTGAATGCGTATAAATTAAAATATAAAAAAAGTTGCACGATTCGGGAAAAAATATCAACTTGAATTCGTTCAAACTAGACCAACTTGCCATAGTTAAACAGTTAGTAAGAATATGTGGTGTGTTTTCCATCTGGCAATTGGCAAATACGGCATTCGATCGCTCGCCGAACCGGCGCTCAATTTGACGCAATCTCTTGCTGGGGCCGAAACAATTTTCCCAACAAATTATGACTGGCAGAGGAGAGCCAGAGAACCGCGCGACGTCAAACGTAGCAAAGAAAGCAATCAAAAGGGCCAATCATTCTTGGCCGGGCCAACGTCAAGGCACTAACATGTCTGCACCGTGTCTGGGCACCGGGGGCAGGTCGTGAGTGCGCCAAGCCAGAGCCAAGCACGGAATCACATGAAACAGAACCAACAACTACAACAGCAACAATAAAAAAGAAACAACAAATTGTTTTACACATTCTGCTTTTTTTGGTTTTTGTTTTTTTTTTGGCGGGGCGGGAAATGTAATTGTACGTAGTGTAATATGTATATAATGGCAGCAGCGGGCAATTGCCGTGTCTCGGAAAGGTGCGGCAACGCGACCCCGAATCTGGCAAAGGTTACAGCACAAACACACACAAGCACACACACACACACACACAGAACAGTTGGAAATTAACACTTACAGAACACTTGGAGCAACAACAGCCGAATATGTGAGTCCACTAACCCGCACAGCTCGGGAGCCCTTTGGGGTGCCCACGGGTTCCACGAAGTCACCGTTGCGTGCCAAAAACCCAAAACCAGTTCCACTTGACGCCCATTCTAATGGCCAAAGCCAACAACCAAATAGAAATACTAATTATGCAAACAAGCCACCCCTGAAATCACTGGACGAACTTCTTCCAATAACAATAACCTACGAACTAATTGCTAGTTTACGCTGGAAGGAATCAAAATTTAACAAGAAAGCATCCAAACCTGGCTATTAAGCACGATTCTTGTCGGAATTATTTTCGGAAACAGGATTTTGGTAAATTTGTTATATGTTATTCTTGCATATTATTCAGTTATAATCCAAGAACTTAACTTTAAAATTTGCTCTTAAATATTTTTTAATTAAGTATGAATCGCAGTTTTATTAAAATTAATCATATTGCTAAATCGAATAATAAAGTACAAGAAAAGTTATAAATTAAAAGATAATGTTTGGTATTTGAGTTTCATAAATTGGAATTTTGTATTATATAAAAAACGTTGTTGGAAAATTTTGTTATCTCAAGTTAATTAATTAACACTCTAGCCTGATTTTGATTTTGATTTACTTTAAGTAACATCATTTTCTTCTTCTTCTATGGGTAGTTTAGTTTCAACAATATTTTGCTCGGCTACAAAAGCTCATGTTTTTAAATAAATTTCCTATTGCAGCTATAAAATATTGTCTTTTTAATTAAATTTTTAATGCTATTTATATTAATATATACTATTTATATGGGAATCTTTTCAAACTGGTCAACCTTGCCTGGGTTAACTTATGAGGTGTTGGGCGTCTTCAGTTTGGGATATTACTGTTATTTATTAGGTGGCGAGGGCCTGGCACAGGTTGCTGCCTCGCTGACTTCACGGCTCGGGCGCCGGGGTCAGGGGGTCAGGGGTGCTGGGCAGTGGCTGTTGGCCAACTTTCTAGGCACGCCCCGAATAAAAGCAGCACTAACAAGTAAAAGTGCTCAAGTGGGGAGTGCCCGACTTGGAGATACCCTCTACACGGCAGTGAGCTGCCGCCCCACCATGAGAAATAACTTCCCATCTTTACGCTTTTGCCTTTAACTCTCGATGGTATTGAAAATGAGGCAAGAGAATATGTTTTAGACTTGTGTGATGTTTGTCATATATTTATAACATAAGGATTTATAACATAAGGAAACGAATATACCCTTGTTTACCCATTTGAAATTAGTTCCGACCGTGGTAAAAACAATAACACTTCAGATTTCGCACTCACCCGAATAAAACAAAATGGCAGCGCCTGCGGCCCCTCGTCATCGTTCTCCATGCTGGCGTTTTGTTTGTGCAGCTTCGCTTCAGTTTCGTCTTCGGTGGCGCCTCCAGCCGGGACGGCAATATTGGTGCTGGTGCTGGGGCTGTTGGCAGCTGCATCCATTTCGAGAACAGCCGCAGCACGTTGCGTTGCACGAGTTAATTATTTGTTTTTAATTGTAATTAGCACGCGGCGGCCGCTGTTTTAATTGTAATTGACATGAGCATTAACATGAGGATAAAACATTGACTGCAATCAGCTTTAACAATAAGTGTACGCAATACGGAACGAGTATGCGTATGGCTGCGAGTGTGAGTGTGAGTACAACTCGAGTAATTCGAGTAATTCATATATTAACAAGCGCTACTCTCTCTCTCTCTCTCTCTCTCTCGGTATCTCTTTCTCTCGCTCTGTCTCTTGTTAGCGGCAAATTTCACTTTTTCCGCGGGGAAGCTTTTCAGTTTTCAGTTTTCAGTTTCAGTTGTTCGGTTTTCATTGAATTGCCATTAAACGTTATTATGTTGCGGCTATAAGAGATACAAATACATATATACACACATACACACACATCCATGCTTTATATCTACGAGTACTTATCTATGCTCCGTATGTAGCATAAATGCACAGCTTCATTTAATTGCCTGCATTAATAAAAGCACATAAATAAATACAAGAGTGCTTTGGTAGGGGAGCCCGACTGAGAGATACCCCGTAGCAATATTCTAATATCCCTAATTACCAAAAAAAAAAATATACTTAAATGCATTTTCAATTTAAATACTCGTTTTCTAAGAAAATGTCAGGCTTTGGCATACAACAAATTTAACAATTCCAAAATTAAGCAAGTCACAACGGGTGTAACCGACTACGCAATGCTCGTTCACAGTATAATAACAGTTTAAAGCAGTTAAAAACGATCTTAATTATTAGAATTATTTTTTAAAATATTCGTGGCCGTGACTTGATCTCCCAAATAATTTTTTCTTCTGCCTGTTACCCATAACACCCATTTTCGTCAAGTTTACAGGGTATTAAAGTGCAATTGGTTTTTCTTGTTGTTGTTGGTTTTATTGTTGTCGATTAAACAAAATAATATATCGTGTCGTGTTTTTCACTCATTTCTGTTTCTTGAAATGGGAAAGTTTATCTGAAGCTCGGCACTTCTCGAATTCGTTCCGCTTTTCTGATTTATCTGATGTATTTATGTGCATATGTATGTGTGCAATCATCTCTCGTTTCAGAAATGCAAAATACACTCTATTGTGCTAGGTGCTAGCGAGTACTAGCTGTATACTAGTATATATTATATATTCTTATTCCATTTTATTAGCAAATATAATTGTTTTTACCTCTGGCCACTTAATCGGCGTCATTATAACCCATTTTGTTCGCCATATCTGGGCAGCCTTATCGCTGATAACAGAGACAATCTATGCCTATTGCAGGTCATGAATCATCATCATCATCATCATCATCATCATCATTATCAATATGATCAACACGATCTGGTGGAAATTGAAAATAGTTCTGAATCTGATATAATGGGCATTTACCGTTACGCTTAAGTTGACTTTGAAACCAATTTTATCTAGCTATTTTAACTGCACGTTTATTTGTTCTTTATTCAATCTTATCATTTATTCTGCTTCTTTCTTTTGCCGTTTTATTCATTTCTGGTGAATAAAACATGAAACATCTGTCAACAGCTACTTAAATGGGTTCATTAAACATTAATTAAATACTCTCGGGACAGGCTGTTAAGCTTCTGGAATCGGTTCATTAGTCGACTTGAACAAAAACCTTGTTCCACATTCACATTAAAACCGTAAAGCCACAAAAACGTTTAAATACAAGTTCAAAATCAGACCCTTAATATACGATGGTAATACAATAATGGGACTTTTAAGTTTTTAAATTCATTCGCAGTTAGCACGGAAATAAAATTGTACACTATATTATTTATAATAAACAGTCACAACAATAAATATTGTCCTATATATTTATTTCTTATAATAATAATAACTTTTATTTTGACTAAAAAAATTCGAAAAAAATCCAAAATTAAAATTATTTTCAGTGTTTGAAAAAAAAAAATGTAAATCTTGTTACTATTTAATGAGTTTTAAAGCAAAATAAAAAATTATTTAAGTGCAACTTTTAGAGCTTCTTGATTTATAAACAATTACTTAATAAAATCATAAATATATATGAGTGTGTGCATTATATTTGGCTAAAAGTGGGCACTTCTAAAGCTAATGCTGTGGATCAGAGCCTCTGACCTTCTAACCCAATCCACTTTTTGTCCGTGCCTTTTGAGATGAAGACACAACAACAACAACAAAAATGGTTTCGTTGATGCTTTTGTCTGGTTTGTCGCTTTCTACGCGCTGGCATTTAACAAAAAGCGATGTGCAGCTTTTAGAATCTGCAACAACAACAACAACAACAGTAACATAAGCAACAATAGCTTCAAGTTCTATGGCAAGACTTTAGGGGGGGCTTAACGGGCGCCGAGTTACGGGCGGCGTGACTAAACTGGTTGGCATTTTTAATTTGTTATTCTTTAGTGCCAACAATTGACACAAATACTTGCAAATACAAACATGAGTTTGAAACTATATGTGTATTTAAGCTAGATGTCAGTCCGAACCTCATTTGTGACGTTTTCGATAGCATGTCATGAGCTTGCAAGACAAGCTTTGTGACATGTCATCGAGCGTGTTGAGTATAATTAAAACGAAAAAACAAAAGTTTACAAAATGTAAACGTCAGTTTGGCTGCAGAAGTTGCTCAGCTCTAATTTGATTCTTGTCGAAAATGAAATGTGTTTTTAAAAGTTGCATTTTAATAACCAAGAAAAACGCTCGCGGACAACGTTACTGACATGTCATGCTGAGTGTCGTGCAAGACGACGCTCAAGACAGGTCAGCAGCAGAGACGTGCATAAGTTGCAATCTAGTCGAATTTCCAATTGGGTATAAAATATTACATACGTATTTGTGTACATTTATATACACTCATGGCCAGCATAATAAGTAGATCATCGTAACACTCCTTCCTTTTCAAAAATCTTAAATTTCATTGCAAATTTTATTTATTTAATGAGTATACTCAAATACTGAAAGTAATACCTAATTAGAAATGGTAATTTTCAATCAAAACATTAACTAACAAAATACCCAAATCATAGTTGCTTTTATTTGATAGTTTATTGTTGAGTGGAATCTTAACGGGAGACTTAAGGTCATTAAAGGCTTAAAGTCGCATGGCTGGGACAACTCAAAGAGGTCACTCTATTGCCTCGAAGCCTTTCCTCTACGAAGGAAAACTGTTAACATTCCGAAAAGTTCATTTCTGCGGCTTAAGCTTGTTTTACTGAGGTGTACTTATTATTTTGACCATGAGTGTACCTATAGTTGTGCGTATCTAATGCAACGGGACTGCTCTTCTATTTCACTTGTTGCGTTTTTTGTCTGCTTCATTCACTTTTCCACATCATCAGCAAACGGCAGCAACAACAACAACAACAAACCGCACATTCACCCACTAAAATTTATCGTTTGCTCGTTTTCGTATTCTCATTTTTGCCGCAACAACTATTTTTTTTTAACCATTTGCATTTTGCGTATTTGGCGTCGGAGTTAACAATATTTACCTTCCGCTGTTCATGAGCCGCCACAACAACAATAACAACAGCAGCGGCAGCACTAACAAAAACAACAGCAGCACTTGTCCGTTACCTTTATTTTTTCTTGTTTTGTTTTTTTTTTTTTCTTCCTTTTTTGCCGTATTTATTGAATAAACAAAAGATTTCTAATTTGTATGACACTCGCACAACTCACACGCTCCGTGTGCTGCTGCTGCAGCAGATGAGTTTATGTTTTAACTCAGTTTTATCTGACGCAGTCTTTGATATCGTTGTTGCACTTTCCACGGCCAAAACAAAACGAAAAAAAACGCAACAGGTTGCCACCTGAAATGACGAACAGAATACTGCGTATGGTGCGCACGCTCGACTCGAATATTAAGCTACGACTGAAATTACAGCGGGCTAAGTATGACCAGCTCTTGCGCAGGCACTCTTGCCGTTATCGATTGTATTGTATAAGAGTACATTTCAAAATGTACTCATTCAGAACTTTCAGTATATTTGGCGTTAACGGTTACCATTTGAGGTTTAAATTGAAAGCCTGCAATGGCAAATTCGCCTGTCTTATATATATTTGCTTTGACAACCGATTTTTTGTAAAAATAAATAAAACAAACATTTAGTGACCATAGAGTTACCCGTCAAACATATTAAAAAATTTCAGTTTTGCGATCCCAAAATTAAAGTATTTTTAAAAACTATTTGATTTAAATTGCCATTGACACATATATATCGACACTCCAGGCTTAAGACATTCATAATATAAATTTATTTTAAGTATTTAAAACATTTTGACAATGCTTTATTATTATTGTTAACGTAACGTCGGGTCCGCCAACAATTGCCAAGAATAACGTCTAGTATGTATTTTCAAATTTTTGTTAGTTTTCTTCTTTTCATATACAAGTACAAAGGCATTTGCCTTTTTTGAGCAAACTGAAAACGGCCACACTCTGCGCCAGCTGAGCTTGCAATAAAAATAAATATCGAATTTGTGTTTGTGTGGTAGAACCGAATAGTGATTTGTAATGTTTTTTCGCAGTATAAACTAGGTAATGCCATAGTTGAAGTTCTCTCAACCAGTTAAATTTAAGCCGTGCAACGTCAGCTGTTTGCAAATAGATTTAAAAAGTTAATGCTAATGTTTCTATGGCGCTTTGTTTTGAATTTTTATATAATTTGTATTTTATTCTACGAACACACGCACACACACACACACATACACACACACAAAAATTGTCGAATGCCAGCCCGGCCATGTATGCACCCACACATACACATGCACTTGTGCACCCACACACACACACGCGCACGACAATTTTTGCTCAGTGCTTTTGTTATTATACCCTTGCGCTGGGTATAACGATTTTTTCGATATTTTTGCTTGCATGTTAAAATGATATACGAAAGCAACATTTATCGATGCTTTTACAGATAAGAGACTCCAAAGTTCGGATGCATGTGCATAAATACTCGTTTTTACTCGTCGAGTACCTTCGGTCACGCCCAACCCGCCCACGCAAATGTGAAAATCCTTTGCGTCAGCAGTTTTTCAGTTCGATTCAGCAAGTGTAGAAGGTCCGCAGCACAAAAAATAAAAATTCCCATTATAATTTATTCCCCGCGAAATCCTATATTTTAAGTCGCAATTGCAGTTTAAAACTTTCTCCAAAAGTCCGAAAAACGCATTTACTTCACTTTATTTAACAATAATTTAAGCAAAGTTTTGTGTGTTATTCGCCAGCTTGTTACTAAGCACAGTGGTCGCTCGCTAAGAAGAACGGTTCGCTTCCACAGGTTATTTTCATTTGAGAAAAATATATGTACATAAAAAAAGTTAAATTAAAAAACTTTTGTATAGCAATTTCATTTTCAATAACAAAGTGTTAAAAAAAAAAAATAGTAAAAATACAATTTTGAAAATAATAATAATGTGTATATTACAAATTGTAATTGCTGAGCTAGGAAATATTTGTAAGTTAGGATTCGAACTGTGAGAACGGCTGAAAAATTCTAACAGCAGAGAGCTAGTTAGAAATTTTAGCGAGTGATCACTGTAGCTGGTGGCATAGCAACAATTTTGTATGTAACCTCTTGCAAGAGTATCGAAGCTTCGCAGCGGCGAATGCAACAATTCCTATATATGTAGTTTATAGTACTTTTGTTCGAATTCCCTGCTCATATCTGCGACGGGGCCATCAAATTTAGCAACTGTCTAATTATACAAATGAACCGCTCTCTACCCCGCACGCACACACACACACTTACACACACACACACACACACACGTTTCTAGTGAGGCATTCGAAGATGACCGACAGGGGACAGCGCCGTAGTGTACACCAGTGCATTAGCAACTATCCGTACAATCCGGGCACCGATGCCCAGCGGAATCTGCAGGCCAGCTGCAAGAGTAAGTTGGCCAACAGCGGCTTTTATCGATGCTGATGGTGGCTGTAATCTTAATCATAATCGTGCTTGCAGATTCGCTGGACTTTGTGCAACGGCTGAGTCTGCTGAGCACGTTGAACGTGCACAGCGGCTGTGTGAATACGGTCAATTGGAATGCCAGCGGCACGCACATTGTGTCCGGCTCCGATGACAACTATCTGATCATTACGGAGGCCAAGAGCGGTCGGGTGGCGGTTAAGACCAAAACGCTGCACAAGCGTCACATATTTAGCGCACGTTTTATGCCGCACTCGAACGATCAGGCGGTCGTCTCGTGCTCCGGCGAGGGCATTGTGATGCACACCGAATTTCTGGCGCCCTACAGGCCCGGCAGGTGCGTGGACGATACGCTAGTTGGCGAGGCCGGTCGCAATGCCAATTTCTTTGATTGTCACGCTTTTGGGAGCACCTACGACGTTCTGCCGCTGCCGGACTGTCCGCGGACGTTCCTCAGCTGCGGCGAGGATGGCACCGTGCGCTGCATTGATTTGCGTGTGAGCAGCCGCTGTGCGGAGTCCGTCTGCGACAAGCACATCTTCATTACGGCTCCGTGCGCCGTCACCGCCATGGATGTGGCGCCCATCAATCAGTATAATGTTGCCATCGGCTGCTCGGACTCGATTGTGCGGCTCTACGATCGACGCATGCTCTCGCCTGGCACGGACCGGGAGCGCATCACCTGGCCGTTGAAGGCGTATCCCATACCCATGAAGTTCACGCGTCGCCATTACCGTCCCACCTGCGTGAAGTACAGCGCCGACGAGTCTGAGCTGCTGGTCAGCTACTCCATGGAGCAGCTATACTTGTTCGATCTACGCCATCCCGGCTACAATGACGCCGAGCTGCTCAAGAGCGGCTGCTACACGCCCAAGTTGCGGCGCGACGACGACCCGGAGCCGCAGATGCCGCGGCTGCGCTTCCGCGGCGACTGGTCCGACACGGGACCCAATTCGATGACCAACGCCGAGCAGGGCCCCAGTCGCCCCAATTTGGGGCAGGCCCGGCCGCCGCTCGAGCCCGGCGTGCTGAGCCGCCTCAGCGATGAAATATTTCGCATGCTCAACTCACAGACTCGGCAGACACGCGCCCTCAGCGCGGCGAGCAGCAGCAGCGCAAGGAGAACCGGCCATATGTCCTGGCAGGACGCCGTCCTTCGCACCCTGGATAACCAGCACGAGGCGGCCAGAAGTGCCAACAGCAGCCTCCTAAGCGTAGTCGCCAGCGGGCCCAGTTCAACGGAGACGGCAGTTGTCGCCAACTTGGCTGGTAAGTGGGGGGGCTTAAAATCAGCTGTGCAATATGAAGATAACCACGATTCTATCAGATATGCTAAAATATACCTATTTAAATATACTATGAATACTTGCCAAACTTGTGTCCCTAAAAAATATATTCGCGTTCCGATCGGAACTTATTCTCGAAAAGAAAAAACATATTTTCATGTGAAAGTATTAAGACTTCGTTTGCTCCCAAAAAAACAAGCTGGCATACAATTTCTTTTATAAACTATAGTTTTCCATAGCTATTGACTAATTTTTTTTGTTTTAAATCACATATTGTATATTACATAATGTGATATAAGTCTACCAAAGCTTTTTAACGAAATAGGTTCGAACCTGGGACTACAATATTTTTTATAAATCGTGCACCGATTCAAATGAAAATGTTTTATTTACTATTTATCTAAAAGACGAATTAAGGTTTAAACCAAACCATGGGTTCGATCATATGAAAAATTGGTTCACGAACCGAACGTAAAAGGCTAGACATTGGTTCGAACCGTTAACCAAACCACCGACAGTTGTTTTTTTGGGTTTGCAGCCGCACTCTTATAAAAATCATATATTTATAGTTAATTTATAACTTTTTAGTTTTATTTCTGTTGATCTCTTAATAAAAAGAATATTTTAAACATATCATTTAAGGCCTTCGAAGTACATTAACTTACACTCAAATTTTTCAATATAAATTTAATAGTACTAAAAATATATTTAGCCGATTTTACCTACAGTACACTAAAACATTTGACATTCATTTTTTAATTACCCTGACATGTACTGTAGACGGTGGCATCTTAATTATCTGATCCATAGCAGAACTATATTTGATAAGTGAAATATTTTGCAATAAAATGTATTTTCAATTAATACTTTACTTCACTTTTGTAGCTGCCATGCCCAGTAAAAGCTCAGCTGGCAAGCCGACAGATGGCAAGAAGAACTCTGGCTCGGCAGAAGCGAAAGAGTATCCGCTCAGCAGTTTTGACTATGTTAAAATGTCGTTTAGCGGACATCGCAACTCCCGGACAATGGTGAAGGGCGCCTGCTTCTGGGGCGACGACTTTATCATGTCCGGGTCGGATTGTGGCCACATCTTTGTTTGGCAACGGCAGACCGGGAAAGTGGTCAAAACGCTTCTGGCCGATCATCGCGTGGTGAACCGTGTGCAGCCGCATCCCACACTACCCTATCTTCTGAGCTCGGGCATCGATTACAATGTCAAGATCTGGGCGCCAATCGGAGCTAGCCCCACTTTTGACGAGGGCGAAACAGCAGGGGTTCGTACAGCATATATAAATATGCGAAGCTTATCTAAGTGCGACTTCTTTGCAGCTGATCAAGAGCAACGAGATAATGCTAGTGGAGACACGCGACACTATAACGGTACCTGCACAGATTATGATACGCATCTTGGCCAGCTTACATCAGTACCGTCGACTAATGCACTCATCTGGGGAATCATCATCGGGCCACAGGCACAGCCGTCACGGGTCTGGCCGTAGGGTAGAACCTATGGATACAGACGCTGGGGCTGTTGCTGCTGGTAATCGTCGTGATGATAATTCTGGTGGCCGGAATAATGACACTGGTGGCGGCCAAAACGATAACAACCGCAACAGCAACAACTCCAATGCAACTTAAACAAAGTCTAGTCAATATTTAAACTTATCAATGTGAAAATATACAAATTTACATGTCTGGCAATCGGCGCTGCAAAAGCTACTCCAGCTTAATGGTCCCCATTCCCTTCTGCCCGTAGTTGTGTCCGCAAAATGCCCCAAAAGACATTCCCCCCAAGGAGCCAGCAGCGCAGTTATAGAAAAAAAGATAATATCCCATCTAGTTATTGCACTAATATGCAGCGCCGAGGACCAAATTTTGAGACTCAACATATGAGAATGTATGTGAATATCGATATGTGTATAACGGTAATTAAACACGTGTTCCTTTTTATTTTGTAATTCGACAGTAGGCGCCATTGAAAGGCCGCATAACAAATACTTTTTGTTTGACATTAATTTGTTAGGCTAACGCCATGTTAAAGTGACGCTGTTAATGTTAATGTAACAGCACTAAATGTCTATTTGCTCGGCAATACCAAGTGTCTCTCAATGTTTAATTAAACTACCCATTACCTTTAGAAAAATTACAAGTTTTTTTTTTTTTTTTCTAATCCAGATGAGATATTATATATTTCTGTATTTGTAGAATGTATGTATATGTACACTAGCGTACATAACTGCGGTTAAGTACTCTACGCTTAAATGCTACACAACTATATTTAAAATGCACTATATACAAACTGATATTATTTACATTACACAATAGCTACTATGTACTTTTTTTTTTTTTTTTTTTTTTTGTGAAACAATTGTGGGACATAACGCTACATAAATACGATCTAAATATGATGCACACGCTGATGTTTTAACTATATGTTGAATAAATATCATACCTAAATGTAATTCAATAATTGTATGTTAATACTATTAGGTGCGACGCAGGCCCAGGGTGCCAATGGTCCTCTTTATCGCCATATCATTTATCTCCGAGTTCTGTGGCTCGTTATTGTTATTGCTATTGTTGCTGATATTGTCGTTGCTATTGCTGTCGCTGCTGCTGTTGAGACGGCCACGCCCATGTCCACGCCCGTGTCCGATGGGTGCAACAGGGGGTAATCCATTACGTGGCGCGAAGGTATCGGCGAAGATGTGGGCCAGTGCCACATAATGGCCATAGCTGTCTCTGCGAGCTGCGCCGCTGACACTGGGCGCAGCATCGTTTTGTTGCCCCGGCTGTGGCTGCTGTGGCTGTTCCATGCGTGGACGACGTATTGGAGGCGGCTGTGCCTCGTCCTGGGCAGCGGCTGGTTCTGCGCCATCAGCGTTGGCCATGCAGAGGCCGTGGCGGGCAATCGCCGCGTCTATGGCATTGCGCTCCAGGTCAAGGACGGGCGCTCTGGAGATCGCTTCGGTGCGATAATGGCGCACTATTTCCAAGTTATGGTTCACGTAATTCTCGCGCTGCGCCTCGCTCAGGAAGGTCGTGCGCCATTCCTGAAGCTGCTCTTCTGTCATATTGTTGACTACATATTTATATACACATGCATATACAGAATAACAATACACACCCAAATGGCCATGGAAAAAAAAAACAAACAAACATGTATTACATGAAATATGCACGTGCGAATGCCAAATTGGCCGACATTCTGCGGCTAACCGTTGCATCTACTTACAGTTGATGATCGCATTGCTCCCTCGCCTTCGCACCAAGTTGTCCATTTTAATGTTTGGCCAACTAAACGGATGCTAAATACTGCTTGGCCCACAAATGTGTCTATTGCATACACAAATGCATTAGAGATGTGCGATTAAAACATCGATAGCACATTTCACGACGTATCGACTTATGGCAATTGTTTAGTTTAGTTCCCGTAAGTAAAGCAAACTTACATTAATCGGTGTTTCTGCTAAACTCTTGTAGTTTTGCACAAAGAGTCGATTTTCGGCGGTGACAAGTATTTAAATCGCCTACAAAATTCAATAAAATACTATCGGTAACACTTTGAGATGAAAAGAATTTCGTGTTTACAATCGATAACATTTCAAAATTAATACCGCATTTTATTTATCTTAAACGTTATATTGTATTTGAATTTTTGTGTGATTTGAAAATTTGCCGCTGGTGCAGTATAGCAAACATCACATCAATTTTCCTAGAAAATGAATAATTATATTATATACATAGTGAATCTTATCAAACTGTCAAATTATGAGTTATTATTCAAATTAATGACTTTAACAATATGTATTAAGGTTTCGCTCACAGATGAAAAACTCACGTACAACACTTAATATATATTGTTCATAAGCTAACTTAAGAAAATTGGCTTATTAAGGGAAATTTAAACTTAAAATTATTATAACAATTTTCCCATTTCCGCATAGGCATACAATGCGAGATCCAAGCTTTTCACAAGCTTTTCTCGAAGCTAGTGGTTGCTGCTATATATTAAAAATAATCACGATTATTAATATAAGCCACTAGTAATCTGAATACAGCAAAAACTGCTAAAAATAATTAAACAGACGATTTTTATGGCGTTGTCCAGACTTTAAACTCCCACAACTCTCAAATCTAAACCGATTTTCATGTTCGATATCATTTTGAGCATAGTTTGTCTTCTAAATTGAAGCTGCATCTTTTTACCTTTATTTTAAAAAAAATGTATTTTTCATTTTCGAAAAAGAAACTTTTTCAAAATTAAAAATCTAGGGACTTTATTTTTAATCGGTTGTGGGTGTCAAAAATAGTATAAAAAACTACTTCAAAAGTAATTCTATGCTTGTACATTTTTAGGAAAAAAAATCACGGAAAAATTAGACGAATTCTGACTTGTCAGGTTCCGGAATAAGCTCCCAAATGTTACAGTTCTGAATAAATGACATAATATTTGTACAAAAATTAATAAACTTTAAAGGAAAATGTATTTCAAAATGGATAAGAATCTTTTGAAAAAATTCGAAAGCTGGCACGTGTGACTAGAATTTATATTAAACTCAATCAAAGTGAACTACGAATAAAATTGAATCTGTAATAAGTCAACATTTTTTCAAAACAGTTTTGTTGCGGTTTAAATCGCTTAAAATTTCAAAAACTAATTTATTTTATTTTTAATACAAAAAATAAATAAAAAATAAAATAAAGAGCAAACGCCTTTACTTTAAGTACGTAAATGTTTAAATGCAAATAAGTTTTTAGAATAAGTTAATGGTGATCGATTATTTCCTATATTTCATTTCGCTTGCTTCAAGTGGTCAAAACTGAAGGAAGGCATTTTCGCCACGCTCGGATACATTCACTCATTCACAATCGCAATTGCAGGCGGCGTTACGTTTTCCGCCTTGTTTGAGGCCTGTCGATTGCATGTTGTAACAGGTTGGCTTGTAGCCGGGAATGCAATCGGAGCAGTCATGGCAGCCACGGCAGCAACAGCAACAGCAACAGCAGCAGCAACTGCAACGGCAGCAGCAGCTGATAAAAGTATCTCGAATGTAAAATTCTTAACGTTTCGTTTTGGAATTTATTTGTTTTTTTCTTGGTTTCGTCTGCGGCAGCTTTTCTGGCGGCCCACTTTGGCCCAAGTCGGACGAGCGATTGGGGTTGGACTCACTGCACACGGGCTTGTGTTGGGATTCGGGGTTCCCGGGGCTCAGGGCCTGGGTCTGTTACTGTGCGGAATGCATTCACATTTTTTTTTATTTTTATTTTTTATTTAGTTTTTGTTTTTTTTGTTCTTCTTTCGCATTTTGCATTTGCCTAGCCGGCTGTAATTGGCAATGAAAAATTCCAAGTGTTTTTCAAAGTGCTCTTTAGATGGCCTAATATAAGCCAACTAACTAACAAAGAAAGCAATTTCACAACAAATACCCACCGACATATGTACTCTTGCCAGTATGTATATATGTACATACATACATATGTACGCAAGCAAATACTTTGGAAAAGTAATAAAACAAAAAAATTTTAAGACCGTACAATTGCAGAAACGCAGAGCTAACGTAGTTGTCCAATGATCCCCCATCCGTGCCTACTTTGCGGGGCTGCCAAAGAAAACATTTCCAACTGTTGCTGCCTGCCGTTTTTCGTACCAAGGTACAAAATAACTAAAGTCATATTAAAAATTCCAACGCGCAAACGAAAATATTAGTGCACAGTGCCTGCATTTTGCTCATTTAATGTGAAACATTTTTGCCATTTATAAGAAAGAGAAGAAACACGTCTGCCTTACGTATTCATTCATTTAATAATAATAATTTACTTATTATTTAAATGGGGAGCTTTTTATATTTAATATAATATAACAATATATATATTCCATGAATATCCTGTTTTTGGCTGGAGGGTATTCCATTTGTTTAAAAGAAACCAATACCTTAAATTTGGAAGTGAAATAATAAAAAGTGCTTTTAGATGTTTAATTTGCGTTTAACGTACTAAATCAAATGTCTAATTTTAAAAATGTAAAAAAGTTTTAAGTTTATTTGAAAAAAAAAACAGTTCATAATATCTAAGTACTAATCCATTCGTTTTTAATTCAATTCAAAATATGTGAATATTCTCCATTTGAATTTGAAATAAACTTGTATTCCAAAGTGGGCTAGAAAGGCTAAGAAGGCTCCTGAAAATGGTTCAAATGAAGCTGCAACACTTGCTAAAATGTTCACAAATAAATGGCACTTAGATTGAAAATCAATTTAATCAAATCATGACCAACAGGCAATTTCTAATATATAAATACTTTTGCCCATGTAAGCCAAAGTATTCTTATATTTATATTAGTTCACAAAGTGAAAAGAGTATTTTAGGTTTGTGCATTGTCAGTCTTGATGTCCGTCTGTCCGTATGGTATACATTGCTAATGACTCCCCTCAAAGGTTGTGACCTTGATATCCCGGCCACGCCCACTAAAACGCCCCCCAGCACCCTGCTTTAAAAAATCGAAAATACCTATACCTCCCACAGTTTCCATATTTGGAATATATACTACTGGAAAGCTCCCCCAAACATCAAGTAAGGGGGGAGTACATGCTTTTTTCGAAAAAAAATCAAAAAAATTTTATTTTCAATAATGAATATATTTTAAATTCAGAATCAATCTAGAGGACGAACCATGAAAAAAATGCCATCAAACATGAAAATCGGTTTAGTTTTGGCAAAGTTATGGGCATTTGAAATATGGGAGCTATGGATCCGAGAGCTTTACATGTCAAAATTTTTGTCAATTTTGGTCTGATTGTTGACCAAAAAATTGACCCCCTCAGAATCGGTTTTAATGTTGTTTTTTATACTAATTGTGACAGCCACAATCGGTTAAAAATAGAAATTCCGGATTTTAAACTGAAAAAAAAAAAATTTTTTGAAAATGAGTAAGGGGGGAGTACATGCTTTTTTCGAAAAAAAATCAAAAAAATTTTATTTTCAATAATGAATAAATTTTAAATTCAGAATCAATCTAGAGGACAAACCATGAAAAAAAATGCCATCAAACATGAAAATCGGTTCAGTTTTGGCAAAGTTATGGGCATTTGAAATATGGGAGCTATGGATCCGAGAGCTTTACATGTCAAAACAAACAAACCTGTTGTATACATTTTTCATTTCAAGCAAATTAAATTTTTCAAAATTTGTAAACTACAAACTAAAAATCCTAGTTGCTATTAGTTATATTTTCTATTTTGTTAATATATAAATCAATATTTTTGTCGTCGAAATTGTGCGTTGTACTAAAATTGCACCAAACAGCATTATATCAATTTAACCGGTTCGGTTCAAGGTTAATTAATGATTTTAAAAAATGGGTTTCCGGTTTAGAACCGGTTTGGTTTTGAATCGGGCTGCAGCCTGAGCTTAAGCCGTAAAATGAAGAATACATTTTTCTAATTTTTAGCCAAACCTTAAGCGATGGTCAAACTTTTGCGGATTTTATTCACTTTGTATTTCTATTCATTATGTAGTACTTAATATTTGTCTTGGAAAACAAATAAAAACAATGGCATAAATTTGCCTGAGTGACTAATAAGGTGATCGTGATAGAATAAGCATTAAAATCGTCTTTTTATTTACTGGGTGATCAAAAAGTTTGCCCAAAAATTATTCATGATTCAAGATTCAACATGCTGATGGGTTTTCCAAATTGATAAAACATTGGTCTTAAAAGTTAAACCGATAGTTTTGGGCTTATGCATTCAGTGCCAAAAATTATAATGTAAGGTCAAATTTATGCACACGAGTGTGTAAACAAATACACTGAAAGAAATGTGTAAATACAAATGAATGAATCGTTGATTTAAATACGAAAGTCTTTTTTGGCTAGACTCTTGATGCTGTTGCTTAGTACAAGTATATGTATATATATATGTATGTACATATGTGTATATATCTGTCCGTATGTAGAATATGGGTATGTATCTGAATATCTCATCTTGAATTGTACTCGTATTTTATTCGTTTTCATGTCTTATCTTGTCTTGTGCTGCGTTTATATATAGACAGACCGACCGCGGATCGACATAGACATAGACATCGACATAGACATCGACATCGACCGTCTGCACACATGCTGAGCTGTTTTGTTCACTTTCAACACACTAGCCTTAATGTCTAATGATGTTTTGCCCCTTACACGCGTGAAGTAGAAATTATTTTTAGTGCCCCGCTACCCAGGCAAATCAAATAATGAACGAACCTTTCGAGAACAAATCGGCAAAAGGCACTGAGTCTTCCCGTAGAACAGGTCACTGCCGCCCCAAAACACATTTGCCATTTGCCTGGCCATAGGCAATGGCCAGATAGGTGTTTGTACGTGCACACACACGACCCACTGTGCACATGTATGCGTACATACACATGTGTATAGTGGGCGGGCTGGGTCAACAGAGGCAGCGGCAGCGGCAGAGGCAGAGACAGTGGCAGAGACAGTGGCAGAGACAGTGGCAGAGCCAGCGGCAGAGACAGTGGCAGACAATGAGTTACAACTGTCAAGTCGATTGCCGTTAAATCGCTCAAGAACTGCGACGGCGACCGAGACGGACGCTGCGTGGCGTGCGCAGTTGGCGTCGTTAAGCACGAAGCCAAATCGCCGAGGAGCGCTCTGGGGCGATCCAAGCGACACAATCCCAACCCCCGGGGTGTCGACCAGCAACAAGCTCATCATGCGGTTGAGAGCCGACTTTGAGTGACTTCCAATATTTCGATCTGTGCGTGTGTGCGTGTGTGTGTGTGTGTGTGACCACAACATTATGGCCATTTCATAAATGTTAAGTTTGCCGTTCTGCGTCTGCGATGAATTGCCCCCCACAGCGTTTGCCGCAACGTGCGCTGCGCCGCTCTCACAGCTCACAGCCGTTTCCCACTCAATTCGCTCGAGTCGGAATATTGAGTGGGAAGGCGCGCAGCGAACAGCTGTTTTCTCGGGGCGGCCCAGCAACATGCAGAAGGCGGCAAATTACGCACTCCGTCAATATGCGCAACAATGTCGCTGTTCTCCTAAGCCCCCAACAACACCTCCACCCCCACCCACACCCCCTTTGCGACCACCCCATAACCATAATTTTGGCCTGCAATTCATGTTGTTTGAAATCGCAGATCGCATGTCGCACCCCACTAGGCACACACATACACATATGTATATAAAAAACACATGCATATGCGCGTACGTACGTATGTATGTTTTGTTCAATTTACAGCAATTAATGCATCGGAGGCGTGCATTTTAAATGCCTGTGACCAGTGACAATTTCATGGGGTTCAACAAACGCAAATTTCACGATGCACACACATACGCATAAACATTTACTCACATGCACAGTTATGTAAACACATACACATATAGTTTATGAATGAAATATTAATCAAGACTCCTTAGTAATTATAACATATAACATATACAGTCATGGAAGAAATAATAGGAACGACATGCCCATTAACACTTCGAAGCATATTATTAATAGTATACAATTTTATGCATGAAACTAACTGGAAAGAGTTCGTTGATAATATTAGTTTATTTTGTTTTTGGCTTTATTTATATATACGCTACATAGTACATGCATACATCCAAAACAAAAACCAAGTATTTTGTACCTATATCAAGTATACGCATTATCAAAATCCTGTCAAGATGGAATTTACTGGATGCAAAAACAAAATTCAAATAATTAAATACATTTCTATAATAAAACCTTGCTTTTGTTTACATATGTATGTCCATATATATTTTCTTTAACTTAAATCCTGCTCAAGACTGCAAAATGAACTTTAACAGAAAACCGAAATTCCAATATTTTCTAAATCAACTTTGAACCAAACCAAATTCCCGAAGTTTTCATAAATTCAGCTGAACTTAAAATCGAACCGAACAATTATATTTAATTTAATTTATAATTTTGTTTTTTATGTACTTCGAATTTGAACTCTCTCAATTTATATGGCCTGATCTCAGCAATAATGAAAATATATTCTCCCTTCTAAGTAATAAGAAACAAAACAAAAGACGACAATAATTTTTTTTTCGTATAATTAATAAATGTAATATATATTTTTCCTTAAGTGTACGTAGGTACATATATGGCTTTTAGCACGCAGTCTATTTTAGTTAGATTTTGATACCAATCAACTAGAATTAAAGTACATGAATAACATTCCTTATATATGCAGATTAATATACATGCGTGCATATATTTGCTTTTATACATGTAAATTGATTATTAATTTTTATGCCTCACAAATTACTCTCTGGCAGTGTAACAAAGTCAACTTTTGATCTGAACCGGCGCCAAAACATCAAATGAGAAAACCAAAATAGAAAATGAAGAAAGAAAATAAAAAATGATTTGTGTTAAGTGCCGCGTTGAGAGCCTGGTAATCGACGCGTAAGTATCTTAAAGGAGCTGCTCTCGCACTCAAACTCAGACTCAAACTCAAACTCAAACTCAAACTCAATCACAAACACATAAACGCACGTGAAATTGCACTCATTTCTTATACCACGACCACTCGCGCTCTCTCACTCTCTCTCACGCACATTTGCTCTCTCTCTCGCTCTCTCATTCTTTACCTCTCTCGCATTACGATTACACTTTGCTTTGGCCGTTTATGATATCGTGACATATCATGTCATGGACTTTAAAAAGCTTTGTTAATATGGGAATATATCTATATTTAAACGGAACCTCGGCGCTATTTAAAAACTACACAGGTGAATCGAGGAACAAGATAACAACTTATCTACAATACATAGTAACGTTATTTATAGAATACAATTAATCTACGAATTGGAAATGCTTAAAACATCATGTTTTTGACTTATACACGATCAAATTTCGACTGTTGTAACAAAAAATCGTTAAAAACATAATAAGTTTTACGGACGTTTTTATTAAAAAAAAAAAAAATGGTTTTTGAAAGACACCAAGACTTTTGTGTATACAAAAGAACTCTACCTAAATTATATTTATTTCATCAAGTTTTAACGTAATTTCAAGGGTTACAGGGTATACATTTTTACTGTATTTAATCGCGTATTTTGCGGGGTTACGTTTTTATTTTATCATAGATTTTGTTAAAAGGAAGAATTACTTTAAACACAATAACATATATTGTACAAAAATCGCAGAGAAATTAGAACTGGTCGGTAAAAAGAAATGGCAGAAGCGGTATTTGAATATAACAAGTATTTTTGAGAAATTACATTTTTTTTTTTAAATATTACGCTTTTAAAGACAATTCAAAAAAGCCCGCTAAATTGTCTCCAAGGTCTCAGAGTACTTTTGCACATAATAAACAATACAAAACTCTATAATTTGTGTTCAAGTGTTTGAAGTTTTTTCTATTTTGTATGATGACTACAAAACAAATGAAAAAAAAAAAAATAATATTTAATAATGTGAGTACAAAAATATTCCTTCCACCCACGTTGATCACAAATTCGTGCGCCGCATATACTTGCTCACTCGCTCACACATGCACTGGTATTGAGAGCCGAGTCGGAGCAAGTGTTTTCTTTTCTCTCTTATACAGTCGCCGCAAACAAAAGCGCTCAACTCGGGGCACACCAGCAACAACATGTGTGTTTGAGCGCAACTCATTTCGACAGCTAACCAGAACAAGAAGAACAGCAGCAGCAACAGCAACAACATTGAACAGAAACAGCGGAAGCTGATTCATGCGCTGTGCGCACTCCACTCGCTCGCTCCCATGCGGTAGACACAGCGGGCAGCATTCTCTCACTCGCCGTCGGCTCGCTCTAACGTAACTGTATCTCGCTCGCTCTTTCTGTCTCAGTCATATTTGACTCTTGGCGTGCACTCCATTCAGCTGGTGGGGACCAACTCGGTGAGTAAATTCGCTATATATGTATACATGCATGTGTGTGTGTGTGTGTGTGTGACTGTGTGTCGCGCGCGTATCCAACAAACTGTTGGGGCTCGGTCTTCGTGTGCATGGTTCGTGTGCTGTCTCTGTGTGTGTGTGTGTGTGTGTGTGTTTCTGCTTGCTTGCGCGTGTGTGGGTAGGTTGGCAGTTTTACTTCACGGCTCGCTCGCGCGCAATGAGCGCTTTTGCTGTTTTAATTTTTGCCTGAAATACTTTTTGAGCTAATTTCGTATTGGTAGTTTTGTTTATACCGTCGGTTGTGTTGGCGTCACATTTTGTATGCGAAAGCAAGCGCAGCACGTAGTTAACAAATTTAAATCAAATAGCCAAATCGCTTAGACAATACGTATCGAAAATTTCTTTTAACTTATTGTATGTACAATATATATATATATATATATATATATACATATGTATCTATGTGCGAGTGTCTTGTGCGTGTGTCAGTGTGTCTACATTAAAAGCACATTTCGTCTTTGACTCTCTGGCCCGGAGCATAGAGCGGCGTTTGTAAGAAAAACGTACCAAGAAAGCAAAAAAAAAAAAATGTCAAAGAGAATCCAATCAGAAACCGCATTCAAATAAGAATCATCTGTTAAGATATACATGAAAACTAACACATTGGCCAGCGCGTGCCGCCTACAGGCGCAAGGCAAAACAAAAAGCGAGCAAAAACAAAATAGCAACAAAAAGAAGTATAGAAAAAGATATTAAATTAAATTCGCAACGGCGGCGGCGACGACGACGGCGACGGCGACGGCAGCGCAAAAAAGCGAATTATAATTGCATATACATACATATAAACATGAGTACACACACACACACACACGCATATTTATGTGCCTAGCCGTGTATTGAAAGCAACTGCGTGCTGTGCCTGAGTGTGTGCGTGTGTGTTTTTTTTTTCGGTGCTATATGAAAAGCGTTGTTGTTCTTGGCACACACGACAATTTCGTACGCAACTGTTTTTCCTTTTTTTTGTGTGTGCATTTTTTTTGCGGTTCATCTGCGGCAGTCGTCGTTTGCGGTTAAAGGCTGCAACGGCAGCGCAACTGTTGCACCGAGCCAACATCAGAGGCAAGCAGCGCCAGCAGCAGCAGACGGCGTCCAGAGATTGCGCGCCTTTTTTCTCGTAACACGCGTCTCTGCATAATAAATGGAACAACAACAACAACAGCAACAGCAACAGCAACAACAAGGCAACACATGTTGATGCTGTTCAAATTTCAATTTAGTTAAAGAAAAGGCAAAAGGCGCGCCCAGATAAGATACAGTTAAGCGGAAGAGCAACAACAACAGCAGCAGCAGCGGCGGCAGCGGCGGCTCCACCTGCAAACGAGAGTTGAAAACGAAGAAAAGCTTACAGCGAGACGAGAAGAAGCATTGCTAGAATTGTGCTGCGGCGACAGTCGCCGAAGAATATGCGACTGTCACACCGAGCTACGCGCTGTGTCTCTGTATGTGTGTATGTGTATGTGTGCGTGTGTGTGTGTGTGTGTGCTTTGTTACATGCCAGCACCTGCACCAACTAGTACTGTGTAAATGAAAGCAAAACAAAAGCGAAAACAACAACAGCAGCCGCGACAGCAGCCACAACAACCAAAAACTCACAATGTTATACATGCTTGTAAAGTGGCATTAAATTGCAACAATAACAAAAATCTACAGCAACAACAGCAACACATGGCAACAGCGCCCATCAAGTGTCAATAAAATAACAACAACAAAATCTACCCAAGCACCAGAAGGTTGCTCGCGCTGCGGAAAGCTTCGAACTGGAACTCGAATTCGAATTCGAATTTCAGTTTTTCTTACACCGTCGCCGGCGGCAATCTTCAAATTTTTGTGTCAACGCTGCAACTTTCAGCACAGCCCCGGAGCCGGCCCTCAGCACCGCCCGCCCAACCGCCCGCCCGCAGCTAATTTATTTCTTTCTATGTGTGTGTGTGTGTTTTTTTGAATCTTTTTTTTTCATTTTTTTGTATAATTGTTTGTTGTCAAGTAAATGGCGCAAATGCGCAAAGCAGTGCGAATGCAGTGAATCAATCAAATCTATCAATAACAACAACAACAACAACAACAACAACAACAACAACAACAACGACAACAACAACCACAACAAACGCCGCATCAAAACAGCAACTCTAAAAGCAGCTTCATGTCTATATCAACACAGCAGCAGCAGCAGCAATAGACATTCACAGCAGCAACAAACAACACCAACAACAGCAACAACATGGATTGTGATTATTCGAAATTTCTATACAAAAGTAAGTAAAGTTCGCAAATATAACAAGAATTTTGGGTTTAATTAACCAGTGCCTTACAAAATGGAATTCTATTTTTTAAATCATTTTCAAAATGAGTGAATTTCAGTATTTGCATTGGCATTTAGTTTGAAATCTTTTTGGAGTTAAACGTAAACTTTGAACACATTTGAATATGATTTACGGGTTTTTTCTTTCAACTGAACATACAATTTAGCATTGTGTTACAAGTAACCCAGCGATTAAAATTTTCCAAAAATGGAAGAGAAGAGAATTCGAATTTTTCGGACTTTTCTTTTCAATGTTGTCTGTTTTTAAACACTTTCGAAAATATATAGATCTTACATTACATTGAAAACCATTTGTTTATATTATTTGTTCTATTCCGAGCAACTACGGAGGTGAAGAATTTAATCAAAAATTGGTATTAAACCTTTTACCGTTAAATATATTAAGCCAAATGAAGACCAAAGCAATTATAGTCGACGAAAACTGCAATTTCGCAATTGAGAACTAATCCATTTCCGATCAAATATACTATACGTTCTTTTCAATGTATTAAATGTTAAATTTACTCTTGGGAAAAAAATATATTTTTATGAGAATTGTCGTCGAACAGTGTTGAGAATTGATTAGCTGAGAACTTTTATTCACTATGCGCGAGCTTTTTCGAAAGCTAACAAACTGTTTGAAATAAAATATTGACCATTTGTCGGCCGTAAATATTAAGCTAAAAAGAAACTATCATTATGGATGGAAAAATTTCAATTTCAACTTTTTTTGTTCCCTTTTTTTTTGTTTTTTTTAATAGACTTATTATTTTGAAATTAAATTTTTTTTTTATTAAATAAATTGAATTTAATACCACAGAAAAATATATCTGAAGCAAGCTTTAATTAGTGTTTTCTTTTTTATGGAGAACAAAAAAAAAAAAAAGAAAAGAAAAAAATGTTGCTAATCAGAAACCCGTCGGATGATTCATATACGGCGGCATATCGCATTACATCAGCGGCAGCTATCGCAGTTAATCTGATGCGTGGCTCTTGTTATCAGCCGAAAAATGAAAGAACGGAAAAAAATGAAATATTAATAATCTCTTTGATATGGTATATTTGGTACACAATTGAGTACGAAAGCACGACCAGACGTAAGCTTCAGTTTCAACTTTCCGCTGACCGTTATTAGCCCATTCATAATGCATTGACATGCGTAATTCAGATGCATTAAGCATCATTCATGTGTGTAAATAAATAGAAAAGAAATATTTCGTTCGCATTGAAAAATCAAATATCTATTGCTATATATTATAATTATATTCGACTGCTGGATTTATGTATATGCAATTATCTCAAAATGCGGCAACATAAAAGCTAACAAATGGTTGGAGGCTGCTAAACTTTGCCAGTTTGTGGAATTATTTCTCTATTAAGATTGTAGTTAGCTAGCTGTGCTAGCAATCAAGTAAGAATCTCCGACTGTTGAAGTTACATAAAATTGTTAACATGGCAAACTAAACATGAATGCTTGTTGCCAGAGCCTGGTATTTTCATTTTAATCATTGGCATCATATAGTTTTGCTGCAACAGATAAGTGCATCAAGTGCCCAAGCACACAGTATAAACATTGTGTTTATAACTATAGCAAGAGGCTTAGGTGCATGCGCGTTATCTGCCCAGAAAGATATTATTCTTAAGCTAACTGACGATTAGATTCGCGTTATCTAATTGCTCTGCGACTGTCCAACTTGGGTTTGTTGTGTGCTGTAACCATGTGTGGCAACTTGTACGCTATGGCAATCCATCATATTCTTTCCAAATTCCACAACAATTCACAATTTCCGAACTTGCCATGAGGAGTAATTAAAAAACTATTCATTTATCAATATACGCGCTTAAATTAGCTATCGAAATATTCTTTTGTTTTAATAATTTGCAATTAATAATAATTGAAATATTTCTTGCAATTAATTTTTTAATTTTTTTAATTTTAGTTATTATCAAATTGAAATGTTATTCATTAATCATTAAGATGCAAGCAAGCGTTTAGGACAATTTCCTTTTGGGTAATGCGATAGCAGTGCTAAGTGCCAGCTAGTTGGACCCATTTTCACGACAATGAATGAAAATTATATAAATTGGGTTATATGATATTTTGATGGAGTTTTTTGGGGGCAATTCTTTGAAACAGATTTTCATTTGCAGCTAAGTTAGTTGGAAGAATTTAAGCATTTTTATGCGTCACACACAGATCGCCAGATTGTGAGATCGTTTCGGCGTCAAGGGGGTGTGAGAGAGAGAGAGAGAGGGGGAGACGGGGGCTCGGCTATTTGCAACTCATTTACTCAACTCATTTATATTTGTATACGAAATTGAATCCCCAGCTACTTTATCAGTATTATTCATGCGACTCTGCTGTTCTGTTCGGATAATTAGTTTTGCACTTGCAAAAAGTCGCCGCTGGCAACGACGCCGATGACGAAGACAACGAGCCGAGTCGGTTGGGATGGGGATTGGGATTGGGGTTGGGGTTGGGGCTGGGTCTGGGGCTTCGGCTCACATTTGGGCTGAGGTTGAGGTTGAGCGAAGAAACAGAACAGAAACAGTTGGCGCCACGCGCCGTTAATCGATTTTCGAAATTTTATGATGTTGCCGTGGAGCGACGAGGGGAAATGGGAAATGATTGCGAATGTATTTGTTTACATTATTCGCCCACCGGCTGAGGCGTCGTTGTCGTCGAATTGTCAGGCTAATCAGAAATAGAAGAAGATGGGGGCGCTAAGTCGAATCAGACTGTCAACTGCATTATTGTCAATCAGTCAGTCTGTCATTTTCTGTGGCGGCTTTGCAGTTTACTTTTCTTTTGCACATTACTTGAGTCGCGCTCAAAGACAAACCGACAGACCCAAGAAGCTAATTGAATTTGTTGGTTCACAAATTGCTTGTATATTATGTAAGATCTATGCTAGACAGAGAGCCAAAGAGTGCGCCGCGTGTGGATGAGTAATTTTGGGTTATAGGGCCAAGTCCAATGAAATGCGTTGCCACTTAAGACCCAAGTGAATGTACTTAGTTCTTAGTACTAAGTTAATTCGCTGCAATATGTTGCAGCAATAACTCGCATGACTGCCTCGTGGTGCGGCTACTTGCGAGGTTTCCCAAAACCTATACATGTATATTGTATATATATATATTTACATGTGAACATATATAAATATGTATTCTTATAATATATATCGCTATCTGTTTCGTTTTTTTGAATTCTTTGAATTGTGGCCAACATAACAGGTGTTACCCGCCGTAGCGCAGCCAACTGTTAATAATGGCCAACATGTTTTCCACTCATATTCCTCAGAACATCCAATTTTCCAGCCAAGAAATTGCATTTTTGAAAATCCTTTATTTTTGCATGTATCCTTTCAACATATATTGTTAAGCGAAAAAATTCCAATTATTTTGTGAATTTCATAAATCATCATTTACATCCCAATAGAACGGTGGAAATTGTAGCTGACAGGTTTTGTGATTTGAACTGTGCTTTAATATAATATATTTACATATGTACGTACATGTGTAGATATCATTATTTTAGAGTTCTTTGAATCGCACCTTGCATGTTTGTACATATTGGATAGGTATATCGATTTATAGCCATTCTCGAGCTCCATTGACAGTTTTGTATAACATGATCGTATCGTAAATTGATCGTATAATTTGCTCACTGCTGTTTCATTATAAGCAGCCCAATCACCGAACCACAAACGTCAACGTCTCGCCGGTTCAGTGAGGTTCTCATATAACCTTTTTTTTTTTCTTTTGTTATCATAGCATTCATGCATCATGTACGAGTGCGAAAACGAGTACGAGTACGAGTGCGGTACTTGTAATCTTACTATCTGTCTTATGTCTGTTTATATTTGCCACTGAAAGTGCTTTAATGAAGGTCGATTGCGAGGAACTCTATCGGCAACCAAAGCTCATTGACTCGCCCACAATTTGTAGTCGGACAGACAAAAAAAACTGATAATTAAAAGAGATATTAAATACTTTTACTCTCTTTCATATATACCAGCACAATAAATTTAAATGAGCTTTCGATTTTTGTCATGCAAAGTTTAACTTGCCATAATCAACTATCAACACCTGTCAAAGACCAGATCTATTATTTCTAAGCCTGAACCATTTAGTTAATAATTTTTTTCACCTCAGCCAGACTCGATAAGGGCGTTGTGTTTTAGCTAATTGGCTTGCCGATTTCTGCATAATCGGAAATACCAGCCGTATATGAATCATTTTCAAATACAGCTTGATCATGTATTTAGAGACGTCACAAAACTGACAAGTTTCTACACTGAAAAACGTTATATAATGAAAGCATTATAATATAACAAAAAAATATATATATAAATAAATAATATAAAATGTGAGTGATTCGAATCATTCAATTCAATAAAAAGAAAAATGTTCTATGGATAATTTGACTAAATATATATATTAGGGTCTTTTTATTTGTTTGCTTATTTTTTTTTTTAAGAACATCTCTATGAACATCAACACCAAATATGGCAGGTATATTCCATATTCCATACTTTGGCGTTGAGGGACGAGGATTATAGCAACTAAAAGTTGGGTATAGGGTATTCAACATTTGCTTTCTTTCACTTGCTTAGATCTAGAGCTGGTTCAAAGCGGAAATTTGCACAGGTCTGTTGCACTGTGTAAAAAGTAATACATATCACTGTATATATGCTTATTAATTTTCATATCTACAAAGATACATATGCATCGGTTGTTCTGTTAAGCAGGCCACTTGAAACATATGCGCATATATTTCGATAGAATTAGGTGTGAGGCCATACGCACCGAGCTGTTGGCTAAGGGCAGATTCGAAGCCTTTACGCATCATTGGCTTAAACATATGTCTGACTCCGACAACGCCCCCAAAGGAGGGCGCACTTGCCGCAATTGCAACTGCAACTGGAACTCAAGTTTCCCATGAGTCGAGCAGGTTTAGCGACATGTGGGCGCAGCCTTGAGAGCCAACATAGCGACTATATAGAATACACAGCTATATTTGCATCTGAAGTGTATTAACAATGAAATCGATCTGTCTAACTAGAGGTTGAAGCCAGCCAGCTTATCACTCGGCCTGCTAAACTCGCGCACACATACACACACACACACAGCACAACGGCTGAATCCAAATCAGAGATACTTGGCAACAGCTACAGAATCTGCCGATCAGCGAATAAAATCTTAGCCACATTGCTTTGATATTTGA
The DNA here is from genome assembly GCA_035047465.1 of Drosophila sordidula. Classification (NCBI taxonomy): domain Eukaryota; kingdom Metazoa; phylum Arthropoda; class Insecta; order Diptera; family Drosophilidae; genus Drosophila; species Drosophila sordidula. The sequence goes on along the minus strand of JAWNPQ010000136.1, from coordinate 2,957,321 downwards.
TACGGGATCGCGGCAAAGCAGCGTCCTTAATCGCTGTTTGTGTTCTTGCTGCTGCCACAGAAATCTTGGTGTGTGCGAGTGTGCGTGTGTGCGTGTTTGTGTTTGTGCCCCCCTCTTTTGTTGTCAGCTGTTCTGTCATTTCAGTTGAATTGCCGGCCGGTCACACGTAGTCTTTGTAGCTGTATCTGTATCTGTATCTGTATCTGTATCTGTATCTGTGGCTGTCCCCTCCAGGCGCTGCCGTTTGGTAGCGTCTTGAAAGTATTTAATACACACACACACACACACACGCTGCTATGCACACTCGTGCATACTTTGTTTTGTCGTTTTCAACATTTTTCAACGTTCAGGAATTCAAAAAATTCTTTACTTTAAAGTAAAAATAAATTCCATGCAACATCCGCCATGTTGGCTTTGGCTATTTTTGCCGCCTGCCGTACTGCGGCAACGGCAACCCAACCAATGTTATAATGGCCCAGAGCCAAAGCCAGCAACCCCTCCCCATTCCCCCTCCCCTCCGCACTTTGGCTCGCCCGCCCGTCACTCGGAAAGCTGTGCGTCGCCCTTTGACTGTCTTCGCACCGGCCAGTTTGGAACTCTGGGACTTCAAAACGTGAAGCGGCTCTTCCGCCGGTTCACCACTCGCCACTCTTCACTTGGTATTTGTTTTTATTTAATGCTTGGCCGCCGCTTTTTTTTTTCTTGTCTTTTCAGTTTTATTTTATTTTAGTTTTTTCGATTTGTTTTTATAACTGAAATTTTTGGAGGGGCGCATTTCGTTGCACCCCTCAGTCTCAGCGTAGGCCTAGGAGCTGTGATTGTTATCATTTGTCCGTATCCAGCATGCGGATGGAGGCCAACTTCAGTCAGCATTTCTACAAATCACAGAACAAATAAACCAATCTACCCTAATACCAACTGGGTACCTTCTTTTTTATAATAATATTGATAGCTTGCGAATTTCGTTTTTGGAGCAACCTTAGTTAATAATTATTGTTTTCATATATGAAAATAATCATTTTCTTTTTTCTTATGTTAAAATAAGAGAATTTCTATTTATTTATGCCCATTTAAGCTATATATTCTTAACACCGAAGTACGAAATAAACAAAAACAGCATAGTAATACAAATTCCATTTGTATAACCTAGTTTGTTTTTTAGCGCAAGATTTGTCAGTTTGACTGGATCTCTGTGTGTCTTTGGGGTTACAAAATGCACTCGTAAAGTGCAGTTTCATTGTGCTTAGAAGTTGGCGCTTCTGCTTATTTTTTTCTTCTCTTTTTCCGACTCTGCTATTTTGCCATGGCCGTTGCTGTTGTTGTTGCTGTTGCTGTTGCTGTTGCTGTTGGGGCTGCTACTGATGGCTGTTCTTGTTTTATCTGCTTGTTACAAAATCAATTTTCCACAAATTAATGAGAGTCGCATTTTTTCCGTGTTACTCTTTTCTTTGGCCTCCAACCAAGTATAAAAACCGTCGGCGAACGAACGTGAAACGGTCGAAGCAAAAGCAAAAGCAGAAGCTGAAGCAGAAGCTGGAGCTGGAGCTGGAGCTGAGGCAACTTTTTAAAAAAGGATTCTTCCCAGCGAAGTTGTTGCTGCTGTTGCCGGTTTGTTTCTGCGCAAGATAAAAATATTTTTTAATGTTTTCTTGAGCACTGAAAATAATTTAAGGAATGTCACGTTGTAGCGGCTCTCTGGCTCTCCACTCTCGGGCGCGCCGTGCGCTCCTTGTATGCATTGCGCATTTATTTTGGTTCGGTTCCATCCGCTCCCAGCCGCTGCTCCGACTTCGCCTTGCTCCGGACCGTTGGTATGGAATAAAAGAATTTCTTATATAGCAACAACTGCTGCATAGCATACATACATCTGTCTGTCTGGCCGCCAGACCCCACTCCCTTGCCGCGCTTTGTGTCCCTGCTTCGTGGAGCTTAGCACTCTATGCATATCCATGAGATTGCACCGCGGCATGGCCAACCAAGGAGCCAAGGGCAACGATAAACATTTTTTTTTTGTTTTTTTTTTTTTTGTTTTTTTTTGTATTTTATTTTATTTTTTTCGATTTTAGTTTTTTACTTTTTTCATTTGAAAAAATTTTTTACTTAACCCCTTATCACTTGGCCGGTCGCAGTGAAAAGAACTAAAAGCCGCGCCGCCGAAGTCGTCGCCATTTTCCACACGTTTGTCCGCCGTGACCGCCGCATCCGTCTTAAATTAAAAGCTTTTTGTCTTTGGCGCAGAAACAAACCAAAACACAAAAATCGAAAGCAACAACAACGAAATACTTTCGAATGTGCCGCCGCAGCTTAATAAAGAGCATTAATGACAATGTCAATATTGTAGGGGCTGAACGTGGGAGAGCCGACGGCAGCGGCAGCGGCAGCGACTGCGACTGCAACTGCGACTGCGACTGCGGAAGTGGCAACAACTGTTGGGCCAGTTGACCACCTGCTGGCATTGCCAATCGGCGATCTTCGATTGGTGTGCCAAAAGTTAAACAATTTCTGTTCAAATGCAACAAAATCAAATCTTAGCAACCAAAAATATCCCTCCCCTCGGCCCAAAAAAAAAAAATAAACAAGAGAGAAGAACAAGTTTTAATACCCTTGCAATGGACGTCAGAACATTTTGATATTAGCCACACAATGTTTTCATTTACGTAAACCAATTTTCAACGATGTTATTAAATTCTTGTCTAACATTTTATAAGCACAATAAAGACCATTATATTATACTATTATACTACTATTTTAATTCGATGTCAATATCGAGTAGAGTACATAGACGCAAACACACAAAGCTATATTGATTTGGGTATTAAAAGTAATCAAGCAAATATATTTATACTTTGAATGCGGCTACTTCTTGTCTTGAATAATTAAATAAATAAAGCTAAAAATGTTTTCTTTTAAACGAAATAATTTGAAATAACACGATTTAGGAAACTCTTTTTGAAGTTTTATGAATTTCTCACTCCACACAAATTATAAATTTTAACTTGGTAATTGAGTTTGGTTTTGACCAACGTTTTGACCCGTTTCTGCTGTTGCTGTCCTTTTTCGCTTTTTAGCTCACTGTTAAGCTATTTCACAGTTCAACTATATAATGGTTTTATCACGAAATCGTACTAAAAACTACAAATATAGCGAACAAAACTAAATACATTTTTCTTTAGTTATACAAGTTTTATTTCTTTTATTTAATGTATTTATTTTTCCTTTTTATATGGTACTATTACTACTTAGTCAGTTAAAATATTTAATCAAAGAAAATAAATTATTTAGTTAAGTCTAACATGATTTTATTAAAATTGTTGAATGTCTGAAATCAATCTTCTGTTTTCCTATATACCCAAAATCTCTATTACACGAATTTTCGGCGAACGAATCGTGTAAACACAGAATTAAATGTATGTACTAAATATACATTTAAAATGTTTCCTAAATACACATTCTATTCTACATTAAATCGATTCTATAGGGAAACAAAAACAAGCTTACCGATGAAACACGCTTCAATATGAAAATTTGCAGACTTGTCATGTTCTGTTTTCCCTTTTCAAATGCTTTTCACTCTTTTTTCTATTGCATACTTCTCAGAGCGTTGAGTATAAGAATCTACCGATCTTTAGTAAAAAGCCAGCTTGTCGCAATATTTAAAATCTACCAAAACAGCTTACATCATGAATTTAATTCTTATGTAATTCAATAGAAATGATTTTTAACAACATAACTATTTAAGACATTTGGTATCTACTCCAAAAAGTATGCAGCATAAAATTTTCGTTGATGCGATATTGAAATCGAAGTAATTGAAGTCACTTTCCAATATTTACTTGTAAACTGGGCTTTTATTTGTTTTTTGTGTAAAGCTATGCAACTTAAATTAAATAATTTCGAAATCAATCAGCATTCTCGGAATGAGTATCATAATTACAGCATTTTTTCTGCTGAATTGTTACTATTGATTAACCGCATGCAAATTCCACCGAAAATATTGACAAGGAATAAATTCTCAATTGAGTGAATGTCAATCAGTTATTATTATTTAATATTTAATTATTTATTAAATAACGTTCCGAGTAAAGAAGCATACCAAATTAAATAAATGTTCGATTAATAGGAGAAATTGTTTAAGTACAAAATTTCAGGCATGAGAAAAATTTTTAGAGGCAAATTATTTATTATATAGCTGATATAGCGATTATTGGATGCCAACTGAGTTCCAGTTTCTAGTTTCTACTCGGATGGATAAGGAAATAAACGAAATGTTCTATAGCTAAGATTAAAACCTAATATAATGCATTCTCAAAAGGTAGGCAAATTACTTCGTCACACGTTAATTAATAATTTGAATGAAGCAATAAGACTTGTTTACTTTTATTTTGCCCAGTGTATTTGCTTCGGCTGGGTAGCTTCGCTTGATCGTTTATCAAACAGAGAGAGCATATCTCGGGAATTACCAAAGCTAGAGACGTTAAAGGTTAAATAAATATTTATATAAAATATTTAATGTTATTCAAAATATGAAAAATTCTTAGCCAAATCAAACCAGTTGACAAAAAGCTGTCACTCATCACAAATATTAGGAAACAAAGAGAAAGATCATAATAATGTAACAATAGGTGTTATTTTGAGTGCAAAGGTAAAATGCTTGTTTCTCCAATTATTGTCATGTTGTATTTGTAATAAATGTATGACTTAATAAATACAAATAAAAATAAAATTCTTATTATAAATTGGTATAATAACAATCATTTTTTTCCCAATTGGTGGTCAACCGCTAAACTGGGTACAGGGTATCGCTTCGTCGAGTGTTTGCAACTAGAGCACTGCTAGGTGGTGTTGTTGTTGCCACTTTTGTGTGTTGCAAATGCGCACAATTTTCGCATTTTCGTTTTCATTTGATTTGTTGCACGTTTTTGTGTTCTTTGTTTGCGTCTCGTGTTTCGTCAACCAAATTCGCTGGCGTCGCCTCGTTGTCGATGTCGATTTCGATTGCAAGCGGCCGATTACACACACACACACACATATATGGAGAGAATGAGGCAGCGGCAGAGAGGAGACGGCAAAAGCTTGCGCTTGCGCTTGCGCTTGCAGCGTTGCGCTTGCGCCATTGCGCAATCTGTGTGCAGCCGTTGCGGCAACAGTTGCAGCCGCTGTTGCTTTGGTTGTTGTTGCTATTGTTGCAATTGTTGCTTTTATTTTGCTTTTGTTGTGTGTGTGTGTGTGTGTTTTTTTTTTTTTAAATGCTGTTTATGCTTACAATCGTTTGTTGCATTTTCATTTTCCAATATGTTTTATGTCTTTATGAGCATTTCAAAATGTTGTTCGTTTTGCACTCAATTTGCTGTTGCAAGCCAGCCAGTTGCCACAGCAGCAACAGCAGCAATTGCAACTGCAACTGCAACAGCAACAGCAAATGCATGCATTTATTAGTCATAAGCGATGAGCAGCAACAACTATGGCTACAGTCACCCACTCAAAGTCTACACCACCACAACATACAGTGTATTCGCAATTGTAACCCCACACACACACACACATATCAGTGTGCGAGTGTGTGTGGACATCAATTGTACATGTGTTTCTGCCATCCAAGACTAAAGCTGCTCAGCTGCTTTTTGCTATCGCCGGCAATTTTTTTTTTTTCAGTCCCTCTTTTTTTTTGTCACTTTTGCAGCGTTTTATTAACAATCAGCGTATTTTCTTTTTATTTCATTATATTTGTATATTTATCGTACGCTTTCTGAGGGTACCATAATATTGACACAAAATCTGTAACGCATGGCAAAAGACATTGCTGATCTATATATATAATATATAAGTATAAATGTATATTTTTCATCAGTTTTATTTTTACTTTTTTATTACGGAATGATTTTAAAAAACATTTTTTATTATTTCCCGTATTAACAAGCGGAGTTTCACTATTTTACCACGCTCGTCATCACTTAAATTAGCCCGATTTGACATTTCTCAAGGGTTAAATAAATTTAAAATGGCAACAAATATAATACGTCACGAAAACTCGCTCCATTTATTGTTCCTATTAAATAAACAAATAAGTTAAATTACAAAAATAATTTTTCAGTTTTCTAATTTCGACTACAAATATGATGAAAGAGTGCAGAAGAAACAACCAAATATATTTGCCTGATTTCCCGCATCTTTTGTCCCAGTTAGAAATTTGGTTCATCCAACTCTTAACTCATAAATGAATAATAGAAATCTTATAGCAATTTTTTTTTTTGTCACCGTTAAGTAAGGAAATTTATATCTCTGCAAGGGTATAGACTATTCGGCAATCCATGCATATTTAGTCTTTCTTATTTTTTATTTTATTTTTTTAAAACGATGTGCAGCGGATTACATGAGTGCTTAGCGGGGCAGTTGTTGTTGCGTCCAGTTGGGTTCCAGGCGCTAAGCAAATGATTCAAATGATTCATGCACCAGAGCGATAGGGATAGAACACATACTAGAGCGCATAGGTAGGTAGAGAGAGAGAGAGAGAAGGGGAAAGTGAGCACAATTGGAGGGCTGGCTGCGGGGGCAGCGAGTGATAGAGAATAGAGGGAGATTCACAAAAAGCGCATAATTTGATGACAGCCGCATTTAAGCTATGTGACTTTTCACAGTTTATTTGCGCAAAATAAATCGTGTGCTCTTGTTGAATTATCACGCTGACATGTCTTCAAAACGTGCAATAATGACAAATGTTTTCAATTCTGAAATGTAACCACTTGAACAACCACTGCAACTGCTTTGGAAGGCCATTAGACGCCGCCCAATCCAAGCCAAGCCAAGCCCAGCGGTATCTTACCCAACAGATCTTAACCAATCCAAAAGGTCTTCAGTGCAAGTTCGGAGCTGTGCTTTTACCAATCGAAAGTATGTTGTGGCTTAATAATATTTTAATGTAGTATCTTTATATTATTGTATTGTATGGTGTAGATATGTATTGTATTGGATATTGTATAGCGTAGATAATATTATACAAACTTATATTTAATATATTTAAATAATATATATAAGTATATCCTGTCAGTTTTTAGCCTTTATCTCTACATTATTTTTTTGTATATATTTTGATAAATGGTTACATGTAAACTTTAGAACAAAGAGCGAAAAAACTGGCCCAGAAAAACTTAAAGGTTGCCCACGTTGAACCCAGACAGTGGCGTAGGCGCCATTTTATTTATTGGTAGGGGGATTCAAAACAAATATTTGGTTTTTAAAAAGTTCCAAATATATATTTAAGTGGGGGGCTTATCCACAAACCCCTCCCCCTGCCTACGCCACTGCACCCAGCCAATATCAACACGCTTAAATGTGTTGCTTTACGTGTATTTATTATATTCGAGTTTATTTGCTGAATTTAGCTTTATTTAGAATTGTGAAAGCTATCTCTAAATGCTCCAAATATACGTTAACTGCAATATTTGGTTATGATATTTCGTCAAAGATCTGGATAATCATTTTTTTTTTTTGCTCTGATTTTCTTTATGTTTCTTCATCTTGATGACCCGATTCGGAAGCTGATTTTTGTTGTCTCGAGGCTAAGTTGAGCTATTGTCGTTCGCTCCGATCAATCATTCGATATGATGACATCCGTGCTCTTGCTACGACAACTAAATGACAAACTTGACAATGCAATTAGCTCACTTTCTGACTCTACTTTAAACGTTTCAGCAATAGAAGAAACATACATGTGTATCATATGTCTTGTTTGATTTTTTAAAGTATAACCAAAGCATTGCAGAACGTTTATAATTAGCGCGAAGATTCTCTTTTAGGGCTCTTATAGCGTTGCCGAGTGTTTGGAGAGTATTGGGAGTATCGGATGCTGTCTGCCTCATTGCCTTCATGTCGGGACGCATCGTTTGCGCATTTTTTGGCTGAGATTTTTGCCATTTGTTTTTTGTTTTTTTTTTTGCCACGATAACAACGTTATCAGTGCACTGGCCAAAAATGGAGCACAAATCAAAATGTAGTTGGATAGAGTTCGGTCCGCACGGACATTCAGCTGTTCATTTGTCTGCCTACCGATTTGACGGCAACAATGCAACAAGATTGCCAAAAAATACAAAAAAAAATAAAAAAAAAAGTAAGCATCAGCAATTTGCAAATACCCTACTGTACGGGAACATTCACTCGGTAGAATGTTGCAATTTAATTGTTAGCATGTTTAAATTATGGGCTGAAAAATAAAAATATTTTTAATGAACATTGAATTTTAAAATAAAGTAAAAAAGTTAAAATTTGGTTGGAAATTATTTCTATTACAAAACATTGTATTTCATTTTGAACATAAGAAATATTTTATTTAAATTTTATAATTTTTAAATCATTAACACTGTGAAATGAGAATGCAGTAAATATTTTTTAAAAGTAAATTATAGATCTTCAGCTTAAACATAGTTGTGATCTGATTTTTAAGTACAGTACAGAACAAATTTAAAAATCAAGACAAGCAAAATAATTCAAAATACTTTAATACTATTAAATATGTGTTGAAGTCTGAATGGCAAATATAAGGATAATATATGAGAAATATTTGGTCATAAATATATAATGGCTACCAATAGCTAGCTTTACATAGTGCTGATTCAATTTAATATGCCCGGTTGCAACATTTCGTTTTTCATGTGTTGGGTGCAGCGGGCTTTAAAAACGAATGAATGAAAGAATGGAGTTTGAACCGTAAATGAAAATATGTGCAGCATTAATTTCAACGTTACTGCACAATCAGAGCGTCCTGACTCCGCTTGCGACTAGGTGGTTGGGTGGTTGGGTGGTTGGGTGGCTTGGGTGGCTTGGCTTGGTTTGGTTTGGTTTGGTGGTTGCTTTACTGTTGCCATTGCTGACTGACTGGCTGGCCGAGTGTGGGCGGGTGGGTGGCTGCGTTGGCCTCTCGGTGGTATGCAGCAGATGCAACATACACAATCAAAATTCCATTCTGTGTCATGCTCAGCTTGTGTATCCCATACGGCCAGGGCCTGGGTCTAGGTCTGCTGGCCGTTGGCCGTTGGCCGTCGGCCGTCGGCAGCTGCTGCTGCTGCTGCTGTCCGCTTGGCCAGCAGGCAGTCATTCAGTTAGTCATTCAGCCAAGCATTTAGTCAGTCAGTCAACCAGGCGGACCGTTTGTCTGTCTGCCATTCGTAGTTGCGCATTGTTTGACCGAAAATCAGAGAGGAAAATATAATCGAGGCAGAACTGAGAGCTCAAATTCCATTGTTGCGGCGTTATAAACAAAATTTGCATTCTTTCGTATTCGCAGACAACACACATACACAACTCATCTGTACCTATAGTATAGCATGATATAGTATTGTGTGCATACATATGCGGCTATATAGTTTCCAATACGAATGCTTTTTTTTTGGCATTTTCAACTATCTTCTCTTCCATTTGCTTTCGTTTTGTTCCATTGCGAGATGAATAATTGTGTAGGAGGCATTCCTGCGCTGCTTATCACATATGATGTCTGATCACAGATATCAAATACAAACGATTGGTATACGATTCAGGCACACACACTCACAGACACTCACACACAGACATTCGCATCTGACAAATTGTTGTCATCGCCTACACAACTCAATTTTGTGCATAGGCAACCTTAAAATGCAGCAACTGCAAAAAAAAATGTTCTAATGGAGAATACCCGACCATAGGATACCCTGTTTAACCTTTTTTTTTTAACAAAAAAGGCCATTTCAATTCTCCTCAATTCAAGACTCCTAAATTTGTAAATATTAAATATTTGCATTAAATATAAATATGTATAGGTTTCTCAATGAAAATTTACCTGTTAAGATATCGTTTTGCTAAGCTTTATCGCGGTAATATTATGTGAAATAATAATGAAATTAATTGAGAACAACTTCCTTTTTTATATATAATATATATATAACATATGTATATATTTTACATAACATATATAACTATATGCTAACGACTTATTAATAACATTGCAAAACAAGTTTTTCGTATTTATAAAGTATTCTGTTTTTTAATTTTCATAATATAATAAATTTAAGTTAAAAATCCATTAAATATCTTCACTGCACTTGTTTTTAATTATCGATTTTGGAGGGAGCAGGAAATATATTAAAAAAAAAAAAATCAATTTTCGACAGTGCATGCTAATTGAGAACATACCTGTATTTTTACAGGGTATAACAAACAACTGTCAGTCGTGTTAGTTGAGCGGAGCAACTGCATCCTGCAGCAGTTGACTTTGCTTTTTGCTGTTTCTTTGATATGTGAATGCCGGTGTTGCAGTGTATCTGTGTGTGTGTGCGTGTGTGTGTGTGTGTGTGTGAGTGCACAACTGCATTGGGCCGCATTTTTTGTGCATTACTCCTTTACAGTTGCCCTATTCCGCTGCTGCTGCAATCAAATGGCCAACGGTCAGCCCACATTGTTATTTAAATGTCGACACAAAGCGCTGGTTGATACCTCCAGCTCCAATTCCAACTGCCGCTCCAGCTCCAGGCTGCTGGCCCAGCTCCAGTTGGTCTTTTGGGCGTTTGGCATTTTGGCTTGAACGTTGGGGTAATGGGCTACTGTGGTGCTGGGGCTGGCTGGCAGACATGTTGGCTGCACATGTTAATTAACAATTTTGATTGAATTCCAATTTGGATGAAATGTTTGAGGCATCACACAACGGCCTGGCATACGGGCAGGCAGCGGGATATATTCATCCATATATAGTATATTCACATTTTGCCCTTTGAACCGCTGTTCATTTCCCAATTGCATTTTGCCGCACAGAATTTCATTAACCTTTATGCGGCGCACACGTGGCGTCCACTTAATTCACGCATTGCTTTAACTTGGCCCACCAATCAGCCCTAACTGAGAGCCCAAAAACCGAAGCCCCAAACCCAATAACGAGCCAATTCACGCGGTCGACTCACATTTACCGTTCCGTACTGTTATTAACAATAAATATTCAAGTGCGCGTCCTTTCAGGTTGTGCAACATTTCTTTTAGCACTTACATTTTTTTTATTTATTTTTTTCCTTTTTTTATTGTTGCGTATCTGTGAAAATATTGTATTGTTTGTTGGTTTGCACAATAAATAAAATGGACACACATTCTTTTTTCCTGGAATTTCACTGCACTCGTAATTAACTTCATAATTAAATTGGTCAAATGAACCCGTCCAGCGGCGCACAGCAGCTCTCAGCGTGTGTGTGGGCGATAGTGTGTGTGTGTATATATATATACAGTTTTTATTGTTCTTATAGAGGTCATCTTAACTATATGATGTTGTTGGAAACACCACTAGAGCCAATTACTTGGCATACATGAGTCTTCTTTAAAGCTGAGAACATTTCACAAATTGCGAACATGAAGCCACAAATTTAATATATAAATAAATATATTTACCTAATCGGTATTTAGTCCCGATTAGGTGAACTTAAATACACTTTTAGCTCACAGTTAATTTTATTCAAATTATAAATTTGTCAATCTATTGAAAGTATGATATGCATAACATATTGTTTTGGGAAAGTAAAATCTCTTGTTTTTAAAGTAAAATCTCTAATATCAAAAATATCTAATTTTAAAATGAAACAATATATTGATATAACTTTATCGATGTATTAAAACAGTTAACCGACTTCGCTTTGATAATCTGTTTGTGTTAAAATATTGTCCTAACGAATAATATATATATTAAATAACAATAAAAAAGGATATCTATTTATATAATTTTAAATATAATTTTAGTTATACATACATGTGTAACTAAATATTTCTAAATAGAGCCAATGATTCAGTAACACCTAGTTCTCAAACAATTCGTGTAAAAAAGATATTGGGTATATGGAAAAATGGTACATTAAAAAATGCTTAGTGTTAAACATAACATAACATTAAATATATTGGAAAAACGAAAATAATATCAGAAGCGCATTAATATAAAATATAGCAATATTTTATTTTGCAGTATAGCTGATATTACTAGAATTATTTTGTTTATTATTTTGGGAAATTATTTCTCAATGATAATCTTTATTTCCCATTGTTAATCATTTTTAAACATGATCAACAATTAAACGTCTTTTCTTTTCAACTGTAAAAACCAAACTCGATTCGGGGAATCAAAGAAGAATAAATATAATTCATCATATAAAACAAATCAATTCGTTAAAAAAAAGAAAATGGTCAACTTTTTAAAGCCTATCATTCATGTATTCAATTTTTTCCATTCCCAACCAAATTTCTAAGCTTTTCACAAAAATGCTGAATTATTGCAATTTTTATAGGGTAACGCTTAGCCGAGTGCTCAACACTTTGCCACGCCCATCACCAAAATTATCGTAAGCGTTATGGGAATCTGTGTATGCGCACATTTCTGAATGACCATTCAAGTGCAAATTTGTATTAAAAATACTTTGTGTGCGGGTGGGTGAATTTGAGCTGTACGAACGTCATGTGTTATCCGCATCGGACGGCGTCTGCTTATGACACTTGACATTACAACGCACATTACGGGCAGTCGAGCATTTTGGGCACGTACCGCACGAAGCGTCCGAGCAGGGACCCAACGCCCAACGCCCAAGCCCCACCCCCCCCCCCCTCCATGGCCCCTCCCGCGATTAGCAGCGGCAGGCACGAAGCGAGCGTGAAAGAGAGAAAACAGTTGCCGCTCGGCTTCTTTTTCTCGGACATGATCCCCAAAACTGTTGCACTTGTAAATCGGCTCTCATTCGCAGTACCGCAGACAGGTGAAAATTTGTACAGTTTCTGCTCAATTAATGATGGAAGTAAAACATAAAACGTAAGACAGCAAAAGCCACCGCAACAACAACAACAATTGGCCGAAACCGCAGATAAGAAGCGTACACAAAATTTCTACATATTTCAAGGCAAAAATATTCAATAGCAAATCGAATGCATTAAAAACACACGCACACACGTTCCACAACCAATAAACTTACTTAAGAAACGCTATATATGTAGATATATGCATATGGAAAAGCACAGAATATATGTAAACATGTTCCTCGGAGATAAGCACACTCTCATTATAAATGGAGGATAATCCAGAGCACAGCATTCTTTTCTGTTATAGTTTGTATAATATGGAAGACAGGTATAAAATATAGTATAAATTATTTACAATATGGTAGACAAATTTTATAAAATATAAAAAGTTTACAAATTTGTTAATGCATATTTTCTTAGTTACTTTAAAGGCCTTATGGAATATTAAAATTGTTCTATGCTCAGGTTGCATTTATGAAAATTGTATTTTTTTTCATGTTTTTTAATTTATAATAATATTTAAATCATTTTCATTTATTATTCGTTAATAGAAACAATTAGAATTTGCCTCAGAAAAGAATTACCCCTAACCAAGCGTGCCAATATTCAGGCAACTATTGGCTATGGATAAGGTTTTAATTTAGAATGTTCAAATGGATATTTTCAGCTGATGTAGTACACACACACATATATATATATATTTATATATATACAATGTGCTTTATTGTAGTTTTTTCTTGGGTATGGATTTATATGTGTCTGTTTCCCAAAGTATTTTCGATTTGTGCAAGTTTTTCGAAACTAGTGACCTCAAATTTAGCTTGTAAACATGCATTCGAACAAATGTGTATATGTCTTGACACGCCCATGCTCTAGATCTGCCCCAATTCATAGGTTAGTAACACCGAATTTAATTTGTTTATGACAATTAATGTTTTTTTTTTTTTGTGATTTACTGGCAACAGAGTATCTGACAGTCGTTGCGGATTTCTGTCGTCTTGAAGCTACTTGATGAGCCTCTTGGGGCAGTGCAGTCGTAGGCTATTATTCCCTCAGGCCCCGGGGATCTCAAGTCTTGCGTCAGAGCATTTTGCACAGCTGACAGGTGCTGCTGAGATGAACTTATCTAAAAAAAAAAAACATACTTAAAATGGCTTGATAAACGTTAGCTGGCAATAAAACATATGCACAACTGACAGAAAGATACAGAGACACAGAGAGAGAGAGATAGAGAGAGAGTGAACAGGAAGCATCCGAACCGCAGTCTGTGGAGACAACAGTCGCCACTCAGTCATTACTCTGCCGCAGATTGCGCGATGTGGCACAGATACTCGACAATGCGTGGGCGATCGCATAATAGCCATAATCATCCACGGACCTGCGCCTGGGCATGACTGTAGGAATGGCAACGGGACTGGGTTTTTGCGATGGTTATGCAAAAAAAAAAAAAAAACATGAAATAAAATAAATAAATCAAACGCGACAAGAAAAATGCTGCAGATTAAATACTCTTGCCGACATATAACATATTAATCCTAATGGAAACCCTATCAAAGCGATGCTAAATGCTATGCTATCAACAAACATATTTAGTTTAGTTAACAAAATGTAAAGTTTTTTAAGGTAACAACTAATTTTTAAAATCAATCCATATTTAAATGATGTACGTATTAAATTAAATATATAAAAAACTGGTTTTCCAACCAATTAAATGTTTGCTTAATATGGGAATTTATGCTATAAATTATTTAGGATATATATTGAAAAACAAACATTTTCATTCAACAATTATTTTTCCTATAATATAATACGATCTGACCCTTACAAGGGAAAGCTAAATTTTTAATCCAGAAGAAAAACACAGACACATTTTATTAGCAATAGTAAAGTCTTACAAGTAACCAGTTTCATTTTGATAACCATATCCCGTACTAACTTCTGTAAGGGTATTCGCATCAGTTGCTGTCTTCGTTTTGGGCTGCAGGGCATTTTAGAAGCGCCCACGGTCTCCACTGCGCGGCACACGGGTATTATGTGGGGATATATGTACATACGTGCACATACATAGATACACACGCGTCTGTATGCTAAGCGAGTATCTATATATTAACATACATACTCGCGTGTATATCTGATTTTATGCACATACATATGCACATGTATGGCAAATAGATGTATGTATTTATCTAGATCTAGCTCTCTATCTATTGCTGCCACAGCGCAGCGCATTTTATTTTTAGATAATTGCTCTTCCTCTTCACAATTTGGCGCCGATCCAAAAGCAAAAAAAAAAAAAAAAGAAAATAAATAAATAAATTCAAGATTTTTGCAAAAATAATAGTAACAACAAGAAGAAACGCTAATCTCGAAATGAATCAAAGTTTACATGCCCTCCCCCACAACACAGTTGCCCCTATCTGTGCTCATACTATATTTATCAAATTCTATACATATAAGTACAGATGTATATATAAACTGTATAATGCACCTCTTAAGAAATCAATCTTACTTGATAACATTTAGTTTATGACGCTAAAAAATATCTTTTAACTTTTGCCTGCATTTGAAAGCAAACAAAATTAAAGATTTCCATTGAGTGTGGTAAATTTGATAAAGTCATGATGTCATTGGGACTAACTTGGAACCAAGTCATATCTACTGTCCATAGTTCCAATTTCTACGTACGTAGGTGTATTGAGAACAATTGAGAATGCCGGCACTGCTGAACTATTAGATAGCCTCTCTCTCTCCAGTTCTGAAGTGTTCCAAGAGCGTCAAAACTGTTTTCAAATGTGCATGTGCAGTCCTGGCTAAAGTGTAATCTGCATACTCACTGTTCACGGCGTGAAAAGAGTATATTGGTGTATTCCGTATGAACGCTAGAGACTTGGAGCATGGACTCGCGTCAGATAACGTGTGAAGATTTGTTGGCCACGCTTACTGGGCGGTGGCGTGTAGAAATCTATGTATATATCTCGCTCAGATCAAATATTAGCAGACCGATTAAAATTGACAACACTTTTGACATGCAAAGCTTTCGGATTTATTGCTCCTATAACTTTGATAAGGGATAATTACATTTTTGGTAAAAAAAAAATTATGTATTAGAATTGCATCTGCTTTCAAAAAATAAACATGTTGTTTTTTGGTAAATAAAAGCAATAAAATATCATTATATAAATCTTTACCCTATAGAAATAAACCAAAAAATTTACAATATTTAAAAAGACATTATTTTCTATATTTATTACAATATTATTTACAAACCAATTAACATCATAGCAAGCTATTATTTAACAATTGTTTTGCTAAAACGAATTTGCACTCGGGGTATTGTGAGAATTGGTGCCATAAAGGGTATATGTATATAGGTAGTGCCCGATGTTTCTATATCTGATAGGCCAATCTATTTGGCAGCTAGCTTGATAGCCATGCACTTGTGTGGGCGTTAAGTGTGGCCAACTTTCGAGTGCGGAGAAACGGGCCTGCACTTCGACTCCATCGATGCCGTCGAAGTCCTAACAGAGCGATTGGCAGCTTAGCATGGCCGCCGCACAATAGCCCGGAAACTGGAGCCACTTCAGGAAGAAGTCGGCAGCACTCTGCAGATGGTTAGTCGATATTATTCAGATAGAGCAGAGATTGGATTGCGACTCACCCGAAAACAGTCGCAGCATTGGGCCAACAAATGGGTCCAAATGTAGAAAAAGGCGCCAAGAAGCGACACAACAAACGACACGACCAGCAGCACAATCAGCCAGAAGATGAACCACAGCGGATTTCTCATTCTCATTCCGTAAGAGTCTACGTATATACTATATAGATCTGCGATAAATAATATTGAGCTAATCAGTTTAGTGGAATACTCACCCCGCCGGCAAACGCAACTTTACCTGGCTTGTCGTCTACTGGCACTGGGTCTTGGCGTGGTCTTATGAAGCGACAGCTACATGGCTCTAATCGGACTATCTAACATTTGAGTGGCAGTACGGCACTTTCGACCAATACACGCGCACAGACAGTTGTGATATCCCCGTATAATCGTCAGTCAGCTGCACGGCTATATATATATATTTTTTTTATATATGTGCTGATTACGGCCATCATGTGTGAATGAACGGCTACAGATAGGCCGGCATTTGTGTTGAGGTCTAAAATTAGCAAATTTTATGGATTACACTAGTAGGAACTCATTTAGTCTCGACAAGAGCTTAGAAAAGTGTGAGAGTCTGTTAACAATGTTACTAACAGGAATTCTTAACTATCCCGGGAAAGAGCCAGCAAGTTAATTAGGGCAGGTGAGCAAGAGGGAGACGAAGCAGTAGACACTTTTCTCAATATCACCGTTCTATGCGATTTTCATGGAATCAAGCAATGCTTGCAGTTGTAAATCGCAAGTGAAGAAGAAACCAGAAGAATGAGAGAAAAGTAAACAAGTGAAATCGTTACAGCCGGGTGTAACCGACTGCGAAATACTCGTTTACAGTATGCTTAAACAATCGAAAATGGTCTTAATTATAATAATTATTTTAGAATAA